>JANITW010000003.1:62855102-62866996 GCA_027564335.1 Erythroxylum williamsii | reverse complement strand
GCGAGGCCTTTCCATTTGTCCTTTTCTGTCTGCTGCGTCTCATCAATCTCAGGCTTCTCAGCAACAACCTTGAAGCTCCCTGATGGTAATTTGGAGTTTGTTAACCTTGAGCTCACTTTCTTCAAGTTGCTCCCCAAGAAAGCTGATGCCGGGACTGAGGATCCGGAGCTTGAACCATTCAAGGCCAGCTGCATCACGGTACATATATAAAATTGCTTACCTGTACAAGAACCGGTAGTGAAATTACTAAATATGAATATGGTCAATGAAATTACCAGTGCTCTGTTGACGACTCCGACGGTGGAGATCGTGGCAGCCATGGTCTACCTACGGTGGTTATGGAAGTAAAAGTTGCAGAGAATTGTGACACTTGCGAGCTTAATGCGGAGAGATCTTTGAGCAGGGTTGGAGAGGAAGAGGTAGTTATAACAGTATGTTTTCGAGTGAACAGAAATTGAAGTCGCGAGGATTGGCTTGCAAGTTACTAGTTGTTAGTGGCCGCACAACCAAGATTGCCCTGATAAAACGTGGCACAAGAACATGAGCTTGCGGGTCAAGTCCACTATGGTCTTTTGAGGTCAGCATTTAAGATGTTCTCTTCACCACTTAAATTTTCCACACGCCATTGCCACAAATTAAATGATAAACTTAGATATTTTACGGGAGTGATAATCATTCGTTACGAGACAGTCTGGATCCACGCGAGCACTTTTATTCCTAAAACTGTACCTGTAGTGAAGAAACCATTAACGGAAATTCGTAAGTGTTATGATTTATAATCAAATAGTATATTAGAATTTGTTAGAATTGGTTGGATTTGGGTGATGCATTAAGAATTAGGATTGCAATGAACCTAAAGCTTTGGCAATTTCAAAATACACTAGAGGCGAATTTTAATTAGAAAAATAGATCATCGAGTTTTAGTTAAAGAAATGAATAAATTTAAGTTTAAATATAATAAAATTTGAAATAATAATTTTGATATTAAATCTGTCTATATACTAAAACAATTATGTTTTAATATTTTTAACATGAATCTTATACAGCGATAAAATTTTAAATCAAAATTCAATTTTTATAATATATCTTAAACAACTTTTGCATAACAATGTATGAAATCAGTAAGCATTTTTAATTCATTCTCTTAATGTCCTTAATATGAGGACATCGAGATCGCAAAATCTAAAAATCGAATAGTGAAGATGTTGAAAGAATAAATTAAAAACGAAGGCAAAAATTAAAATTAAAGCATAAGAGCATAATTTGGTTCAGGTAATTTTTAAATAATGTCTTTTTAATTATGTGATTAAACGACTTCGTTTCATTAATTTTTATTTATTGTGTTAATTTTAGCTAACATACATTAATAGTTAATATTTGTGAAATACGTGACAAATTGTGTTAGCAAACTTAACAGAAACACTAACATCGGGCTGGAGTTGAAAATTTAAAAATTTAAACATTTTATTGCTATTTTTTGAAGTTCAGGCTAGAATTAAAAAGAACTAAAAGTTTAAGCATTTTATTAAATTGCTAATGGTTAAACTTCGGATTAAAAAATTGAAAAAATTGAGTATTTTAATAATTAATCCAAAAATAATAATAATGATGAAAATTTAGGGTTAAAATGAATTCGATAATCAATTTATTATTATCTTTTTTCTTAATGTCAAATTTATCACCTCAATTCTCTTGCCATTCGGCGTCGTATGAGGCCCACCCTTTACCCATAAATATTTTTGTTTTCTCACTTTCCCTCCGCTCTCTCTCCCTGTGCCTCCCGCCTACGCCTTTTTATAGGTGAAATCAAACGACTTTCCAGTTAAGAGATTATAAACATATTTTATTCAGGCAGCATGATTTGGAAAAGGATCTTTCAAATAAAACCACGCCGTCTGTGGGAATCGAACCCACGACCACATGGTTAAAAGCCATGCGCTCTACCGGCTGAGCTAAGACGGCTTGGCAACTGTTCAGAGAATCCATGTGTACAAGTTAATTGTATTTTGAAATGATTAAATTTAAGTTGGAAGAAAATTTTGAATTTTAAAAATTGGCTTAAAGCTTGGTCCAAAATTTTTGTAAATGACTTTATTTTAGTATAATTATTCGAAATTATGTTTTTGATTTTTAAGTTTAAATAATTTTAAATTAAATCGTCAATTACACTAAATCAAAATTGTTTTTACAGTAGTTTAAATTGGTCGAATTTGGGCTACGTTTGAGGCATTGGATTTGATTGAGCTAAAAGTGGGCTTGATATGGGCCAGATCAGGACCACTACGTAACGACTATTTACTATTGAGAGAAATCTAAATTACTCGGTAAGAAGAGAGGTCCAACTTAGCACACGAAATCAATTAGATTTTTGTGCCTAAAATTATAATGAAATTGATAAAACTGAAATCCTAATGTTCAAAATAGGTGTGACATTCTCCAAGATGGGAGTCGAATATTGTGAATAAACTTATGAGTCATTAATCTCCCAGAGGCAAGTCTTTGATTTTTGTTGAATCAGATAGAAGTAAACCTTAACTAATAAAATCAAATAAAGGCACAAGCCAGAAAAATGAAGAAATTAATATTTATCAAAAAAAAGGTTAAATATATTTAAAATTTTTATTATTTGGTTTATTATTATTAATTTTTATTTTTAAAATCATCATTTACTTCTATAATAATATTTTGATATCACTCATTCTCCTTCATCACATTTTTATTAATTTATTTATCTATTTTAATTTAAAATTTAGAATTATAAATAAACAGAAAATAATAAAAGAAAATTGTATAATAGCTAAAAATATTACAAGAGGTTAAAAAACGTTAAAGCATAAAAAATTGAAAATAAAAAAAACAATGAAAAATTGAACGTGATTATTCAAAAAGATTACAATCTAAAAATTGATAAATGAACAACTAATGTAGGTTCGGTACTACACACTCTTGCCAAGATAACTAATAATCACTCTCCTTCCATCCTCCATACTCTTCCTCACCATTCACATCAGTCACCTGCACAAATTAAAATCTAAAACATTAACATACTATGATACTACACTTCATACTTATGTTCTTTTGTCGAACCGATTCGAGTCAGGTCGGATTCTTTGGAAAATCGGCCCAATTTAGAGTTTCAATTCAGACTCGAGTCGTCAACTATGCTTCTGTTTACTTTCTGATTATTATTACTTGTAGGAAGAAAATATCTATACCTCTTTGAGGGTGAAACTGAGACCCACTTGAATCTACCCAGAATAGCATTGATTTGCATTAGTAACACTATACTTTAGAGGGTGAAGTTATGCAGTTCCATTCTCTACTCCTAATACAAGTAAATCCTTCACATAGATTCTGCATACAGAAAATGTAACAGTGATAAAAAGAACAAAAATATGTAAGAATCCGTGTCTCAGTAATTTAACTAACATAGCTACGTAGAGATAGTAAATCAGTCCGGACTAAATTCGAATAGACTAAACTTTGTATCAATCGATATTATTTTAACCTGATCTGAATAGTTCGAATCTAATCAAACTTTGAGTTGAATCTGAACTAAGAAAAAATTAAATTAAACATAAATTACAGGCGGCCAGTATTTCTACAATCACATGTTTTCATAGTTTTATAAGCACCAATGTACACTCTTATACCTCATTTCAGTTTTAACATGCATTCATTCTTCAGATATCAATTGAAGGGGTGCATTATGCATGAAAGAAAACATGTGAAATTGGAGTCTGAATCCTGTATCTGACAAGATATCAAACACTGTTCTACAACTCTTTTAAGCACTTTTCCAGGATGAACTTGATTGAACGAGCACTTGGCTATTACTTCAAAATTATCATCAAACAAAGTTACTGAGGTCTGAAGAGATCATGGAGAGATATTTTCAGAATCAGAGAGAGCAAGTTATCTTACATGGCTTCTCCCAGAAAATCATCTGCTGAGAAGGTGTCCTTGTCCATGATTCTCAGACTTAGCTTGTAGTCATTTCCTTTTCCTGGATACTCCACTCTAAGTTTAATTTTCTCATTCCATGATGGATTCCCTCCTCCTTCTGCATTAGAAAAAGGTCCAGAAACTTTTATAAGATCTATGATCACTGTGAGAAAAGGTTTGATCATATCCGACCGGTCCTACCAATTATCAACCACAAGTTTGGGCAAAGAAAATAAACAGCAAACCTGCGGCTACGCTGCTTCTGCGTTCTTCGCTCTTGTACTGTACAACAACATATGGATCAGTAGCACCTGCGGTAGCACCAACTTGTCAAAACAATGAACTAAGAAATGTTTTCTATTCACACTACGTTTAGAAAAAGAACCAGACACAAATTGGTTAAGGGGTGTAGACCATGAACGCCAAAAAGTATGAATCTTGAACTCAAAAAATAGAAGTGAAATAAATAAAATAAAAAAAAGTTGCAGCATCTTCAAACTGTACTTTCAAATAAATGAGACATATAAGAAAAATAGAAACAACGAAGATCAGATTGAATGATCAAAAAAAATGATTGAAGAGGCGTAATTAAAGATCATACAGTGACCAGTGCTCCTATCAAATATATAAAAAAGAAGTGTTTTTTTTTTTTCATGTACCTAAGAAATCGTTGCCTGACAAGCCTTTTGCCCTCACCAAGAACACTTCCAATATCCCTATAGCCATCTCTTTCTCACAAACTGTTTCTCCCTCTCGTGCTTGGACTTTGATATTCAGTGCAATCCCTGAGGAGCTTGGATTCGTTTTATATTCACTCAGAGGAGGAGAATTTCAGAATTGACAACTATTAATACTCAATTAGCGGTCAATTTACTCGCTTTGACTTCATCCTTCTAGACTTCAAATCGTTTGAATATCTAGAAATGTTTCTTGAAACAGTCTTCAGATTTGATAATGCATTAGTAGTTATCAACGGTCAAGCAGGTACGATTTGAGTTCATACCCGTGTTCAATTTTGTCCATATAGTGCCCGTCACGATGTATCACTTTGACACATAAAATATTTACCCACCATGCAAAAGCATCACATGAAGCTTCTACGTTAGAGAATCATTTCCTTTTCAGCTATTTGTGTCAATAATCTTATTAAGTTGATCAAAATGGCTACTGTTTGATACAACTGACTGAAAACTGTTATGAATTCGACATTGATCTACCAGTTAGATACTTCAATTGTTGCTCACGCAGTAGCTAGCCTTAGTCGATCAAAAAGTTTTGAGCTTTTATTGAAGCATCAGTGATTTTAAGGACTAAATGATCAGATAGCTTCAGAAACGTCCTGCAACATCTCACAATATCTAACAATTATAGGTTATACTGTTGATCATAGCAGAACCTGTCAGGTTTTCTTGTCATTTCTGCATAAGCTGTTTTTAAGGAATCAACCAAACAAATACTTCAAGCAGCATTCAAGGATCCGGTGTAGATCAAGTTTCAACAAACATATGATAGAACATAGTAATGCGTAAATATTAAAGTCTGCTTAGGAACATTATGAAACTAATGACATGAAGCACTCAGTTTAGAACTTCGGGATACCAGTCGAGAAATAAAAGCAAACCACGAACTATGGGGTTCGAAAAATTCTTATACATTTCCTTTCATCTACAACATTCTACGGTGGCAAGCTACCAAAGGTGTTAACAATACTCCTTTTACCGAATTCAGCAGTCATAACAGCCAAATGTTTGCCTCACTGCATGGAACACCTAGTCAGCAGATCGAGATCTGGATCCAGAGGGCGACCTCAAAGCCCTACGTGATGATGGTCTCCAACCTCGCACTTCCTCATGATCATATGCAGATTCTCTGGAATTATTCAACATTTCATTACATTAATGATATGACAAGCAATTTTATGGTTGAATATGAATAATTTGATACGGCATTCTTTTGGACAAATGGTTCCTAGCCATCATCCTCACAAATTAGAATGTACACCAATATTGCATGATCGATATTAGCTAGTACAAATGTACAGGAGCGCACATCAGATTTTCTACTTTTATCTCTACATAGATGAGTTTAACTACCAAAAACAGGAAGGCATTTGATGATAGATCTGCGTGTGAGAACCCGTAAAGGACTTGACATGACCCACTCAGAAATGACTAAAAGATGAGACAATAAAATAAGAAATATTTCCACTTACTCGTGATATCCATTGCCAGTATCCTTCAGATTGTCAGTATTATCATAACCTCGAGAATATGGCCTGCCATTGTAGTCATTATCTCTCTCAGATGGGGGACCTCTGGGAGATCTTGGATAATCTGCACACCTTCTAGGCGAAGCAGAGTAGTCTCGGTGTCTTCGGGCAGGAGAATATGACCTGCAACAATAAATTAAATTCTTTTCCAGCACCCCTTTTGCCACAAAAAAGGGTAAAACGACAGGTAACAGATTATGAACCTTTACCTTGAGCGGTATCTAGATCTAGAACCTGCATAAGGACGAGGTGAGGCAGAGCGGGATAAAGATCGAGAACGAGAATGCCCTGAGGTATATTAAACAAATAGTGATTAGTTTTTTCAAAGTTCACTCAGAATGCAAACAGATTGAAGGATTTAAAAATAATCACATCCCATCTTATCCACCCAGAAAATGCATTGAATGAACACTGACCAGACTCATTACAGAAGTACTATGTGCCAAAAGAGAGAATCCTATGTCCATTGGCAATCTTCCTCCACAGTGGAAGAAACAACCACTTTGAATCATTTCACAAGAAACGTATAGCTTAACTACAAACAATATATGAGCTACCTACAAAAACACTTTGCAAATAACAAGTGAACTATACCATAATAAGATGATCGTTCTCCATGGCCTGAATGATCCCTGATGATGTCCATAATAGAAAATAAATCTCTGGACACAAGGAAAAAAAGGGCATAAAATCATGCTAAATGAATTGGCAAATATATTGTACCTCAACCTGGATCTTTGGCGCATCTCCTCAGGCCTTTTCCTTGACTCTGCTGCTACAACCACAGATATCTCTCTCCCAGCAACAATTTGTCCATTCAAACGATGCTGAGCTTCAAAAGCATCAGATGGATCTACAAACTGAACAAATGCAAACCCTCTAGGTGCACTGCATAGAACATATAGGAAGCATCAACAGAGGCATTAAAGTTTAGCTGATAGGCAAAGACAATCAAAAATTATAAATAACTTCTAGTAGCTTATCTGATTTTCCCTCAATCAAATAATATAATAACTTCCATTAGCTTATCTGATTTTGCCTTAATACCCTTACCAAAGGTTAGAATGCTTCCAACAAATTGACATCTTGTTTCTGGAGTCTTACACTTTGCGATCAGGGAATTTATGTAAAGGAAGCTTAGTGGCTGACCTTTTCCTTTAACAGTCAAGTATCAAAGGCAACTTCAAAATAGGCAAGTGACTTGAAAATTCTTCACATGCTTGTAAATATAAGACGCACTTGAAATGCACATTCCCAAACTTATAATCTCCTCAACTTGCCTTCAATTGGCCAGGAATCAATCCTCTTCCTCTTCAAACTTCTAGTGATTTGTAATTATAATTTTTCTCCTCAAAAAGGAACAATACTCTCGAGACCAATATGTTAGGGTAAGATAAACAGTATGGCCCTTCATCAATTGTGGGGCTTGGTCTTGATTTTAACTTCAAACCAACATCCCCCTGGCAAACCAGTACAAAGTTCAATTCACTATGAAAAAGAAAATCAGATAAATGCCTTGGCAAATTAGTTGAGAATGCAATTCACATATCTTTTTTCATCATTGACTTCATATCTCTAACCAAAAAACTAATATTGAATTTATGAACATCAAAGCATTACAACCAGTAGTCATGTCCACAATCAATAGGAGAGCATTACCCTGTGTAGTAATCCTTAGGAATGTACACATCTCTCACAATACCAAATCTCTCAAATGGACCACGCAGTTCTTCTGGTCTGCAATGAGGAGCAATCATACCAGTTTACAAAACCATGAACCGTACATATTGCTCTCCAAATCACAAACAAAATTAGCAGGAAAATATAATAAAAAACACCAAGTAAAATAAGAAAAACATTACCGACAGTCTAGAGGAATGTTTCGAACCAAGAGGCTTCCATGGTTTTGTTGTTTGCGCCGTCCATAGCCACCACCACCTCCATACCCTCTCTTTAGGGGCGGGCTTCTACCTCTTCCTCCATATCCTCTTCTAGGCGGACTATAATATTGTGGACTGTGCCTCCTCATGATACTTCCCTATCAATAAAAAACTAATGAACAAACTATAGTTTTTCTCAGACAAACAAATAAAGACTCCTCAACCCATTACACGTTTTAGTGCATAAACTCTTTATCACAGAGTAGATCCGGGTTTTTTCTTTTTTTCAACACCAGAGAAGAACAAAAATAACTAATCCGTACAAAGGACCTTCAAATCACGAAAAGTTCAAAGCTTCAGATTCACTATTTGGTTGTTAACGAAATTGCACTAAAATTTGACATCCAAAACACGTAAGAACGAAAACTTAGTTCAATCAAACCAAAGATACTCTTCGACCCAGTTAGCAAAATCCAGTAAACAAGAAATCCTAAATAACCAATCGTTCCCCAGAAACAATTATACTCTTCAACCCAGTTAACAAAACCCGGTTAACAAGCAGACCTAAAGTATAAATCTTTCCCAGACAGAAATAACACGACTGATCTAAATTGCCCGGTTACAACAGACACTTCGAAGCTGAACGAAGAAGATAGAACATTAGGGTTTTCAAATATATTCCAAAAACTAAAGAGAAGAACAACGAAAAAATTACGCACCTCGTACTGCGAGATAAGACGAGAAAGAAAATAGCTTAAACTAAGAGAATAGTTGAAGATTTAATTAGATCTTTATAGAACTAGTAGCTCCGAACTGTAAATTCAACCACGTTAACAAAGGCGAGGGTTAGGACTTTTTGTAGAACCTTAAACCCTAATCGAGCATTTTGAGAGAGTGGACCCACCGGTACGACCTCGTTTTGATCAGTGTCTCGGGCCACAGAATTGGTTCCACTGTCCAAAGGCCTATATTAGCCCTTTTAAAAAGTTTTAGTTTAAAATGTTAAATGAAAGGAAAAAAGACATAATAAAATTATCTATAAGTTATATTATGAAAAAATCATATAAATTTTATTAATTAAATAAATTATTATCTTTTATGTCTTTTGTTTTTATTATCATTACTTTATACTTTTATAGAGATATATCGAAACTTTTCTTGAGTTGTTGATGTACAATCCCAATTGTTATATTTCATTTATCTTTTGTCATTTATAACTTTAAACCAAGAATTAAATTTTAAATATTTAAATATTACATTATTGTAAGTTAAAAATAGTTATAAGAAACTATTTACATAATGAAAGAAAGAATTAAATAATCGTTATATAATACCATTAATAATATTAGAAGTAAATATTAATTTTCAAATAAAAAATGTCATATAAATGCAGTCCTTCTGACCAAATATTGCAGCGCACGGCTGTCACTGAAGGGAAATGAATGTCATAGTGAAAAGCCTGTTGTATTAGAGATCAATGCATAAGATACAGTCTAGTTAGTGTACAGACAATGCCCTACAGTCAACAGGAATGAAGTGAGATCTTCAGAAGATGTCAGTCTGGCTGTTACTTACTTACTGTATTACCCATCCACTTACATCTTTATGCCAAGTAAAAACTGCGTTGAAATCTAGTGTTCCATGATCCACCTGGCAAGTCACAGCTGCAGTCTCAAGTTAACACGGTGCATCAAACCCATAATCGCACCATTTGACTCCGAATCCTAGCAACGAAGAGCTTATTTTGTAGCTCATATAGCAGATATAAACTTCATTGCAGACCATCTACAGGGATTACTGACCTTGCCATTTAGCATCAGAAGTATTAGTGAGATGAAATGCAGACAACGAGAGCATTGGGTCAGCAAATGTTTGATGGCTTCAATCAGCCAGAGCCTGCAACATCAGCAGGCAAACCGGACATCTGGTTGAGGCTGTTCGGAATCAGAATTGGTTAACAGAGGACTTTTCTGAAACTCATTTCTTAGCTGACCGCACGCTGCGCTTGCATCCATTCCCCTGGTTTGGCGTATGCTCACATTTATTTTACGGGACTCCAATGCAGCTGCAAAAGCTTGAACCTGTCGAAACAGATTTAAGTAATTGGCAATTTTCACAGCAAAATGATAAGAGGTAAAGAAGTCTTCAACTAATCTCTATAATTGCTGAATGCAATGGAAAGAAGATGCACGATGAATACTTAAAAATCATACCGCCTTTTTGTGTGGACGCTGATAATCAGAGCCTTCAATTGGATTGAAAGGTATCAGATTTACATGATACCCGCGTCCCCACTTATGAAGTAACTCTGCAAGTTCTAATGCATGCTCCAGTTTGTCATTCACCCCAGCTGCACAACAAATGACGAAGTTGTTTTAAGGAAAAATATAATCTTAAGTTGTCACATTCCGGTCTGGTGTTTAGCAAGAAATTTCTATCAAATGGAATTGCACTACCTAAAAGTGCATACTCAAATGAGACCCGTCGACTAGTTTCAAGGAAGTAGTCTTTGCAATCTCTCATAATTGCATCTAAAGGGTAGGACTTTGCACTTGGAACAATTGTTTCCCTGAGCTTCTGGGTTGGAGCATGTAAGCTGGTGTCATTATGACAACAGGTCAGGACCAACAATAAATGCAACGCTTTCAATTGCATGAAAAAATTTTGAAAATGCAAGATTCCATCTTTCATTGTGATGAAATGTACCAATTTCTGAGTATCATAGATTCATCAACTAGTTATCAATGTCTAAGACAACAACTAGCAGTTAGATCAGTGAAGATTCACAGCTTAATATGCCCAACTTCTGTATTACAAGGTTAACAACTAAATGTTGTGACAGGTATTGAAGCTCAGGCCTGTTTAAACTGTCAATTACTCATACACACAGACATTTGAAATCAATTAAATTAGTACATAATCCAAGTAGGAATTCCTTCTCCTGAAACGTCAGTACCTGAAAGCTAATGTGGACTGAAGTTTATGAGCTGCCAGCCTTTTTACCGTGTTAGGAACTCCCACAGTGGAAATGGTGATCATTCTCTGCCCAATCTGCACGTCCTGAATAAAAGATAAACAGCCGTTAGTCATGAATTAAGTATTAGACATCTTTTCCTACTGGACTTGAGGTTGATGGTTAAATGTAACATGGATTTGAAAATGTCACAAAACAGGCATTGGTAATTTGAATTCAACTAATCAAATCCATAATTACAAAGAAAACCATAATTCCGTAATGATGAGAAGATAAAGTTAATTAAAGATGACACAAATTGGAGGAAAACTATAAGGAAAGAAGGAACTATTTGATACTCAAACCAGTAAACTAGAGCTGCCATGTATAAAAACTATCAAAGAAAAACCTTCTTTTTGGTACATTGGAATCAGATATGTATACAAACATATACAAACATCTTTTACCCTTTACAGCAACTAGGATTTCAACCTTGGTAGATGGGTACACCGACCTCTCTACCATTAAACAAAACCTTGATGGTTATCAAAGAAATACCTTATTCAAGCATCGATGTGCTTCAAGTACTGCCTTGAATATCCACCCTTTCCAGCGGCACAAAATGAGCAACGCAATGGATAGCCTAGCTAAAAGATCAAAATGAAAAGAGCCAACCTGAAATTCCTTACAAGCTCATAAAACGAGATTCAATGAGAAGGAAACTATAAATAGGGCAGAAAGAAAACCATCCTGTTAGTAGTGTGCCCTAGGCCAATGAACATTTGTGATTCATGTATTAACCTTATGATTTGTTAATAATATATTATGCGGTATTCCTCTTATATAT
>JANITW010000003.1:62803725-62816608 GCA_027564335.1 Erythroxylum williamsii | reverse complement strand
GCTTTTTAAGCTCACCCCCCTTCATTCCCATCCACAGGTGATGAGAAGAAGATCGGGTGAAAGAAAATGAGAGATTTTGTTTGTATGAGTTCTTATTGAACTATTGTTAAGTTTAGATGTTGTTGAGAAATTGAGAATTATTGTGCATTGTGTACTTTGGATTTTGATCATTGGAAAATTGTACATGGCTTGGAAGGCCATTAATGTAATGTAAGCGTTTAGTTCATGATGTATTTGGATTATGGAATTGTATAAGAACTTGTGTATGGTTATGATAGATGAGAATGATTGGGTTGTATAAGGAATTGATTTATAAAGTTGAGTATGAATTGTATTGCATTATGAGATTTGTGTACTGATTTGAGGATTGTGTGTTTGAGCTGAATTATAAAAGTGAGTTTTAAATCCTATGTGTGCAGGTTTTGGGTTAGCTTAATATAGCCGTTATGCTGCCCGATTTTTGTAGGGTAGTATAGTGGTATATGTACTAAGTGTTTATTGGCAAATAAAGAGAATGACAAGTTTTGAATTTATTGATGAGATGTGGTTTGAACATGAAGAATCAAGTAAGTGGGATTTTGTTTAGAATGAATTTCCAAAAAGGGAAATGATATTGTTTTGATTAGTATGAGCTTTGAATAAAGATGAATAAGAAGAGAAGGAATGAAAAATAAGAAAAAGAAAAATTTGCACGGAATCGGATAGATTAAGTTTAAGGTTTCCAACGCAACGCGATAAGCTATCTAAAGTGTTTGTTTACGGATGTCGGAATTTGTTTAAGATCGAATAAGCAATTTGTTTGCTTTGATCCAATTCGCTTTCGATTCGTAATTGATTTGCTTCGATTCGTTCGTTCCGTTTTCCGGTTGGGGTCCGGTCTCGGGATCAGGACCCAACATGATCCTCATCATTGTTGCTAGGACGTCGGAATTTCTATTCATGCACCACTAACGAACTCTGTAACTCATCAATGGACATAGTATCAGTATCCTTTGATTCTTCGATGGATACTACAACATATGTAAAATTGTCAGTTAGGGTGTGTAGGATTTTCTCTACAATTTTCTTGTCTGGCATTTCTTCTCCATTGCTTCTCATCTTATTAGCAACCAACATCACTCTTGCAAAATACTCAATGATGGTTTCATCCTTTCTCATCTCCAGAACCTCAAATTCTCTTCTTAATGCATTAAGAAGTGATTTCTTCACACTTTGGTTTCTACTAAACTTTCTCTTCATTGAGTCCCAAACAATCTTGGCTATGCAACGGTCCAAGATTCTTTCAAAGACAGTTCAATCAATCGCCTGGTATAGGTAATGCTTTACCTGATGATCTTTGATTCTAGCATCGTCAAGTTGTGCCTGTTATTCTGCAGTCAGTTCTGTCCCTTCTAGTGGTTCCAAAAAACCATTCTCCACCAAGCTCCATAAGCTTTTTGCTCTAAGCAAATTCTCCATCAATTCACTCCAGTGATCATAGTGACCATCAAAGTGAGGAATTTTTGTTAAGGTTTTGTCGTCACTCATACTGTCAGTGTTTGATCACTCGAAGATTGCAACTTCCTTCTATCCTTTTAAAGACCCAGTGGGGGCTCTGATATCAATTGTAAAGTTTAGCAGTAGATTGTTAGAACGTAGAACATAAACAATTGGATTTCAAGTGCTTATCTTATTGAAACTAGACATGACATTATATAGCCTTACAAAAGATAGAAAACCACAAATAACGTAAAGTTGTTGAAAGAAAAAATAACAGTAGAAAGATCCTAACGGTCCCAAAAGAATAGGACTTTATTTTAACATAAATTGACTGGACGAAGAACTCCAAACAAAAACTTTTTGGATCTACAAATATTAAGGATAACGTTTTGAGCCAGTCTGATTTGAGTTTGGCCCAACCTCAGTAGGTCAGGCTCGAATTGAATGAACGTAGAACCTTCTTTTTTTTTTAAATCTAGCTGAAGGTTCAAGCTGCTCAAGTTCAACTTAACCAAAAATTCTATAACTATAAATAAAATGAAGTTGTTTTTTTTAATTTAAAAAATAGGATAGACACTATAAATAAAATGAAGTTGTTTTTTTATTTTTTAATTTAAAAAATAGGATAGACAAAGTCAAGTTGAGTTTTCAGCTACATCAAGCCCTGGCACGGGTAAATATGTTAAATACAAAGTTTCAAGTTCGAGTTTATGCATGTTTAGTTTAGGTAATTTAAAATTTGATTAAACTCAAATGGATTCGAGTGAGTTTGCTTTAAATGTATATTTCAATTTTTAAGATTAAAATAATATTATTTTATTTAAAAAATTTTAAAACTAAAAAAAGTAAAACTAGATAATACGATGTAAAAATTAAAATTTTGAAAAAGATTGAGCTAGTTTAAAATTTGATTAATTCATACTAATTTCATTGACTTCGACTTGTTAGGTAAGTTTTATTACGCCTTAAATTATGATTGTTATAACTTAATTTCTAAATTAGAGCTAGAATTGAGTTATTCGATTGCAAAATTATTGTAAATTATAAATAAATTTACTTTTACTTAAATAAAGTCATTTTTAGATTATATTTTAAACTTATATAAATATAAGTTATAGGATTGTCTTTTATTATCTAATTCGTTCTTAATATGGATTTCCATCATTTGCTGCAACGCTTAGGTTTGTTTTGGCGGGCATATATAGATATTAGATTTTGAATTTGACCATCACGAAGCTCTCTGTGCGTCTCTTCGAAGTCTCGAGAAGTCACAACCAAGAGTATTCTCTCTTATTCAGATTCTTATTTTCGCTTCTTACTCTTCTTTTTCTCGTTGATTTAACTTATTTTGGCTCCAGATGTTCTCGAAGATCCGGATTCGTTGAATAAGTTAAACTCAAAATTGTGGTGCTTGGTTGCTGAGAAAGTGGAAAGGTATTCTCTCACCGTTTATGATATGTTCTTGATAAGGTGAGTTTCATCAGAAAGTGTTCTCCGGTGAAAACTGAAAATTCAAATGTTTTCGATTTTGAAGTTGAGGAACTCTCAGTCGCTGCTCGTCTCATACTAGCTTCCTTCATACTCTCTAGTTCTCTTCGAAGTCGAGAGAAGAAGACACAACGAAGCGCATTCTCTCTTTTTCAAACTCTTTTCTTCGCTTCTACTGTTCTCTTTCTCGTCCATTTCACTTCTGTTTGGTTACTTTTTCAGGCATGTTTGAGGCTCCAGCTGTTCTCAAAGATCCGGATTCAAAATTGTGGTGTTTGGTTGCTGAGAAACGGAAAACTATTATCTAACCGTTTTCTACTTCATCGGAGCGTGTTCTCCCGCGAAACTGTATCGAAATTGCTATCGATTTGTTGTTGCAAGTTTCATGTCCGCATAAACTGGATCCATCAGAGGATGTATTTCTCTGTAAGTTACCTTCCCTACAAATCTTCAACTAATTCCTTTTCATTTACTGTATCTTATATTTTCAGCTTTGTAATATTAGTGCAAAGATAAGATTATGCTATGTTGCGAAATAAAAGATTCAGATCGAACGTGCAACTGAATTGAGAAGAGGATAGAAAATAGGATTTCGATTCTGAACTTTCCAATTGAATATTGATGGTTGAATATTCTTCTTCATTGGTCTTGTACATTCCATTTTATTATGTATGTTTCCATGGTTAGTGAAAAAGAGTGTGTTCTTGAATCATCTCTTTTAGTTCTTTTCCCTTTGTTAAGACCCGTTTGATGAAAAAGTATTGTTAATTCTGTCATGCTTTACTTCCCTAACATATAATTCTTACTAATACTGCCCTAAAATTAACCAGCATTAATCAGGCTGAAAATTGATTCCTAGGGAGTGGCGTAAATTGGACAAAAGAAGAGTGTTTGATCTTTTACATGTACAAACGCAAGTTAGGTGTCCGGTGAAACTAAGAAATATGCATGAACATTTAGTGAACTTCTGATGCCATTGAAGCTTCACTTTTCTTTTATCCTCAATTTCAATGCGTTGAAGCTTCTTCATCTTGTAAAAACAGGGTAATGATTCATTCGCGTGGTGAAGTGCTAATAGTGGTGCAACTAAGGTTGATGATATATGGGAAACTTGAATATCAGGTTTGTACTAACTGTGGCGATGTGTAACAAGGGTAATAATAAACCATTCATTAGCTTTTTTCTGCAACGGAAAAATTCACTGATTTTGGTTTTATTTATTATCTTTATTTTCAAAATTCAGTGAAATTTTTTTATTTAGTTCAATTTTGGGGTTTTTATTTTTGTTTTTGAGTTTTTTAAAATTTATAAAAATCATAAAAAAAATTTGTTTTCAAATTCTTGATTTTATGATTGAAGTGATTGTTTGATTTCACTTTTATTTTTAGTCAGTTTTTAATAAAATATAAAATTGTTTATGTAATAAAATTTTTATTACTGAATATATTTAAATATATATAAGATAAAGATAAATTAAATTTATGAATTAATGAGATACAAATTTATTTTAATTTTGTATAGAATATTTATTAATAAAGTAAAAATTTATTACTTTTTATTAAAATAAACCAAGTAAAATTTTATTTATAAATAATGTTTATATGTTAATATAAATAAAAAATAAATTAATTTAAAGTTTTTGACGTAAAATAAAATTTAGAATAATTATAAAAGTAAAAAATAATATTAATTATAGACCTTATTAGTAAGTAATATTAAATAATCAACCAATGTATATTTAAAGGATGATAAATCAAATTATAAAAAACAAAATTTAGCTTTAAAATTATTTTAAGATTAAAAATTTAAAATAGAATATGTAAAATTGATATGATCTTTAGTACAAATTGACTATACAATATGTCAATTTTTTACAAATCAAAAATTAAATTCAGAATTTATTTTCAGTGAGAATATCTTCAAAAAATTATAAAATTGAAAATTATGTTAAATATATTTTCAATAAACTAGTATACTTTAATTTCAAGACAAATATATAGTAATTTCTTTAAATTTTGTAATAATAAAATTAAACATAGAATCTTCACTTCCAGATATGACTAGTTCATTTTCTTTTCTGCATCAGTTTTTTAAGGTTTAAAAATAAAAGCACGTTAACTATGAACAGATTTCGCAGGTGGGAGAAACACTTTTCTCAGAATAGCAAAAATGAAAGAATCGGACCAAATTGGCAACAAAATGCTCGCCTTCTCAAAGTCATCAATCAATACAAAAAAAAAAGAATAATAAAACTAAAATGATAAAAGTGGAAAGCTGGAACACTTGTTTTCTTTTGGAAAAATCCTTTTGTTGATGTCTTAGAAGCATTTCCGGTGCACAATTGATGGTCCAGACTCGTCATATTCTGCTTTGGCAATCCACATCTGCACCCAGAAAATATTTGAATATAAGAAAGTAGGCATGGTTAGTTTATCTTTCAAATTTTGGTAAAAAAGTGAGTATGATTTGTTTGACTTTTGGTTAATTTCTTATGACAAACAAAATCAGATTATTTGATAACTAATATAAACTATTAATAAAGATCTTATAACTTAATTTGTTTCGAAAAGCAATTATTAAAGATAAATATTTTGGAAATTAATATTTGTTTAACAAAGTATTTTAAGAATTTATAATTGTTTAAAAATGATAATTAAACATTTTAATAAATAACTGTTATTTTACATAATTTTTAAAAATGATTTAAACACAGTAAAAATTAGATATAAAAAGAAAAAAAACTAAAAAAATTCATAGATAGCTTAATTTTTTAAATTGATAGTATAAAATGTTGATAAACATTACCAATTTATAACTTAAATATTAATTAAATGAAAATTTGAATAATTGAAAATGTTCATATTTGCACTTCTACTCGAACATCTCTCCCTTCTTAACAAATTGAAAGCATTAAATCAATGCGATAAAATTTGAAACTAAAAGTGAAATGTAAAATAGTGGAATTTTAATAGAAACAATTTATAAAAATATTAAAAGTGATTAGCTTCTTATCACAAAAAGCTAATTGTTTATAAATAATATAGATTACTGAAAATTAAATTAATTAAATTATTACATAGTTAAATAATTTATTTTTCCTAAAAACAAATATTAAAAATACAATATTTGAAAATTTAGGATTTGTTTTAGCACTAATTATATTAAAAGTTAAATGTTTTTAAGTGAAAAAGATTTTAAAGAGTAAAACTTTAATTTTATTAAATAAAAGTCAAATACGCAATTTTTTATTGTTTTTAAAACATTAATTAAACATCTTAATAAATAACTATTATTTTACATAATTTTAAAGTGATCTAAAAATAATAGAACTTCTTTCCATAAAAAGTAATAAATATCAATCTTTAAAAACTTAAGAATATAAAACATCAATGAACACTATGTACTTGATACTTAAATATTAATTAAATAAATTTTAAAATAATTTAAAATGTTCATATTTTAAGATTTGGCCTTTTGACAAACATGTTTTGTTTCTTAAAAATTTTTCAATTAGAATTGAATTCAAAGAGTAATTCCAATTTTTAGAAAACAGTTTCACATTCACATGCATTTTTATGTACGCATAACAAACCTGTTGGAAGGTGCTAAGGGATGCCAAGATAGAGCCACCGATCCAAACGCTGTACTTTCTCTCTGGTGGAGCAACAACCTTAATTTTCATGCTGCTTGGTGCTAATGCAGATATCTCCTTGCTCATTCTATCTGCAATTCCTGGGAACATAGTAGAACCACCGCTTAGAACAATATTACCGTACAAGTCTTTCCTGATGTCAACATCACACTTCATGATGGAATTGTATGTGGTCTCATGGATTCCTGCAGCTTCCATTCCGATCATGGACGGTTGGAATAGGACTTCCGGGCAACGGAAACGTTCGGCACCAATGGTGATTACCTGTCCATCAGGTAATTCGTAGCTCTTCTCGACTGAAGAGCTCGTTTTAGAGGTCTCCATCTCCTGCTCATAGTCAAGAGCGATGTAAGACAGCTTTTCCTTCATGTCTCTCACGATTTCCCGCTCGGCCGTGGTGGTGAAGGAATATCCACGCTCAGTGAGGATCTTCATCAAGTGATCGGTGAGGTCACGGCCTGCCAGGTCAATTCGAAGAATGGCATGTGGAAGGGCATACCCTTCGTATATGGGAACTGTATGACTGACACCATCACCAGAATCCAAAACAATACCTGCACAAAGAATTCAGAATGTTCTCACCATATATACATTTCAGTTCTTAACTAAAATGAAATGCAGAATGACTTACCAGTTGTACGCCCGCTGGCATACAAGGAAAGAACAGCCTGAATGGCAACATACATAGCAGGGGTGTTGAAAGTCTCGAACATAATTTGGGTCATCTTCTCACGATTAGCTTTCGGGTTGAGAGGAGCCTCCGTAAGTAATACTGGATGCTCTTCTGGGGCAACTCGAAGCTCATTGTAGAACGTGTGATGCCAGATCTTTTCCATGTCATCCCAGTTACTCACAATACCATGCTCAATTGGATATTTCAGAGTTAAAATACCTCTCTTGGACTGAGCCTCGTCACCAACATAAGCATCCTTTTGGCCCATACCAACCATCACACCCGTGTGACGAGGACGACCAACAATGCTGGGGAAGACAGCCCTTGGAGCATCATCTCCAGCAAATCCAGCCTAAGAGCAAAACATAGACATTAATTTTCCATACATACATTTATATATGTGTGTGTGTGTGTGTGTGTGTGTGTTAATCCTAATGTTAAGAATACAAAATTTGATTAATGGAACTAAAAAGCAAAAGGCCTGTATGGAACATAATGTCTGTAAGATTTTTAAATCTTAGGCACAATGAACTTGTCAGAGATCAAGCAAGGACATAATTCTGAAACGGCTCGATTGCTTTATTGACCAATTTATAACATCACCTTCTGTCGAAAGTAAAGGACTAAATGTTTTATAATCTCATTTCGTATAACAACATTTAAGAAAGACTTACCTTGACCATTCCTGTTCCATTGTCGCAGACAAGAGGTTGGATATCGTCAGCTTCTGCCATTTTCTACTGCCTATAACAAATAATAATTAATCAAAAACGTGGCTAACTTACAATCATCACTACATCTCATTTTCTTTAGCCAAGTTCACTTCGTAGAATGACAACATAAAAGATAAATAGTACTATGATACATCATAAAAGATAAAGAGGATACAAAAACACAAGTAAAAATGTCTTTTCGAACATCGTTCCAGGAAAAGGAAAACAGGCGTTTTCAAATTAAAAGTGTATCACACAGTACACATGTATTGCTTCACACTTGCCAAAGACAAAAGAAAAAAGTACAGAAATAAAGGCTGCACAGTAGCCTGACATGTGCATTAGGAACCAAGAAAACTCGTCCATTCCAAACCTAAATGCGCTTACAATTTTTATGCTCTTTTGATTAAAATTGTTACCATCCAAACAGGTTATAATGCATCAAATTTTGAATCCAAAAGAGTACAAAAACATAACTGAGGTTCTATGATTTAAAATCACTTTTATATCTCCGGATAAATTTCCACAATCTAATCACAATTTTGGAAAAATCTCATCCCAAACATCATCATAATGTTCAAAGTACCCAAAAAAAAAAAATCTTAGCAATTAAGATACGTCCAATATATCACCTTTTCTTGTTAAAACTTAAAAGAAATATATTGAACAAAAGAACTCCTCGATGCCTAAAACATCTGCAAGGAAAACTCAATCACTCAAAACCTAAACATAGTTACAACTTCTAGTGCTCTTTTGATACAAAATATGATAATCCAAACAGGTAAGATACAGCTGTTTTGAATCGCCAAAGCCAAAAGAGTACAAAAACATAACTGAGATTCTCGGATTCTCTTTAACACAATCTAATCGCATTCTTGCAAGAACCTCATTCCAATCATCATAACCGTTCGCAAGTACAAAAGAATCTTCGAAATGAAGATCTACTCAGAATATCTTCCACCTCTAATTAAAAGAAATCAATCGAACACAAGATTCTCCAATGCCTAACGCATACTTCAACAAAAATCACAAAACAGAAGAAATGAAATAAAATCAGATGATAAAAAGAATCTCCGATTCTGTTACGCTAAATCTCCTCTCTACCGCAAGAGAATAAAGGAGTCGTCTAAACGTAACAAATCGTCTACAAGATCCCAGAACACGAATCGAAAATGAAGAACGAGAAACCACTAGAGAAGAGAGAACAATAACGAGAGAAAACACGAAAGCGGAGCTTACCGAGAGCGAAAGAGAGAGAGAGAGAGCGCGACGGGGGTAGAGAGACTGATTTTTTGAAAAGGCAGTTTGAGAGGTATATTTATAAGGAAGTGCGGGGAGGAATGGGGGGCCGTTAGATTAATTTTTAAAAATAAAAAAATTATTTCCTATTTTATTTTCTTGACTTTATTTATTATTATTCCTGATTTTGTGTAGTCAATTATAATATTTTGTGGGTGCAAGTTACAGAGAGGAACGCGTCATTGCCTATTTGTGTTTGCTGGATCCAGCTCCTTTCGCTTTTCCACTATTTTCCCTCTTTTTTCTTTCACTATTTTAGCTTTTTTTAATATTTCTCTAACTATGCAATTTTATGTCTTAATAAATAATAATCTATGATATGCAATAAAAAATCTCTACTAATGTTACACAATTTATTAATTATTACTTCTAATAATTTATCCAAAGATACTTTAATTTATAAATTATTGTGTATCTAATAAATTATTATTTAATATATTTTTAAAATTGTCAATTATTATACGTACTTGAAATAATTAGGGATAATATTGGAATATGTTAAGTTCATATTTTTTTTATCCAAACCTAATAAGGATGTTTTTGTAAAAATCTAGACTCAATTTAAGGTTCAAATGAACTTAAAATTTGTGGTGACATGAAATTTTGTTAATTCATATAATTAGATTCTTAAAAATAAGTTGCGAGTTTTACAAAAGAAATTCAAGATATTTGACCTTAAAATTCTATTTTGGTAACTAAGGGCGTGCTTGTTTGAGGGTAATGAAAAAGAGATATGAATATGGAATGAAAATTGATGTTTGACATGAATCTATTATTGAAAAATTAAGAGTTTCATTACTTGATTTTGAGCAATCTTCCATTCATTTCATAATCTATAAGAATGGGAGTGATTGGTATGTTTTTAATTTTTTTATATAGAGGATAGATAAAAGGTACAATGAGTCAAATAATTTCATAAGTAAAGCTTTAATTTCAATAATCAAATTTACGGTGAAATTAATTAAATAATTAATTTCATTATAATTAATTAAAATATTATAATTAATTAATTAATTACAATATAATTATTAATAACAATATAATTATTTATTAATTAAAATAGTATAATTAATTAGTTAATTACAATATAATTAATAAAAATATTACTATTATTTAATTAATTGCATTACATTTCATTAAAATATTATTATTAATTAAAATATAGCTAATTAATATATAACTATTAATTAATTAAAATATTGTAATTAATTAATTAATTACAATCTAATTAATTAAATTATTATTATTATTAAATTAATTACATTATATGTAATTATAATATTATTATTATTTATTAAAATATTGTAATTAATTAATTAATTACAATATAATTAATTAAAACAATATTATTACTTAATTACATTACATTATATAATTCATTTATTATATAATGTAATTATATAATAATTCATTTATTAAAATATAATTCATTTTATAATTAATTAATTACAATATTTTTTACAAACCAACCACTATTAATAGTAATAATAATCATTCATTCATCTAAGCCAACTATTTTAATTATAATGATTATATTTATCCTTATTTTTTCTTATATGTATTCCAACACTCATTATCTTTCGTGAACCAAGCGCCCGTTTGTGCTTGCCCACTCATTTTGACGATAACGAAGTGTTTAGCATAACGATGCAATCATTAAATTTAATAATAATATTTTTATTTAATAAATAAGACTTTAACTTAGAAAAAAATCAATGTTTTAAAAATCGAACTAGTGACTGAATCGAAGAAGCAACTGATTCAAGGGTCAATGGTTCAACCGAAATTTATCCGTGATCGAACCGGTGACTAATAAATATATAAAATTTATATATATATTATATATAAGATAATTTGTAAATATATTATTTAATTATTTATCTAATTGTAAACTTAATTTAAATCTTCAAACTTTAAAACATACACGTTTTTTTAAAGTTCATCAATACAACACAAAATAAGATAACAAAGTTCACCAATACAACACAAAGAGATTAAAAAAAAGATTACTAATCATAATATTCATTCAATTTGAAATCATCAAAATCAAGACATTTTAAATGGACCGGTCGATTCTTTCTTTTATCGGTTCAACGATTTTTACCGGTCCGATCACAAAATAAACGAGTCAATCACTCACAAAAAGTACAGGCTAAACTGAACCATTTTATGCTCCGAATTATCGATTTTTCAATTCAATCGATTAGTTCGGTCTGATTTTTAAAACACAAAAAAAATAAACAGAGAGCTTGGAATGCCCACTTAAGAGGAAGTCATTATATGTATAACATCACCTAATTAAGGATGGCAAACCGGCAGGAGCCGTTTTGATGACTAATCTGATCTAATTAAATAGATAAAAATTGAATTTGAATTTGACTTAGACAGTTCAAATGGTCCAAATAGTTTCGACCAGACTTAGATTCAGGTTTGAGAGAGCTAGCCAAGCCCAACTTGAATCGATTCTGTTAAAACTTTAAGATAATGTCATTTTTGACAAAATGATGTCCCTTGTTCGGCCTGGGACATCCTATCGTAAACCCTACATATTTGACTCATTAGTTATGGTATAATTACTAATTAGCTGTGGTAAGTTTTTTCACTCATCTCAACTAAAACAAGCAACTGTAAGTGTTTTAAAGACAAGCAAACTGTAATTTCCAATGATTAGAGCCATTTGTAACTCCAAAAGCTTCTATAGTAGATTGCAGATAATCAACAGGTACTAGAGTTAAAACTGAGTTTTTCAAATATCAAATGTAGGCTCAGTTAGTCCAAGAGGTAATGAACCCAACAAAATACCAAAGGTCAGAAAGGAGACTCAAATTTGACAAATTAGTTAAATCAAACAAGAAATCAAAAGAGTTCCCTGAGTAATTTAAGAACTGAAAAGTTAAGTCGAAATTGTTTTTTATAAGGTCATCAGCATCTACATGCTTTCGATAATTTAAGGTGCCTGAAAGAAGTATTAAGATCAGGCAAATGGATGCAAGTATGACCTCCACTTTACATCAGAGCAACAGACCACAATCTGGAGTTCACCGAGTTGATAAATATCAGAAGATAATAGGAAATCTAAAGGAATGGAGGCAGTATAACCCATCGACGTGGATATTTTGGTCTTCCGTCCTTTCCATCAAATAGCTGCAGAGAAGAAAGAGAAGCAGTAGATTAGTGGGTAACTGGAAAAAAGAACGAAAATGGAAACGTACAATAAAGCATATGGGGATGTTTTGTCCGGAATGACCAAAAGAAGAGCCAAAACATTCAAGGAATGTGAAAAGGAGTATGAAACAATGCACATAACTATGGGGATCTCATTTCAACTATGTCCCATCTATTATGTATAGATCGATTTGGTTTCTTGATGCTTGCGTTGCCTTTTCGTTAGTAAAGGCACAGCATGACTTAGTTGCATAACAGAAGGGACATTATGATTCATATGGGATGGCAAAATAAACAAACATAGATGAGTGAAAAATTTTCCTCAATGACTATGCCCAAACCTAATGATATGAACAGGTATCTCAATCCATCCCGGATATAATCGGTAAGCAATGCACAGTATGCATAATTTGC
>JANITW010000003.1:62778891-62790306 GCA_027564335.1 Erythroxylum williamsii | reverse complement strand
ACTCAATTTCATTAAACTCTCCTCCAATAGGCTCGGAGTTCGTCATCTTCTCAAGATCCTTACTCCTGCTCACATCAAAGTCTTAATTCGTAATCATAATAATATCATGTTAAGGGACCATTTCATCACAGTAACTTAAGCTGTTGTGTGAGATCAACTCAATTAGTTTTATATATTCTCTAACACACCCCCTCAAGTGAAAGCTCATTGGGTTTGAAACTTACACAGGCCTACTTTACCTTGTACTTAATTTAATTAGAATAGGTATAAGGTAGGATTCGAACTCATGACCTTTTGGTCATAGAGACTCTGATACCATATTAAGGGTCCATTTCATCACAATAGCTTAAACTGTTGTGTGAGGCCAACTCAGTTAGTTTTATATATTCTCTAACATATCACATAAGAATTAAATTAACATATTTAAAATAGGATGATTTAACATTGACTTTTACTAGAATCGGACAGCAAATGAGAATCAAAGTATGACAAACAATACATTATCATCATGGTTTTAAATTGTGCTTTGGTAGGCCGATCAAATGCTTTTCTTCTATGTATGGAGGCTCTTCATAGCACGGTATGCACATATGTATAAATTACATTGTTATTTGTCAGAACCATCCTCAAGAGCCCTATCAGCGTAATGGGTGCAAGGAGCTTGGGTTTGGCCCCTGCTACGAGTGTGAGCACAAACACTGCGACTACCATCTTCATGACGAATGTGCAAATCCTGATCACACCATTAGCCCCTTCGTGAAAGGATGTACCTTCAAGTTCCACGAGAAAGCTCCACAGATGATGGGTGAAAGAATCTGTAACGCTTGTGGAAGAGACGTTCTGGGGTTTGTGTACCAGTGTATAGACAAGGTTGCACAAGACCTGCACCCATGTTGTGCAAAGCTCCAACTCACCTTAACATCTGAAGAAGAAACACTAGATCTTAGGAAAAAGTTGCCAAGCTAATGCTCAAACTGTGGAAGGCAAAAAACTGCAGATGGATTGAAGCGCTGGTGCTATGCTTCTTCAATGGTAGCGAATGTTACCACATAGCTTTTATGAAAGGTTTTAAATTGCGCATCACCGAATATTTTATTATTAAGGATTAGAGGATGGATAAAATGACTTAGATCTAACTCCAATCAATTTCTTCAACTCAATGTCAATATATTAAGTTTGAATTGATGGAACTTTGGACCATATTTCATTATCATCATCACACTCAATTCAAAGTCCCGCAATAAAGCGAAATTTGGAGAGGTCTGATAGTACGCAGCCTTACATCTACATAATAGAGAGGTTTCCGGTAGACCCCCATATAAATGTGACAATAAAAGAATGATACAGATTAAAGAGTAAATAAGCAACACTGGCACGCTAAATTATTATGTAAATAAAATTACAATAAATATATAAATAAATAAAATAAAAGATAATCAATGAATATACCTGAAAACAAAATATAACATGAAGATAAAAGATATATAATAATAATAATAATAATAATAATAATAATAATAATAATAAAGTACATAGTGGTTGATATAAGATTAAAAAAAAGTTATTAAAAAATAATTCGGCAAATATACTTGGTAAGTTATAAAATTTAGCTTATATTTGGTATACTGCAAACATCTATTCACTATTTCTATAAATTAACCAATTCAAATAAAACGTCGTTATTTTGATTACATTTAACATCATCTTGTTAAATATGATCAAAATTATCATTTTGACTTTCAAATCAATTAAAATTTGAGACATCTAAATTTGATGAGCTAAATACTTTCTGCTCAATTCAAACTTATGTTCAAATTATTCAATTCAAAATTTTCTCATATTGAGGTTGAATTCAAGTCGATCTATTGTTGACCTTCTATTAGACATACCGAAAGTTATAATATTACAAATGTAATACGATTCACAATTTAAAATTCAATAGTCACAAAACTAATTTCATATAATAATATTATAATATTGAATTAATGTTAGAACATTTGAATTCTTAGACTAACATTGGAATGTTCGAATTTAATTAAACTCATTTAAATTGTTCAGTTTAAATTTTAGTCAAAAACAAGTTTTCGAGTTAAATTCAACCTATACTCATCAAAAGTTGTAATATTTCAATTGTCATTACAATCACAGCCCACAATTTAAAACCCAGCAGTCCCAACACTAATTCAATACGATAATATCATTATGATTGTTCTTGTCTCAAAAGGTAGAATCAGTCACTCCAATTGCCTCTACACTCGGGTTTGATCAGGTTGTGAGAGGGTAAATCACGGTCTGATTTCGGTCGACCACCTAACAGAACGGCCCATACACTTCCATTACCAGAAGTCGAACCTTGGTCTTTGTCCCAATTTACCCTGCTAGATTTCTAACCAAGCTACCTGTGCGTGCATCATTATCATTATGATTGTCCTGAAACTTAAACACGTGACCACTTTCAGTGGTCCTATTAAGTGAGTCAAAAGACGGTAATGGAGCTGACTGTGAAAAAAAATGAACTTTCAGTTTCACCGAGCTAACTTGAGTATTCCTGCCATTTTCACCTTTTATCTTAGTGCCAGGCTTCCCAATCCTGAAGCTTCAATCAAGCAAACAGAAACCTTTCCCTTTAACATGGAATCAGTGCTTTTTGCCTGTCAAAGTTGTGGTTGGTTTGGACCACCACTTGCAATTTGCCCACTTGCTTCAGTTTGGCTACGTCATTCGCTTGTTAACACTTGAATATCTTGAAGTTCAAGAAACCCGAACTCATAATCTCTTTAAGGTACAGTGAGATACTGACATTAAACAATCATGAACTCAAATAAGATCAAATTCTTTGGCTTTGAGTTGGCTTAATCCAATTTTATATAATTGCTCATATTTAAAAAATTTAAGCTAGAACTCAAAATTAGTTAGATTTAAATAATAAACTCAAATTTGAATATAAATTAAATTTGATATCCTTAAATTAACTTTGAGTTAGATTTAAAAATAGTGACAAATTAGGTTTCGATTTTTCAAGTCCCAACCTAAGTTTAATATAAAGTTCGATTAAGCTAGAGTCGTGTAGCTTGAACTCACTCGAACCATCCAAAAGAACGTCATTTTGTTGTACGAGCTATTTGAGTTATTTAATTGAGTTTTGAACTAACTTTTTAAGTCTAATTCGTCCCAAAAGTCCAATCAACAAGAATCTTTGTGCAATCTTTTGAACAATCTAGAGTATGTGAAGACTTTTATGTGCAGAAATGTATAGACTACGTAAGAACCTGAGAGATCTTGGAGTTTCAGATTTACATCCTCTAGATTCTTAGGGTGGAGTCGTAAGGGCTTAAGATTAATCTGATTAAGTCAGAATACCTAATGTAAAAAAAATAAAAAGACTTAACTCGTTAATTTCTGAGTTGTATCATACCAAATTATGTTGCAAACAAGACTTAACTCGTTAATTTCGAGTTGTATCATACCAAATTAGGTTGCAATCTTTTTAACATGTTTAACTGGATCGAGTTTCCAACTTTTTTTGTCATGTCTATGGTGCGTTAATCTAATTTAGGACCAAAAGGAGAGATGAAACAATTGCTTTAACAAAGTTGCATCCACACAGAGCAAATAATTAGAATTGCCAGAAAATGATTAATGTAGGTATCTTGAATTCTAACACAGGCCTTTGATATAATTAGAACACATTACAGGTAATGTTTCCAATCAGTGCTTTTTAGGGACAAAGATTTAGACATGATCCACAATGCTTTTCTTAGTTAAATTAATCAGACATGATAAGAAAACTTTTCCTTCCTTTTATGAAAGAGATTCATGACAAGAACTCAATACCATATAATTGGTGTTCTATTGGTTTAAATCTGGGTCACAGCTTGTTGGCCAATTGTATGATTTATAAAGACTAATAATTACAGTCTAAGGATGATGTTTTACTTAACTAGTAGCATCATCATTTGATTACGTAACCAACTCATAATATATACATCCCATCCAAACAAAAACAGAGCCTTTTATAAAGGCAACATTTAGTACTTAAGAATTTAATTTATAATTAATTATCACAAATGGTGACATTACTTTTTTAAATGAAATGAACCCTTGTCTGCATACTGAATAAATGTTCGAGTATGTATTTTTTAAAATGATTATTAAATTATACATTTTAAAAAGATTATTTAAAAAATTAATTAATTTAAATTAAAATTTTTGAAACAAAATATACTTGTTTGCTTATATGAAATTTTAGGAAGTTTAAGATATTCAATTTTGAAAATCCAAATATACGAGACTCTCCGGAATTCTCTAATCACTTAAATCTTATCGTCTTTCATAAAATCTTAAAAATTTTAAAAAACTCAAACTCAAGAAATAGAATTTAAGAGATTATATATCAAGAGTTCCCCTTACCACTTAATTAAGTCATCCTCAAGAGGCTAGTTGGACGTTGTTAGAACTTCAAGATCTAGCTAATGAATTGAACTATTAATAATTATTCAAAATAGAAGAAGAAAAGAAGGATGCCTTTTGAGATAATGGTCAAAGTGGGTTTCCATCGATCTGTGTCTCTCTACTTTAGCAAATTTAAGTGCTTATTTGCGTAACATTCCATTACTTTGTTTATGGAGTACAGTGCAAATAAATTAGGTTCATAAATCTAATAATCAGTCTTGTCGTGTCACAAAAATAATTATTACTCATAAATTTCCCATTTGATTGAAATTAACAAGAATTATTAGCATAGTAATAATGCAATATTTTATAATCAAAGGGGAATCTCACTTTTTCAACACTATTAATTCATATTCTACTAAACAAATCTTCTAATTTTAAAATAAAGTTGAGGCTATACTAATTCCGAACTTAAATAAAGCACGTAGGTGTGAATTTTCAAGTCATAATGGACCATAAGATCTATAATATGTATCAAACTTTATGCACGTCTATTGTCAAATAAAGGCAGAAATAAAGAATACATAAATTATATAATGGATATTCTTATAATTTATGGAGATAAATAAACTATATGGTGTGATCAAATTCTCACTCTATTATCCTAATCAAATCCATAGATTTCAATTGTTTCTACTCCTCAACTTATTTTCAATAGTAAATTAATTAAATATTAAAATCAAATTATGCAAACTTTTCACAAGCTACAATATGAGGAACTAAATCTTTTAAAACTCGAGATTGAATCCTAAAATTTTTATGCTTAAACAAAATTAAACATGTTTTAATATGTTAATTTTGATTTTATTTAATCTAATTTTCTATAATTTATTAGATTTTTAAAAACTTTGATCAAATTAAATTCGTTTAAATTGAATCAAATTGTTGATTTCATATAAGATTTAATCCAAACTTTTTTTGTTGGGAATAATAATATCCCAAACATGAATGCATGTAGAAGTGACCAAGAGTCTAACTCAATCCTTGATTGATTACGAGTGGAAGAAAGTGAGCACTTAAGGAATCAAATTCCACAAATTAGAATCTCAAACATACACACACACCTAGAAAGAGTGTGGCATAGAGAAATAAGAACAGCGACCTCTCAAAAGCCAAAGCTGCCACGAAAACAGAAAGAGAACGTACGTACGCAAGCCTAAACTATTACATCTTACATGTGGGCCGGCATCCAAAAGAGACACACCCAATACTTAGATTCAGATTGACAAAAGTTCAAGATGAATTCGGACATTTCAAATTAATCCCAAATCAAATAGCTCAAATTTGAATAAAAATAATATTATTTTGACAGTTTATTTGAATCGATACTAATTAATTTGAATAGTCTGAATTGAGTAAATTCGTGTTTACTTGGATTTCCGTGCTGTCATCTTCATCTATTGTCTTCTTTTGGAATGCTGTTAGGATCACTATCTGATCAGTACGTTACAGCCAAACCGACCAAAAATTACCATGTACATATCCAGCTCACTCAGAAAAGAGAGATAAGTTGCCTTGAGCTAGAAGTGGATTCGTTGGAAGTGTATTAGTTTCTTTATTCTGTTACGTCCCGTTCTCAATTTGACAATTCTTTTGTCATGGATATCCTCGAACTTCTCGTTCGGAACTGATCTGTTGTTTATCGGTACGTGCATCGAGAGAGTAACAGATGCGTGGACTAGCTTCCTATCCAGGCCAATCCTGATGATATGGTATCACTTATTTTGATGTTCCACTTTTAGAATGTCATATTCTTCTTTTAGAGGATCAGTCGGGGCGCAATTTCTCCCACTTAATTAGTATATGATGTAATATACTTTTATGTAAAAAAAAGGGAAGAAAAGAGAGATGAGAGTGAGATAGATGCTTTTTTGACAGTCTAGGGATAGCTTTATTCCTTGTTGGTGAGGCAGTCTTGGTTATTGTAAAAGCAGATCCAAAACCCAGATTCCATTCTAGTAAAAAACTAAAAATATTCGAAACCGTCAAGAATGTCTGAGTGACGACATCATAAATCTCAACACAAATCACAAATGGGTTCTTTTCTTTTTCTTTTTCCGTTATAAATTTTATTTTTATTTTAAAATAAAATACAATATACTCAATTGTTAGTATAAACGTAATAAATTATTATTAATGAAATAATAAACAAAATTTGAAGATAAATTAATTCTATAAATTTGTTTGTTAATTTATTTTAATATCTCATATAATATTTATAAAATGGATGATATTTATTAATAATATTTATTATATTTATTAAAATAGATAATAAAATAAATATGGAAGTTATAAAGTTCTATTTATTAAATCTTTCGAAAGAAGTTCTATTTATTAAGTTTTATCTATCAAGTATCAAGATATATTTTAACTTTTAACTGTTATTGTCTATAATTAAATATTTACTTATAATTAAATAATTAGTCTTAGCATATATATATATATATATATGTGTGTGTGTGTGTGTGTGTATATGTAAACTTGGAAGTTATGTATTTTAAAGATATTTTATAGTTTTTATGATTGAAACTCAACTAACATATTTTTTATGGAACTTTAAAGTAAAAATAAAAGTTGATAGTAAACTGAACCTTAATTAATTTAAAATGTAGACACACATTGCATGAAGGTCTATTAAAAACAACCTCTTATTCGATAGAGGTAATGATACGTATTATCGAATCTTCAATTAGGTGTTGTTGATGATAACGATGATGTATGTTCAAGTTAACATACATCCATAAAAGGATTTCACTAATATAGTATTAAAATTAATAATTATAATGACAATATTAACGAATTATTTATATTTAACTTAGTTAATGTATTACTTATTTCAATGAATCAATAGATGAATAATGATAAAATTAAATATATTAATATAAAAATACTAGAAGCTTAAGAAAAGTAAAGGACGAAAATCAATGAAACTTTTGACCATGAGTGGAGCTCGAGTAAGCCTTGTCTTACGTTGTTTGTTTGTTTTTTCTCTCTTTCTTTTTTGCTAACAAATCAATTCGAGTGATTTAAGGATGTCATTGCATGAATTTGAGTGTAACTTTGGCGCTTCCTTATCTCCTTAGAATTGTCAATACAACTTGTACATAGAACAGACCTAGTACTTGTCCTTTGGTCTAGCATTCTGGACCGTAATTGTATAGTCAATCGTTTCTTTTTATCTCTCAGACAGCATCAAACAAATACGTATGTCCAAGCTCATAATTCCAAAGCCCTGTTTTGGGGTCCCTACTCCTATTCTTATTACAAACTTACATCTATTCAACGGTTTTTCTCCTGAAAAATAACCAACTTTAAGTTAAATTTCCTACGAGATACACGACCAGGTTCAATGACATGCTCTAACAGAGATATAACGCGACAACCCGAAATTGCTCAAATGGGTTATTACAGGAACTGAAGGTTGCAACTTGCAACAATGGATTGTCTGGTCTGGCTTCAAGTGCTAAGAGATTCATTGATTGAACTCAGTTTCTTCACACAGTCTTACTGCTTGTGCGGGTAATCATAATCAGCAAAAGTCAGAGTCCTTTGTTCTTGGAATTTGCCAATGCAAGGGATTTCAACTTTGTCCTAGTCTAACCAGTAAAATAATCCCAAGTCTTTTAATTCAAGAGGTTGAAGGTTCGAAATGGAGGGCTTCAGCCTTCAGCTCTCCAAAGAAGAGATATAATAGTATATTTAGGTCAAATTTATTATTTAATTTTAAATTATTAACTCATTAAATAGTTTATTTTAATCATATAATTTATAGAATATTTCATATATCTGGTTATTTATCCAACACACATTAAAAAAAATTGTGATTATAGAATTCAACGATTGAAAAAAGCAAACAATACATGATCAAATATAAATTACTTTAGTTCTTCGTTTTAGATATTCAGTCTATTTTATAAATTACATGCACGTAAAATAAAAAATAAAAATAGCAACAATCCAATAAGGAGGCTAGAAGCCTCCTTTTTTTTTTTTTTCTGACTGCTTCTAATAATGCAAGTCCTTTGATCGATAACTCCTAATGATCGACAACCTTCTCCCGCTAATGGCTACTGCATCTGGTTCAACTTCAAGCTTACTTTAAAACTCTTTTACTCTTACCTTTTGGTTTGATATGTCTTGAAGCGAACAACAGGATATTGCAATTATGGAAAAACAAAGCTAAATCGGGGACTAATTTGGAGGCATTATCGTCATAGTAGATGACTAATGGAAGAGGAAGTGCACCCTGGAAGATCGGTCCATGCATTGCCACTCCAATCTTGATCATTCCCTGAAATAACCATAAAATTCCTTGGCAAGTGCAGACCGCCATTTTCTTCCATTTTCAGAGATGATGGCACTGAAACAAGAGTCTCCCATGGCTTAGACCTAAACTGATCAACGAAATTTCGAGCTTCAACCTCTTCACTCTGATATGGATATAACCCAGATGGCTGTTCCAAGAAAGGAAATTGATCTACTTCTTGTAATCTCCACCGATCAACAAGTCCAACACCACCACTTGAACTAGTACTACCAATAGGAAATCCACAAGTCGTTGCTGCCACTGGAGGGTGAATTCCGGCAAAACTTAACCCTATTCCGCCGGAATTGTACTCTCCAAGATGATGCAAAGGTGGCAAGAATGGCAGATGTGGTGGAGGAGGTGGTAGGTGCCCTATGACATCAGTGGAACAGTCATCAGAAGGAACTCCACAGCTTGAGCTAGATCCATTTTTAACCGGAGATTTCGATCTACCACCACGACTTCTTTTGCTTCTTTTGTTCCTCCGGCAACCTCCACCAACCGGTACGTTTCTCAATGCACCTCCCCTGGTCCAGTACCGTCGACAGGTCTTGCAAAAGTGACGAGGTTGTGTAAGGCTATAGTTGTTGAAGTAACAAAACTTGGTGTTTGGTGATTCACATCTTGGACACTTTAGGGCTGCCTCAGGTTGTGGAATCTTGGCTAGTCTGGCTCTTTCGGGCATTGAACGGGACCGGATAGATCCTGTGCTCCCACTGGAATCTCCGGGAGGCGGCTGAGTTTGAAGTTGATGGCTTTTTTCAGCCCCAACATGATTGACATCCTGCAAATTTCAAAAGTGAAGAAAGCAAAATTGAACTCTAAAGCAAGTAACTAGTTGCCATATTCAGGATTAAATATATAGTTAAACTAAAAGAAAAAGAGACAGGACTATCAATGAGCTTTCGATCACTTGGCATTTTCTGTTTGTCTTGAGAGAAACTGGGGAAAGAAAGAATTTACCTGTTGCCAATTTGGGTAGACTGGAGTGGATGTGAAGACCATGGTGTTCTTGAGCTTTAATCCTTCTTTTGTAAAGGTTGATGGGTTAACTTTCTTTTTTTTTTTTCGGAGAATTATATGGTGGAGAATCACATCAATGAATTAGAGAGAGTTGCAGAGCAAAAGAAGATGAGAGTTGGAAAGACAATAGAGGGAAGGTGGTGTGGTCTTTGGATGTACTTCATTTTATTTTGGTCCTTTATTTCTTTTTATATGTAACTATATCCTCCACTAATCTCCTTCTTTCATTAAGTGAATTGTGTTTCTTAACTCGTAAGCTTCTAATTTCTTTTTTTTTTCTCCGATAGACAATAGATCGATGAGTCTTTTAATTTAAAAGGATGTTGAAGATTCGAGTTTCGATAAACCATAAAACTTACTTCCACTTTAAAGAAAATAATTAATTAAAAATGACGACATATTAAAATTTTCAAAATTTAACTAATTATTAATTTATTAAATAATTTATAAAAATGTAATTTACAAGTTATTTGTTAGTGAATATATAAATTCAATTAAGTTTTGCACAAGAAAACAAAGTAGAGTGAATTTGTTCAAGTTTCAAGCTCAAAGGACTTTCAGTTCAAAGAATATATTAGTGAATATATAAAATCAATTAAATTAGCTTAAAATTTCAAATAATATCAATTTTACAGAATATAAAACTTTTAAAATAAACTAAAACTGAAAATTTATATTAATATGAACATTTTTTAATTTAATAATTTGTGTAATAAATAAAATTTTAAAAATAAACAATGATCCATAAATAGTATTAAGATTTTCAATTGAAATAACTCAAATCACATTACTTAACAACTAAAAATTATAAGAATGTTGAAAAAAAATTTATAACTGTTTCACGCCCAGAAGAGGAAGGGAAGGCGTGGTGGTGATCAAGCCGCCGGCTGCGGTGCGGAAATAGTCGTCGCGTCGTCAATGGCAAGATGGTATCTTTTCCCACATGCCATGTCATATATCAGTGGGTCCACCACGCGTTTCTTGTCTAAATAACCTTTAAAATCATGTGTCTATCTCCGTCTTGGGTCGGTGAAAAAAGTTGCTCTCACCACCCCAATCTCGACAGGTCCCCACATAAGAACTCGAGGCCTAGATTAGTGGATATGGAGTGTGAACTATCCTAATGGGTGAGATCGATCCAATTCAAATTTGGTTTAAAGTCCGATCCAAGTTTAATTTGAAATTAATTAAAAGTTATTTTAGGAGTCTTTGTTTTACTTATTTTAATTTTAATTTTAAATTTTTAGTTTCTACTTTCTTTCAAATAAAAACAAAAAAATGTTTAGTTATTAATGTTAATGTAATTATATTTTTATTATTGATGATAATTACATATTAGATAAAGCTTAAGGATAAATTATTTTTAATTAATTAAATTTATTTAATCTCTTATATAATGTTTATTAATAAAAAATATTTTATTATATTAAAATAAATAACTTTTAAAACTAGCTTTATTTATAATTTAATGCTTATTTTCAATATATTTCATTTATTAAATTAACTTTTATTTGAAATTTATTTATTTAAAATAATTTTCAATTTAATTATATTCATTAATAATTATTAAATTTATTTATTTAATTCAATCACAATATTAAATTAAACTATTAATAATTTTATTAACAACTAAT
>JANITW010000003.1:62750988-62772646 GCA_027564335.1 Erythroxylum williamsii | reverse complement strand
GATCTTACGGGTCTCGCTATGGATTTTCTCTCCTTGCATCTCGAATTCAATGTTCGACCTACTGCGGTGACAAAGCTGGCTAGCTGGGATGAAAATCAAACGAACCATGTTTTTGACAAGGATGAGATGGTATGTGTGTCACCATATGTTAATGAATTTATGGTTCAGTTTGTTGAGATGGTATGTCTAAGAACCATAGTTGCACCTTGTTTGTGGGGCATTGTTGATGATGGGGTGAAATTTGCATAAACATGTTTATTGTTGTTTCTGAATATAGAGGAACTTATTGATGCTGATGAACCTTACCTATTTAGGCTTTTGGTTATGGCTCATATTGCAAGGGGTGTGTGTGGTGACAGGCTGTTTAATAGTTTGGTTTTGGCAAGGGAGCATCAAGCTTTCAAGATACTAATCGACTCGGTTGCTTTTCAAAGTCGAGAAATCGGTGATGCAACATCATTGATTTTCATTAAGGCTGATCTTACGGGTTGGGAAGAATATGGTGATATTAAAAAGTCGTTACTGATGCCCAGCACGAGGAGCATTAACGGTGCTACTGATGGTGACCTTCAGCTTGTTCAGGAAGATGCCCTTGTTTCTCAGTGTGACCACACACTTGCTGCAATCAACGTTAAACAATTTGATCCTGGGGGGCACTTTGCTACAACAGAGATTTCTTCAAGGGTAGTCATGGATGTTGGATCGGTTACTTCAGCAATCAGGTCTGCCTTCTACTTGAATGAAACACTTGAAGCTGATCAGTTTTACTCACAACGAGCACTATCCTCGAGTCTTTTTCTTCCTCAACCTTGCGGACAAGGTTGTCTTGAAGGGGAAGGTAATGTTATGAACATGTTTGAGCCCATCAATGTAGTCAGCCCAAGGAGGGTGCCACGTTGCAATGAAGGAAGCAGACATAATTGGAGTATAAAAACGGGAGCTAGGCACTAGAATAGACCATGAAAATGCTTATGAACACTCTGAAAGTGTAATTTCTCTTCTCATCTCTATTCGGGGTCTTCTTCTTCTCATCTTCTTCTCATTTACTTTCCTGCAAGAACCTTTAATTCCTTGTAATCATCCTTTTTGCTGAATGAAGTACATCACTGAATCTTGTGTTGGTTGATATTTGCTTGGTTGATCTGCTGTTCATTGCTGGATACTGTCTTATTTGCTTGAGTTCACAACACATGCATGGTACAGAGCTTTCAATGATCTCTTGAAACTCGCAACTTGATATTAAACATGCAAGACGGAGAACAAGAATATGATGATACAGTGAAGAGGATTAGGAAAGTTCGGCAGCCAGAATCAGTTTCGCTTCTTTTGTATTGCAGTTTATTGCTGGTTTTCAGTGGTACTGCACTCCATTGTTGGTGGAGGAAATTTGCATTTCCTTTCAGACTGGACCCAATAGAGAAGAAGTTAGCTTGGAACAAGATGTATATAGGCCTGTCATCGCCACTTGGACTTTCTTAGCTTGTGAGTTCTCTTCATTTCTTTAATTGGGTCACTTCAAATTTACTTGTTATCCTTATACTAGATTTGCTGAAAGAGGTATGTCTTTGGTTAGATGGTAAATGAATGAATGGTAATTGTTGGTTATTTCATATGATTGATTAAATAGTTTTTTCATACCTAAGTTTTAGATAATAATCCATACCCTTTATGTATGGGAGGAATGATTTTGATTCCTACCAACACTAATATTTTTTAATTTTTAAATTAAATATAATTAATTAAAATGTAATTAGTTAAAAAATAAAATCTAATTAATTAATTAAAATATAATTAATTGATTAAAATAATTAATCAAGATAAAAATATAATATAATTAATTAAAATATAATTAAGATTGTAATTAGATTAAAATATTATATTGTAATTAATTAAAATATTATTCATTAATTACTTAAAATATAACATCATTTGCATTATCAGAAGAATATAAATTGTATTAAAATATGTTACTTGATTTTACTATAGCAATAAAATGGTGGATATTATAATTGTGTCGATGAATTGCACAATATTTTGGATGATTAAATTATATTTTGAGGATATTATGTAACTAGTGATACGTTGATGCAAGAAAATATTAGAGTATTTTTTTTATTCAAGAGCTATTGGAAAGGAAAAACCTCAATATACTTGATTCTAAACATTCTGTCATTATAAATAGGGTATATAAATTAAAAATAATCAATTAAAATATATTTAAATTTTGATATAAAACAAATTTTTATGTCTTAATATTTTTAACAAACCAACCATCATTAATAGTAATGGTAATCATTCCTTCATCGTAACCAACCATTATAATTATAATGATTATTTCTATTATCATTTTTCACTATATTCATTTTCAATTCCATTCTCATCGCTTTCTGTGAACCAAGCGCCTCCTCAATCTTATTGAAACCTATAAGAATTGATGAAGTCTTGTCTTGAGCAACCTTTGCCTGTAAAAAAGGGAAGAGATTAAGAAAGACCTTTCTGTGATTTAGATGCATTACGACCTAGTAAAGATCATGCAAAACAAAGTTAAAGCTCTAAATTGCATGAGCTTACTGAAATGATATGTGTTGAAGCAGATATTCGAGCAAGAGCTAGCAGAAGGAGACACCCAACTTCTCCATCTTGATAACTCATCATCCATCCATTTCAGCTGATAAGAAACTAAAATGGGATTCACAATTCAACAAGAAAAAACTTACCCTTCTGTGTAAATGCACCCATCAATCGAAATTCCCTTTGTCTTCCTCATCTCCTTGAACAATACCCTAACCAAGGTCATATACACCATTAGCCTTTCATCTCTTTCTAAACCCAATCTATGTGCCAATTTTGGGTCAACTTTCAAGAAGTAGCTCTGTATGCAAATACACACCAGGTTAACACAAATTGTTTAGCATTCTCTAGAAAACCTCTATCATATTTCATCAATCATAAGAGCTTTACAAGCATACCCACCGAGAAGTTCAGGTTGACCTAACTCGAATACTACCTGACTCAATCCAACCCAATTACTTGACCAAATAAATGTTTGACCCAGCTCAACTTGAGAAAGTCCAATTCTAATTTATTCATGCCTTCCTTATCCTTTCAACAAATAGCCCCGAACAAACTCAAAATAACGAAACTGACTTCATCATGGACCAACAAGCACAAGCTTAACCCAACAAAACACAAATAACCTAACTTGACCTGAACCAATCTAACTTGAGCTGACCCAAGTTGACTTTACCAGAATCGGAATATTCGACCTGGCATGTCCACTGAAACCACCATGAAACTACGTAGAACTCGCAAAAAAGAAGAAAACTGGACACTTCCAATAGCTAATCCCTCAAAGAACATCAATCTCGTAATCTTAGTTGCAAACCTGAGCTACCACCAACCGAAAACACGCTAAGAAATTTTGTTTTAGACTTGCAACTGTCGAACATGAATCTGAATCTGGTAAAACCTGTGTTTGACATGTTAGAAGTAAAGACTCATTCAAACTTCTGATCTTTTACCTTGATATTCAGTTAAAGTAAAATAAGCTAGTACATTTTCTACTCGTAAGTCTTCCCATTTTCTAGCTAAATTAATTTTGTTTGTTAAGAGTTTGTAGTTTAGTTGGTTTCTTCCATGATGCATGTACTACCTGTTTAAGTGGTAGAGTTGTCTTCGTTAATAAGATATGGAATTGATCAGTATAATCATTCTTTATATATCAACAAAGTGTTGAAGTTCTTTATTTTCTTCTACAAATGGGGTATCAAAGTCAGGTTCCTTAAAGAATTGAACACCTTTTGTTTAGTTCTCCATGCAAAGCAATGGTGTCAAGTGCTAGTTTAGTCAATGTGTCTCAACCACAGATACTCAAAAGAGACTCGTATGAGTTTTGGAGCATCAAAATAAAGACGCTATTCAAGTCTCAAGATTTGTGGGACTACATGGAGATTGGTGCTGTAGAATCAGTAATGACAACGCTTGCCATAAAGAAAATAAAAAACGCAATGCAACGACTCTTTTTTTTCATTCAATAGGCCGTGGATGAATCGATTTTCTCTAGGATAACAGCATCCTCAACTACAAAACAAGCGTGGACGATCCTAAAGACTGAGTGCCAAGGATCTACAAAGGTAATCACTGTCAAACTACAATCTCTTTGTAGGGATTTTGAAACCTCAAGCATGAAAGGGAATGAATCAGTGCAAGAATATTTGGCAAAAGTTTCCTCTATTGTGAGCCAAATGAGATCATATTGGGAGAAGATTAATGACGAAACTATTGTAGCTAATATGCTTAGAAGCCTAGCACCTAAATGAACTAACGGGTTCCTTACAATCTCATTAAGCAAGGATAAATTGGAGTATTGATAATGAAGAAGAGAAGGCGTTTCAGATTAAGGGGGAAACTAAATCTTTGAATCAACGCTTCAAAGGAAGAGGTAGCAGAGGTTCTCGATGTCATAGTAGAGGTCGTGATTGAAATAGTCCTCTACACTACACATGCTGCAACAAGAATGGGCATACTGAGAAATTTTGTTGGTCCAAACCTTAAGAAGCCAACTATGTTGAGGAGGACGAAGAGCAAGAAGAATATTTATTCATGGAAGAGACAAAGGCAGATAAGATTGTAACTGATATATGGTACATAGATAGTGGATGTTCTCACCATATCACTAGAGACAGGTCAAAATTTAAAGATCTTAATGAAATAATCAGGTGATATATCAGACTTGGGGATGACAAACAGTTGCAGATCAAAGGAAGAGGAACAACTGCAATTTGTGTAGGTAACATAAAGAGGTACACAAAAGATGTTCATTATGCTCCATGCTTGGCTCATAATATGTTAAGTGTTGGATAGCTAATAGAATCTAGTTATTTGGTTGAGTTTAATGATGCATAATGTGTGATAAAAAATAAGATTACAAATGAGATCCTTGTAAGTGCTCGAATGTCGTCAAACAAAATGTTCCCTCTATATTTCTCTACAGAAGCAATCATGATGAGCAAGGCGTTGGAAGAGAGTGAATTATGGCATCTGAGATACAAGCATCTAAACACTAAAGGCTTGCAGTTGTTGAAAGCAAAGGAGATGGTCAGCAATTGACCATCTATTGTACCGTTGAAGCAAGTTTAAGAGGGGTGCATTCTCATCAAGCAAGCCAAGAAGGCCTTCCCAGTAGGAAAATCAAGGCGTGCCACCGATGTACTAGAGCTAGTACATACTAATCATTGTGGTTCGATGAGAGTTAAATCTCTAGCTAGTAGCGAGTATTTCCTTTTATTCATTGATGATTATAGTAGAATGAGCTAGGTTTATATTCTTCAAGTCAAGTCTGAAACTTTCGAGTATTTCAAGAAATTTAAGGCTATGGTTGAGAAGCAAAGTGGGAATCATCTAAAAGTCCTTAAAATTGATCATAGAGGTGAACTCACTTTTAAGGAAATTGCAGCTTTTTTTTTACAAGTAAGGCATCAAGAGGGAGTTGATAACTCCTTACACTTTAGAGTAAAATGGAGTGGCAAAACGAAATAATTGTACCATAGTTAAGATGGCCCGTTCAATGCTCAAGTCTAAGGGATTGCTAAACAGTTTATAGGCAGGAGTAGTAGTTTCAGTTGTGTATCTTCTCAACCTGTCACCGACTAAAGCAGTGTGGAATCAGATTCCATATAAAGCCTGGTTTGGGAACAAACCTTCGGTAAGCCATCTTTGAGTTTTCGATTGTATTTGTTATGCCTTACATATAACAGAAAAACATAAGTTGGTAGATAAATAAAAAAAAAGTTCATCTTTATTGGATATTGCACCAAATCAAAAGCGTTTAGGCTCTACTATCCTATAAGTGGGACTATTGCCGTGAGGAGGAATGCAGTTTTTGGTGAAGTGGAAAAATAGGATTAAGAGAAAGAAGACGAGGAACAAAATGCGCATTTTGAAGAAGATGGAGGTGAGAACACTGAAGAAATAGAAGAAGTAAAGATTGATACGACTAGTAACTCTCAGAATTCAACTATAGAAAAAACAAGGTCAGCTCCTATGTCCGAAAAGTCTTCTCACAATGCAACAACTCCAATAGTTTGAGCTCAATTACGGAGAAGTAAGCATGGCAGAATTTCTCAATGTTGATTTGAAATTGAAGTAGAGGTTGCATTGTTGTTGGTTCTCTTTGCTGGTGATGCTATTTTGATTGAATAAGCTTTGCAACATTAAGAATGGAGGAGTATGATGGAAGATGAATTGCAGTCCATTTAAAGGAATCGAACTTGGGAGCCATCTGATCTTTATAAAGGTAAAACTGTTGTGCGGAAACGTTAATAAATTTGGAGTAAAAATAAAACAACAATAAGAACACCAAGATTTTTATACCGGTTCGGCAATGCCTACGTCCAGTTTGGAGACGGCTAAATATTTACTATAATCAATGAGAGCATACAATAGTGTTTATCACTAAATTTCTTAAAAGACCCAAATTAACCCAATCTCACACACTCCTACTAGGAAGAGAAAACAAAAAAAAAACATAAATATTTTTTTCTCTCTTCCTCTAGAAATTTCTACTCTCTCCTTGCTCTGTAAATATTTTGCTCTCTCTCACTTTTGGAATTTTTCTACTCTCTCACACACTAGAAATTGTCTGCTCTCTTCTTACTCACACTCTTCTGCTATTGCTGCTTCTCTTTTATAGAGAAGTTAATAGGTGAAGGCCAGCTGCACCTAAATCCACCGAAAAACAAGCCACCATTTCTGACTCAATAATTACTGAAAGTAAGCTACCATTTCTGACTTTGAGACAATACTCTACAATCTCCACCTTGGCTCAAATCCTTAAAGTAGAATTCTCAATGGTCGTCTCCCAATCCCCTACGGGGCAATCAACAAATTTTACAAATGCCAATCAAGTCTAAGCAATAATGAAACTTGAGTAATGAAACTGATTTTTTCAACATATCAGCAATATTGTCGGCAGCCTCAATTTTCTGAAGAACAATATCTCCCTCATCAATAATCTCATGAACAAAATGGAACCTCATATCAATATGTTTTGTACGTGAGTGATGAATTTGATTCTTTGTTAAATAAATAGCGCTCTGATTGTCACAATGAATATCCGCATGGTCCTGATAGGCCCCTAAGTCATCATGCAACCCTTGAAGCTAGATGGCTTCTTTAATAGCTTCTGTTACTGTCATGTATTCTGCCTCAGTAGTTGATAAAGCAACTGTAGATTGCAAAGTTGATCTCCAACTCACTGGCCCTTCAATAAGAGTGAATACAAAACTTGTAGCGGACCTATATGTTGGGCTTTAGAAACGGTGTCCGTTTAATGGACCTTCTCGGGCGAAAAGGACCCTCAGCCCAGTGTGTGTCCGTTAAACGGACATCCATGTCCGTTTAACGGATATTCTCGGATGAACCTCGGGTCAGCTACAGTAAATCGCGATTTTTGACTAGTTTGGAGGTTGAATCTTACTTTGAGGTCTTCATAAGAATTGTAGATCTCGATGTCTTCTTTCCAATGGTTCAAGAACAAAATCAATTCGACATTTATAGAAGAACTTATGGCAATCGCACCAAGACATGTTCAGTTGAAATAAGGACATAAACATATTGGATTCCCTTGACCATAACTTCTTCGTCCGACCTCCAAATTGAGTGATTCTTGAAGCGTTAGATTTTTAACACGTTTTGCTACCTCTCCATAAAAATTGGTAGCTTTTGGCTTTGAATTCGAAAGGATTGATTCAAACCAAGTGAGGGTTTGTTGAAATAACCCTACAAGGAAACCCGCTTACGCTTTTTGATTCCGAATCGGATAGTTGGGCTTCGGGAACGGGGTCCAACACCTTGGTTGGGCTTCGGGAACGAGGCCCAATACTATGCTTATCCAAATCACCTGCGTAATCAGAATCTACATATCCAACAACACATTGACCAATAACTTCATCTTGCTAAAATAATAGACCAACATCCACAGCACCCAGAATATACCGTATAATTCATTTCATAACTTGCCAATGCCCTTTTCCTGAATTATGCATATATTTACTGACAATACTAACAGTTTGTGAAATATCAGGCTTAGTACACACTATAGCATACATCAAACTACCAACAGTACTTGCATATGAAATTTTAGCCATATAATGACTCTCCTCGTATGTGTTAGGAGACATAGAAGCACTAATTTTGAAATGAGGAGCAAAAGGTGTACTAACCGGTTTTGAATTTTCATTCATTCCGAAACATTATAGTACTTTCTTCAAATACTGCTTTTGACACAAACCAATCTTGTCTTTTGCTCTATCTCTTTCAATTTCCATACCTAGCATCTTCCTAGCTTATCTCAAGTCCTTCATCTCAAATTCATTACTCAGTTGAGTTTTCAATCTTTCAATCTCCACTTTACTTTTACATGCTATAAGCAAATCATCAACATATAAAAGCAAATAAATAAAGGTTCCATTTTATAGCTTGTGAAAGTATAATTTAATTCAATTTATTTTATTTTCACTTTAAAACTTAATAAAAATTTATTCATTGATTTTAAATTGAATTAAACTCAATCGAATTAAAATATAATTTTAAATTAAGAATTAAAGAAAACTTATGCATTAATTAATTTTAATAATCAATTGTTTGAAAGACTTGAAATTGGTTAAATTTATAATCACTTAATTTTAAATAATAATAATAATATGTTTATTTATTAAAAGTACTTGATGTACAAACACAAAATTTTGCGAGTGCACCCTCCAAATATAATATATATGAATTGGGTTATTCTATTATTAAAAACTTTAATTATTGCCTTTTAACTTCTTTTGGATGAATGGATAACGACGTGTCGTATTATCTTGTGAAAAAAAATAAACTTCACATTTGGCGCCAACGTAGCTGGATCGGTCGGTCTAAGCGGATGCTTGTCGACTTGGTCAAGAATTCCAATCCTCCGGCGACAAAGTAGCAGCGTTAGGCGTCGGCGATCCAGAATCTTCGACACTTCAATGGAACATTCTAGAACTGACCTTCACACCCACCCCAAAATCTATATATGTTCTCTCAAATCCTCGTAGTACCTTATCCCAACATTAAACGAACCGAAACCTTAACAATACCGTCTTGCATTCCACAGTTGTCGGAGAATGGCCGGAAAAGTCGACGGACCCGCGATCGGTATCGATCTAGGGACGACGTACTCTTGCGTAGGTGTCTGGCAACACGACAGAGTCGAGATTATCGCTAACGATCAAGGTAATAGGACGACACCGTCTTATGTTGGATTCACCGACTCCGAACGTCTGATCGGCGACGCTGCCAAGAACCAGGTCGCCATGAACCCCATCAACACTGTCTTCGGTTAGTACCACTCTCTAATTCTTATCAAGGTCTTAAAGATTACGAATTGCGGGCAATTACGCTAACTGTGGACGATGCGAGACAATTGCGAGAAATATGATCGTAATTGCGGCATATGTAACAGTTCAGACCGCAATCGTAATATTGTAGCCGCAATTGGGATTGTTTTATAATAGTAAGTGGAAGTTATTTGTAATGATTGTGTTGATGGGTTTTGGCAGATGCAAAGCGATTGATTGGGAGGAGATTCAGTGATACTTCTGTGCAGAGTGATATAAAGCTCTGGCCCTTCAAGGTGATTACAGGTCCTGGTGATAAGCCTATGATTGTGGTGTCTTACAAAGGAGAGGACAAACAGTTTGCTGCTGAAGAGATCTCTTCGATGGTGCTTACGAAGATGCGTGAGATTGCGGAGGCATTTCTGGGAACGACAGTGAAGAATGCAGTTGTTACTGTCCCTGCTTACTTCAATGACTCGCAGCGTCAGGCTACTAAGGATGCTGGAACCATAGCTGGGCTCAACGTTATGCGCATCATCAATGAGCCAACAGCTGCGGCTATTGCTTATGGGCTTGACAAGAAGGCGACGAGTGTTGGGGAGAAGAATGTGTTGATTTTTGATCTTGGTGGTGGGACCTTTGATGTGTCGTTACTTACCATTGAAGAGGGTATCTTTGAGGTGAAGGCGACTGCCGGAGACACTCATCTTGGTGGCGAGGACTTTGATAATAGAATGGTGAACCATTTTGTTCAAGAGTTCAAGCGGAAGAATAAGAAAGACATCTCCGGCAATCCCAGAGCTCTTAGGAGGTTGAGGACATCTTGTGAGAGAGCTAAGAGGACCCTTTCATCAACTGCTCAGACCACCATTGAGATCGATTCTCTTTTCGAGGGAATTGACTATTATTCGACAATTACTCGTGCTAGATTTGAGGAGCTCAACATGGATCTTTTCAGGAAGTGCATGGATCCTGTGGAGAAGTGTCTGAGAGATGCTAAGATGGACAAGAGCTCAGTTCATGATGTTGTTCTTGTTGGTGGTTCCACTAGAATCCCCAAAGTACAGCAACTTCTTCAAGACTTCTTCAATGGGAAGGAGCTTTGCAAGAGCATTAACCCAGATGAGGCTGTTGCCTATGGTGCTGCTGTTCAAGCTGCAATCTTGAGTGGCGAAGGTAATGAGAAAGTGCAGGATTTGTTGCTTTTGGATGTTACTCCACTGTCACTTGGATTAGAAACTGCCGGTGGTGTCATGACCGTTTTGATCCCGAGGAACACAACCATTCCTACCAAGAAGGAGCAAGTTTTCTCCACCTACTCAGACAATCAACCTGGTGTTTTGATACAGGTTTATGAGGGTGAGAGAACAAGAACAAGGGACAATAATTTACTTGGAAAATTTGAACTCTCTGGTATTCCTCCAGCACCTAGGGGTGTGCCTCAGATCACCGTGTGCTTTGATATCGATGCAAATGGCATCTTGAATGTGTCAGCTGAGGACAAGACGACCGGTCAGAAAAGCAAGATCACAATCACCAATGATAAAGGTAGGCTGTCCAAAGAAGAGATTGAGAAGATGGTGCAGGAGGCGGAGAAGTACAAGTCTGAAGATGAAGAGCACAAGAAGAAGGTGGAGGCAAAGAATGCTTTAGAGAACTATGCCTACAACATGAGAAATACAATCAAAGATGAGAAGATTGGTTCAAAACTTCCTGCGGTTGACAAGAAAACGATTGAAGACGCAATCGATCAAGCCATTCAGTGGCTGGACAGCAATCAGCTAGCAGAAGTAGACGAATTCGAGGATAAAATGAAGGAACTGGAGGGCATATGCAACCCCATTATTGCCAAGATGTATCAAGGTGGGGGTGCTGATGCTGGCAGTGGCGGCCCTGACGGTGCTCCTTCAGCTGGTGGCAGTGCCTCAGGTCCTAAAATCGAGGAAGTTGATTAAAAGCCAAGGTGGTCTCTTTTGTGAAAGAAACTTAAAGCTGGTTGCGGCATGATCCGATGAAAAATTTTGTAGTTCATTAGCTATTTTCGACTTTATGATAAATGTTTCATTTTCCTCTCTGGTTAGCCTCTAGTCACGGACAACATTTGCCATGGAAAGGCTGAAAATTCTTGCCCAAATGTTCCTTCACAATCCAATTTCATCCGTACGTCTCATTTATGTTTCATTCCCATTGCCTGTTGCTATATTTTATGGCTCAGTTCATATAATCTGACAAATGTGTCATGAACTTGTGTTTCTATCAGCTTTTCTTCTTAAATGAAGAGAAACAGTAAGCATGCACCAACACAAATAGAATACCAAATAGCATTTTAGGCATTTACAGAAAACTTTTGCCCAGTTTGACAAAAACTTTACATTGGTGATGTTTGGCTAATTCTGATGTTCCAGAGCAGGTTGATCAAATGTATTGCTCAAATCAAACCACTAGAACTTGAAACTTTGGTAACAACCTCTTCTTCCATCTCCATGAGACGACCGCAGAATGTTTCGACATCTTGTGCTTCCTCCTTGAAGGCAAACCTGTACTCTTTCCACTGGAATTCACCAACCCCATCCTTTACTGTTTGTCTTGGAACCTTTCCAAGCACATCGAATCCCTTACGGTCCACAGCTAGCAAGTATGCATCCTGCAGAACATTGCACAACAAAGAAGAAAAGTTTTGAGATATCACAACAGTAGTAGCAGACGGTTTCACATGCATACTTAACACAATTGATTAGCATTTAAGATTTTTTTGGACTCTTAAGAAGCAGTGAAATATCTGGAATTAAAACAAAACCCTGCAAGCTATGAATTTTGACCCCATCATTCCAATGATACATCAGAGCATGGTGATAATAACCTCGAGTTTGATGATATGTAATTAAAACCAACAGACAAACATAACTACATCCAGGAGAAACACTGATCCATATGACATAAAAGTTAAGACCATAATTTAGTCTCTTAATGGCATGCAATACAAAAGCTGATAATGCTCATCCATTGAAATGTATATGACAGAAAATCTTACCCTTGCATTCACATTCAAATACACCAAACAAAACAGAATGAGGGCTCGGCGCCTTGCTTCACTTCGATTGATGCCATCAATTAGCTTGGCAGAAAATGAAGCTGCACCCGACAAGAAGTTAAAGATCTTGTTTAATCATTAAATACATGTCAATTTACTTAAGTAACAGATTCTATCTTGGCACAAGTGACGGAAACAGAGGTCTCACCCAATGGGTCTGCTTTTGATGTTTCAAAATCTTCCATATCCACTTCATGAGTATCTCCATGACCATCAATAAACATGCATGAACTGTACAATAAATTGGAATCATCAGCCTGTTGGCTTGGTTTTCCGTTCAATATTATCCTTATTTTCATACATAAGCACAGTATATTAATCAAAGTTTAATTAGTTATGCAATGATTGATGACAAGCGGGGACATCCTGGTCTCAATTCCAGTCTCAGATATCACACAAAACTTTACCAGTTGCATTAGCAGCAACATATTAAATTACGCAAGCTTCTTGCTACGTTAAGGAAATAGTAAAGCAACTGAGAGATCTACCTTGGGGTAAGCCTATAAATATTGAATCTTTGACCCCCATCAAGTAGTTGTTTAAGGTTTGCACTTCGTGATGTTGCAAGATCAGAAGAAGATAGGACTCCAGAAACTTTGTAAGAGGATTCATTAATCATTCTTTCTTCAGACAGGATAATCTCTTTGACATTATTTGCAATCAGCTGAGCCTATAAGAGAACAACAAATAATGTGAACTGTTTTTCTAGATTCTTTTTGCAAGACACAAGTATTATAATCCAAGAATCTAGAGTAGCCGGTTGTAATTAAATCGTGGTGTGTAATCGGCTAAATCATGATAAGAGTTGTAAAATGAAGATTCATTATTATATTACAGTTCCATGGTGAGGTCTATGTAAAGCCGTCTACAGCCAACAAGTCAGGCTGAAAGTACAGTATGAAAATTATTGACCAATTAAAGTATCGAAGCATGCAGTGGAAACTCCTAGCCTGACACAAAACTTTATGATAATTGTTAGATGGCCAAACCTTATCATCTTTAAGAGGCACAACATCTCCCATTAGAGCAATCCTAGCTGGTAACTGCAGTGTAACAATAGCCATATCAGATCTTTAAGTTGTACATCCAACACTCCCACAAAACCATTACTTCCTAAATCATACCTAGTAATATGAAACAATCTTAAGGTTATACAAGTAAGCACTTTCAGGATACATTGTGGAGGGTCAGAAGAGCAAAGAAATGGTAGGTAACCAGAGGAGTGCTGTTCAAATTCAACCGAACCTTTTTTGTTGATTTCAGTAATTTTGCCAGAGGTCCCGGGAAAGGAGTGGCAACAGCAAAAGAACCACGTTCATCAATTATCATGTTCTACAAGAAAAAGGGAAAATACAGAAAAGGTTTAGGCATCATCATCAGATTATTCCAACACCAATTGTTCTCAAGCCAGTCTTCAATGTTCAGAGACCAACAAGGCGATTGACATCTAATAAATTGACAGGAACTGACATGCATAAACACAAGGTAGAAGTTTATAATTCAATAAAGTATCCAGTAACTGTACCATATTATGCATAAGTATCCAGTAAATGTACCATATTATGCATGTCATTTTCAGGCACCCAGATATAGGGTCTTCCCTTCTTGAGCATGTACTTAACTTTTGAAGTGTATATCTCCTCCTTGCTAAGAAAAACAAACAACAAAAACTCAGAATGCAGCTTACCCAGTAAGCAGAAATGCATATTCAGAAGGTGGGGGAAAAAAACCATTTCAACGTATAATAAACTCTAAACTTATAAACACCCACCATGAAATAATCTGCAGATAATCATGTGAAGCTCTGAGCTTTATGATTAGTGAACAGACAAAACAAAAAAAAAAACATACCTTCCCTTGGCATCAGCTTTAATGGTATTAAGTTGAGCTTGCCAATTTGAGGCCAGTATATTCTACAATAAGAAGCTAATGTTAAGCAGATAAAAGTAGACGATGACTATGGTAATCAGAAACAAAAGACAAAGACCTTGCACTTCTCGGCAAGCGTCAAGATTGTGGCTTTTTTCCCTTTCATGACTTTGAAAGTTCTGCGACTATTGCACGCCAACTGTTCGATGAAAATCAGGTGCTTGTTTCGCGCTGGAACAGGATTGTCAACGGTGGGTTTTCGCAGGAACATGCAAGTTCACGAGTGTTCCGTTTAGGCCTTAAAACCCAGCGTCAGATGGGCTTACGAGAAAACCCAATAGTTTCGTTTAGGGGACCAAGATTAGTACAAAGCCATGTCTGCACCTAGACAAAAACTACTTGTGGGATGGGTCTATGACAAGACATGGATGTCGTCAAATGTTGTTAAGCCCACCAGTCTTTAATCAACTTAACGACTGGGACAGTTCATGTGATGGTTCTCTGTCACTTTACAAAAGCGGATGGGAAGTTAAGAGGTGCAAAGGGGCTTTGAAGGTTTGTGGGGCATAAGCTTTTCTTTTCCGTGGATATGATGGCTCCTGAATTTGCAATTTTAGTCTAACCTCAATCTAAAATTAATAAATTAAACTTGAGTTAATCAAATTTTGAGTTTGAGAAATACCACATTTGTAAAAAATTAGATTAATTCTAATCTTAATTTGTTGCCAAATGTAATAAGAAAATTATTTGTTTCTTTTCTTATTCGTATACATATACATGTCTATTATAGAAAAATGAAAATGCAGAATGTTATTATGTACCTCCTGGCATTGATGTAGAGAGATCTCAAATAAATATGAGAAGGCTCTTCTAAACTTTTAACAAATGTAAATGATGGTGTATGCAGAATTATTGCTAAGCCTAAGGACCCAACCTCTTTATATGCCCTGTTGTCTTCTATCAAAACAACAGGACATGATGGTTAAAGTGGAAGGGCATGACTTTTCAAAAGAAACAGACACGACCCATAAGAAATGAAACTAACAGATAACAGTCTCCCACTTGGGTTGTAGATGTAATCTAAAAGTAATAAAACCTCCACTTAATTAAAGAAACCAAATACACGAATCATGGCGATAAGTCCTTTAAATGTGAGTATTATCTTCCATGTATCACGATGCATCTTTATTTCTTATGCCACTATCACTAAATGAATAAACCTCTATGTTTATTTTAGGTCCATAAAAGTTGTAATTCTCAAAAATAAAATATGTACATTAGAATAAGAAAAAACAACTAATTAATTAAGAGTTTTGTGAAAGTACAATCATAAATCACATAATGGAACAAAGTCCCATTCTAGCAACATGATCCTTAAAGCTCTTTGGTGGCATGCCTTTTATTAAAGGATCGGCAATCATTAATTCAGTGCAAATGTGATGAATGATTATTTTATTCTCGTTGACACGTTCCCTAATGGCTAAATACTTAATGTCGATGTATTTACTTCGACTAACACTCTTGTTGTTTTTGGCCAAGAAAACTGCAGTAAAATTGTCACAGTACATTTTTAATGGCTTAGAAATAGAATTCACAATTCTAAGTCCAGATATAAAACTCTTCAACCATACACCATATGATACAGCCTCAAAATAAAAAACGAACTCAGCGTCCATGGTAGAAGTAGCAGTCAAAGTCTACTTTGAGCTCCTCCAAGATATGGCTCCACTGGCAAACATAAATAAATATCCAGATGCTGATTTTCGTGAATCAACACAACCAGCAAAGTCTGAATCTGAGTAGTCAACTACTTCGAGATTTTCAGTTCGTCTATAGTAAGCATGTAATCTTTTGTTCCTTGAAGGTACCTCGTCACCTTTTTGGCAACTCTCTAGTGATCTATACCTAGGTTACTTTGATATCTTCCCAACATTCCAACAACAAATGCAATGTCAAGTCTTGTACAAACTTGAGCATACATTAGGCTCCCTACTGCAGAATCATATGGAATATTTTTCATTTGTTCCCTTTCAAACTCATTTTTTGAGCACTGGTTCATGTTGAACCTATCACCCTTCACAATCTTTCATCCGAAATCATTCTAAGACCGTATTGATATAAGTTTCTTGGGATAGACCGAAAATGTATTGAGATCTATCCCTATGGATCTTAATGCCAATGACATAAGATGCCTCACCTATATCCCTCATATCAAAATTCTTAAAAAGGAACTGTTTCACCTCATATAGCAAACCTTTTTCATTTGTGGCTAGTAAAATATCATCCACATATAGAACAAGGAAACAAGTTTTACTCCCACTGACTTTTAGATTTATGCATTGATCCGTGATATTTTCTTCAAAACTATATGAAAAGATGATATCATAGAATTTCAAATACCATTGACGGGAGGTTTGTTAAGCTTACACACCAAATGCTCACCATCACTAGCGGAGAATCCTTCCGGTTGTTTCATATAAACTTCTTCCTCTAGATCTCCATTTAGGAACGCTATTTTCACATCCATTTGATGTAGTTCTAGATCAAAATGGGCAACCAATGCCATAATCACTTGTAAGGAATCCTTTTTAGATACAGGAGAAAAGGTCTCTGTATAATCGATTCCTTCTTGTTGAGTAAATCATTTGGCAACAAGTCTGACTTTATATCTTTCAACGTTGCCTAATAAGACCTTTTTTGTCTTAAAGACTCATTTACATCCAATGGCCTTTGCACTATTAGGCAAATTGACAAGATCATAGACTTTGTTAGATGCTACAGAATTCATCTCATCTACCATAGCATTGTACCACAATTGAGATTCATTGCAACTCATAGCTTGTGAAAACGTTTCAGGGTCATTTTCGGCTCCAATGTTATAGTCAACTTCTTGTAAATACACAATGTAATCACTAGGTATTGCTGATTTCCTATCTCTAGTTGATCTTCTTAATATTGTATTAGCGCCCTCCTGAGGAGGAGCTTGTACAACTTGTTGCTCAACAACCTGTGGTGATTGCTGAACAATCTGATCTACTAGATTGTCATCAGCAACTTATGGAACTTCAATGATTGGTTGTTCACCTCCCGTTTGACTTTGAGGAATGCTATGAACGACAATCAATCTATTACTTGAAGTAGGAGTTTGTATTTCACAATGATCCTTCTCAAGAATTAAGTCTTGAGATTGATCTCTCCCACTAATCAAGTCATTTTCAAGAAACTTTGCATGTCTTGATTCCACAAACCTAGTACTATGAGATGGACAATAAAATCTGTATCCGTAAACCTTTCAACATATCCAATGAAATGTAAAAGTTTGTTCCACCTCTCTAAACAAGGATTGATTCTTGATCAAAACCTACAGAAGCTAGAATTCTGTGAATCATATGTGCTGGGAAAGCATCACAGATCCAGTTTCCAAAAGGGAACATAGAAGGCCACAAAGATCATGAAATATGCCTATAGTGATCTCTGGGGGCCAGCTCAAATATCTACTGTAGGAGGGAATCTATACTTCACGTCTATCATTGATGATAAATCTAGAAAATGTTGGGTATATTAGATGAAGAGAAAAGATGAAGCACTAGAAAATTTTATAAGATGACATACGCTTATGGAAAATCAGATTGGGATGAAGCTAAGATGCCTAAGGACTAACAATGGATTGGAATACTGCAATAAGGGGTTTGAAGACTATTGCAGCAAGAAAGGTATTATAAGGCACAAAACAATGAGAGCTACACCTCAACAGAATGGTGTAGCTGAGATACTCAATAGGACTCTCCTAGAAAAAACTAGGTGCATGCTACTCTCTTCGAGTTGCTCACATTCACTATGGGGAGAAGCTATTAGGTCTGTAACCTATCTTGTTAATAGGCTCCCCACCTCTGCTAATGATTATAAGATTTCACAAGAAGTTTATAATGGTAAGAAACCTAGCCTAACTCACCTAATGACTTTCGAATGTGTAGCTTATGCACATCAAAAGGAAGAAGGTGGCATTACTCAACGTCCTGATATGGAACCTATACAAGGAACTGTACAAAGGACAGAAGACACTTAACGTAAAGGTGAAGAAGAAACCCAACACATAACTACAGATGATCCACAAGGAGATCTGCAAGACTATCAACTCACAAGAGATAGGCAACCAAGACAGAGAATCCCTAATAGGAGGTATATTGACTCAAACTTTGTTGAATTTGCATATATTATGGCTGAATCTATAGAATACAAGGCTCCTGAAACCTATGAAGAAGCCATGAGGAGAAATGATGCAAAACTGTGGAAGATAGCTTGTGAGAGAGAATATTCTTCTTTAATGAAGAACATGACTTAGACTTTAGTGCCTAGATCTCCTAAAGTTAAACTAATTGAGAACAAATGGCTGTTTAAGTTGAAAGAAGGAGTAACAGAAGTAAAACCTAGGATTTACAAAGTTAGGCTTGTAGCTAAAGGGTTTAGACAAAAGGAGGGAATTGACTATAAGGAGATATTCTCTCCAATAGTCAAGTTCAAAACTATGAGGCTTATTCTAGTCCTAGCTACTATGTATGACTGGGAAATCCATCAAATGGATGTTAAGACAATCTTACTATATGGAAAGCTTGAGGAGACAATCTGCATGAAGCAACTAGTCATATTTGAGGACAAGAATAAGCTAGATCATGTCTGTCTACTACAGAAATGCCTATATGGGATTAAACAAGCACCTAGGCAACGGAATAAGAAGTTCCATAAGGTTGCTGCTAGTATGAACTTCATTAGAAGCCCATATGATTACTGCCTATATTTTAAGGATATAGGAATGACTAAAGTAGTAGTCATGTTATTCTATGTGGATGACCTAATAATTACAGGAAAAGACTTGAACATAATTCAAGAGGTAAAGTTCGAATTATGTATTCACTTTGACATGAAAGACTTAGGAGAAACTTAGAAGCTTCTAGGAATGCAGAAAATCAGAAAGAGGAGGGGAGAAAAACTTTGGCTTGCTCAAAGTAATTATATCAGAAAGGTCTTGACTCAATTCAACATCGACCAAGCTAAACCTAGTTCTGTTCTCCTAGGATCTCACCTACAGTTGATGTCTAGTAAAAGTCTTAAGACTGAGGATGAAAAGAAAGCAATGGCTCATTATCCCTACAATGTAGGCTTTGGAAATATTATATACCTTATGCTATACACAAGGACTGACCTAACTTATGCCATCAGTATATTAAGCAAATTCATGGCCAATCCAAGTTTAGAATACTAGCAAGGGATGAAAAGGGTTTTTAGATACTTATATAGAACCATTAAACACGGACTATGTTTTTCAAAAGATGAACTAACTAAATGCAATTACTTGTCATTATGTGGTTATGTGGATGCAGATTATGCAATAGATAAGGATAAAAAAATTCAATTTCTGCATATTTTTTCACATTATTAGTGAACACAATTAGCTAGAAAGCACAATAGCAATCAGTAATAAGTTTATCAACCACAGAAGTAAAGTATTATGCAATCACTGAAGGTGTAAAGGAATTAATATGGCTATCAGGTATATTGAAAAAAATCAACATTGATATCACAAAGCCAATAGTACACACAGATAGTTAGAGTGCACTGTACCTTAATAGAGACCCTGTGTTGCACGAGAGATTTAAGCACTTAGATGTTAGACTCCACTTTGTCAGAGACAGAATCATTAAAGTGTTCTTCAACCTAGAGAGAATTACAGGAGAAGAAAACCCACCAGATTTCGAAACCAAGATAGTAATGCAAAGGAAGTTCACTTTCTGTAGGGGTTACTTACAGATAAGTGAAGTCCCATGAAACTGAATGTGATCTCATCAGATCTCATTAGGTTGATAAAGCTAGGATTTTTCGGATTCCCAAATCACTCTCAGATTTTGATCAAAGTGAAGATTGATGGAGTAAGAGGGAATAAATGTGATGGTAATCACGTTTACTCCTCCAATCTATACTTAGAAACAACAAACATAGAAGATTCATGAATAATCGAAGAAAAGAAGAAATGTCTGAAGATGTCGAAGAGGAAAGGAGAGAAAAGCTCTCAGATGTTCTAATAAGACAGAGACAAAATGACTAAGCATAAAACACATGCATGTGAAACTCACATGGAAGCCTAAGTCAAAAGCGTATTATTCAAAACACAGTCATTTTCTATACAACAAAAGCTAATGAAACGCAACTACATCAACACAATATGCAGAGAAGAAGCAGAAGGATTAGTAAATCACGTGGGAGGCACATGACACTTATCTTATTCACGCAAGCTCATCCACTCCATTCAACACCTATAAAAGGAACATATCACAAGTACTAGAAGGAGACAATACACACAAGACTTCATTATTCTCATTACATTGTATTCAAACATCTGAGAGTGTAAGAATTAGAGAGAAAGACTTGAGAGTTGCGGAGTACTGATCTGTGAGTACTAAGGAGAGTGCTAGACTCTTTGTAAGTGTTTTGAAAACACTCATACACTTGTAATATTACTCAATTCTTCATATTAGTTGAAACCATAAGTGTGAGATTCTTGGATGTAGATAGCATTAAAGGTATCGAACTAAGTAAATCTTTGAGTTCTTTATTTTCTATGATTTACATATTTGCAAAACTAACAAAGTCTTTATCAGTCTTTATTGTGAAAGATTCAAACACAATTATCCTAACACCTTATACTAATTATGAACTCTATAATTAACCCCTACATGAAAAAATAAATATTTATACATGTTAAAGATGTTTAGAAAGGAAAAGGGATATCATCGGTGACTAGCTAAATGGATAAAGAAAGGATAAGAAAAAGAAGTTAGAATTGGCTTAAGGATCGTTTAAGCAATTATTGAAATCATATCGTTTAAGCAATTGTTCAAGTCATCTTCTGTTTTCTTTGGTCACTTTCAATTTTCTCGTTTTATTTAATGCTAGATGAGAAGGATTTATCGTTTCTCAATAATTAAAGGACACCATAGCCCTTATTGAGAGTTACAGCACGTTCTCATGGGAATTGGATCATCTGTCTATTATTATTATTATTATTGCTCCTCCTCCTCCTACAACTGCCACCTAACTTTTGCCTAGATAATGCAAACTAACAGTCTAGTCTACTCGTGTTTCATACTCTTCCAAACATTCTCTCCTTTAAAGAGGAAAACACGTAAAAAGATTCCATCCTTTGACCATAGAATGAACTAGCCTTTTCGATAATTATTAATTAATAATGTAGCTGAATTCAATCAAGCTGGATTATGTCGACCGGTCTACTTTACTCTTCCAAACATTCTCTTCTTTAAAGAGAAAATACGTGAAAAGATTC
>JANITW010000003.1:62738223-62750888 GCA_027564335.1 Erythroxylum williamsii | reverse complement strand
TTTCTTGATTCCACAAACCTAGTACTATGAGATGGACAATAAAATCTGTATCCTTTGGACCTTTCAGCATATCCAATAAAATACCTGCTTATAGTCCTTAGATCCAATTTCTTTTCTTGTGGATTATAAACTCTTATTTTAGAAGGGTACCCCTAAACACGTATATGTCGCAAACTCGATTTCCAACATTTCCATAACTCAAATGGTGTTTTAGAAACAACTTTGGTTGGAACTCGATTTAATATGTCGTTTTAAGAGCTTTAGTCCAGAAGGATTTAGGAAGTTTAGAGCTGCTAAGCATACTCTGCACCATATCTAATAATGTTCGATTTCTTCTTTCTGCTACACCATTTTGGTCCGGAGACTCAGGCATGGTTTATTGAGCTATTATCCCATTCTCTTGGAGAAACTTCACAAATGGACAAGGTGCTTGTCCATCCTCAGTGTATCTACCATAAAATTCACCACCTCTATCTGATCTCACGATCTTTATTTTCTTACCACATTATTTCTCTACTTCCATTTTAAATGCCTTAAAGGCATCTAATGCTTCGTTCTTGTCATGAAGTCAATAGAGATACATATATCGCAAGTAATCATCTATAAATGAGATGAAGTATTTCTTATCATACAAGTCCATTTCTAGACTGCAAATGTCTCTATGTATGATCTCTAATATTTTTGAACTCCTCTTAGCACCTTTCTTTTTCATGTTAGTCTGCTTTCCCTTTATGCAGTCCACACAAACATCAAAATCAATAAAATCTAGAGTATTAAGTACTCCTTCATTCACTAGCTATTTTATTCTTTCAAGGGAAATATGTCCCAATCTTCGGTGTCATAACATTGAGGATTGTTCATTCATAACATATCTTTTAATACCAGCATTATTATGGACGTGCATTGTATTATGAAAAACATTTTCTTGCAAATTAATTCGAAAAAGACCATCAATCATTGTACCATTCCCAATAAGATTAGATTCATAATACAAACCAAATGATGTATTTGAAAAGGTTAAGGAATATCCCATAGGTATAAGTCTTGAAACTGAAATCAAATTTCTTGAGAAACTTGAAATATAAAATGTTCTTTCCAAATTCAAAACAAAACTAGAATTTAAAACTAATTTGCATACTGCAACAGTTTCCACATGTGAACGCATCTTGTTGCCTGAATAGATGCATTGTTCACTATCCACTGGCTTCCTGTAGTTTAGAAAACCCTACAAGGTATTGGAAATATGGATTGGAAAACCAGAATCAATCCTCCAAGTATTATGACAAATATCAACCATATTAAATTCATAACAAACAAATGAGATTGAAATACCTTTCTTTATAAGCCAAGCCTTAAACTTGGGGCAATCCTTCTTTATGTGCCTTTTCTTTTTGCAGAAGCTACATTTGGGATTGAAATCCTTTTTTATCTCATTTCGGACCGGTATTTTACCCTTTCCTTTTTGTTTGGCTTGTCCTCCATTCCTTCCTTCGGTTGCCATATGTGCTCTTTCACTGAATTCCATTACTAACCTCCCTTCCTCTTGAACACACATGGTCAAAAGTTCATTGATAGACCATTTATCCTTATGTGTGTTGTAAGAGATTTTAAAGGGTCCATCTTGTGCTGGAAGAGAATTAAGTATGTAATGCACAAGCAAAGACTCGGACATTTCAACCTTAAGAGACTTTAGTTGAGCTGCAATGTCCCTAATTTGCAAGATGTGCTCATGCACACTTCTAAAACTTGTGAGCTTCATTGATGATAACTTAGTCATTAAGGTGCTAGCTAGGCCCTTATCTGAAGACTCAAATTGTTCATCAATAGCCTTCAATAGATCCCTTACATGATCACACTCTCCAATAGAACCACGAATACTAGGGTGAATTTTGGTCTTTATGTACATCATGCTGAGGCAATTAGATCATTTCCAACGTTCATAAAGAGCAATTTCAACCTAAGTGTTAGTTTCAGTAGGTATATGTGGTTCATCTTTTTGAATAATCAATGTCCATACACCCTAATTGGAGGAGAATCATCTCCTTTCATATTTTATAGTTATCATCATTCAATTCGGGAATATCACATTAAATATCAGAAAAATTCACAGGTTGAATAACTACACAAAATTCAAAATACATACATGCTTATGTCACTAAATTTGTTGAAGCAAAGAAACATGTATCATGTTTTACCAATATTAAAACATGCAATCATATTTCAAATATGAATCATATAACAATTTAAACTACCTGTGGGCTAAGCTTTAATTAAAAGATTCATATTTACTCTTTATGATGAAACTATCAAATTATATTCTTTTTCTTAATACCTATGGGTAAATTAAGAAAAAGACAATTTTGCTATTTCATCTTAATTAATCATGCAAATATAATAAATCTTCCTGTGGGATAAAATTTTTAATATTTAAATATGATTAATTACAATTTGTGTCATTTTACTATATGTGATCTATAACACATAATATATATTTTTAATTAATCAAAGATGTTGTGGCTAATCTTTAACTAATTAAAAGTATATTGATCACATGACACCTTATTTTATGTAAAACTATGAATAGTAAAGGTTCTACATAATTCTTTACAATTTATTATAATAAATCAATGTCATATATTTGCATAAATATAAATATATATACATGAATTTAAAATCAAACAATAATTTAAATCATGTAATTTAATAAAATTGGGCTAATAAGTCAAAGTTGAAATATTTTTAATTTCTATATCTAAATATCCAATAAATATGAATCATAATATATATACAGTATATATTCAATGACGCTCTAGTGAATATAAGCTTCAAATTTCCAAATTTCATGTATGTTTAGACTACATACAACAATAAAAGCAAATGGTGGGCCCCATGAGAAGCTTTTTGACTCACGAAAACAAGCGTTCTCCATAATTCATTTTGGTCAAGATTTCATGTATGTCTAGACTGCATACAACAATAAAAGCAAATGGTGGGCCTCATGAGAAGCTTTTTGACTCACGAAAACAAGTGTTCTCCATAATTCATTTTAACGCTTACTTAAAACTTTTCAAACAATAACCCATGCAAGATTTCAAACACCAGTTAATGCTTATAACTGTTGGTCCAAACAAGGCTTTCTGCATCCTTTATTCAAAAACTGTGCAGACAATGTCCCACGCATCCTTTATCTAGAAGTAGTGTGGTGTCAATGCACAAACAATTAAAGCACACATGGTGGGCAAAAAATGCAGTCTTCATCTTCAACCTCGTGACGGGTCGGCTTGACTCGCATTCAAACCATATTCCAAAACCAATTATATCTTAACTTTTTAAACTCTATTTTTAATGATTCAAAAGCTAATTTAAGCAGAATCACAATTTACGCAGTATAGTAACTCCTCCAACATCAATATATGCAACAGAAAAAACACCCAATCATGCATATAATTACATAAAATTAATTACATCAAGGTGGAGAAAAGTTTGCTCCGATAATAACTGTTATATATGATAATAATCCATATACATGTCTATTATAGAAAAATGAAAATGTGGAATGTTATTACGTACCTCCTGCCATTGATGTTAAGAGATCTCAAATAAATATGAGAAGACTCTTCTAAGCTTTTAACAAATGCAAATGATAGTGTATGCAGAATAATTGCTAAGCCTAGGGACCCAATCTCTTTATATGTCTTGTTGTCTTCCATCAAAATAACAGAAAGACATGATGGTTCAAGTGGAAGGGCATGACTTTTCAAAAGAAACAGACATGACCCATAAGAAATGAAACTAACGGATAACAGTCCTTACCCTGACAGTCTCCCTTTCTTAAGGCCCTTGAACAACTTTCTAAAGAGCATATGAAAATCGGGCTCGGTTGATCTTCTTCCACCTTCTCCTTTTAAGTATAGGTATGTTCTTTCTCAACAACTCACTCCAGCCAGTTTAAAACTGAACATTCTCCGTGCCTTAACTTGTTTTTTGGATACATAAGAAAAAAACCCAAAATTCTCCCTAATTAACGCAACAATCTACGATACAACAGTCCATGCTGATCCTGGTGGATCTGCGTCATGACTAGAGTCGGGGGCTCCTGAAGAATCTGGAGTCCAGGTCTTGAGAGAGCAGTGAGAGAGGCCAGACAATCGACACACTAGTTCTCTTCTCGATATACGTGTTAAACCTTCACCTCCCACGCACAATGGATCAAGTCTCGGGTACCTGTCACCAAAAAAGAAATCTCATTCGAGGGTATAAACGAAGAGAAGAGAATATTGATCACCTCTAGTGAATCGACTTCGACGATCACTCGTCGATAGCCAAGCATCCAGGCCAAATGAAGTCCTGAGTGGACTCCCCAAAGTTCAGTAGTTAAAGGTGAGGCGCTTCCAAGATGGTGGAGAAATCCCCCGCACCACTGGCCATAGCAATCCCTAATTAAACCTCTAGTAGCAGGAATATTAGACTCATGTTTGACCGCCCCATCTGTATTTATTTTGACCCATCCCTCCATCAATTTAGTCCAACCCGTAAGATCACCGACAGGAAGACCCTGATCTCTATAGACACAACTTTCCACTACTCTTGGTCTAACTATCCAAATGGCATAATCCATGACTGCCCTAGGCCCGTCTGTTGGCTACTCAAAATCAACCTCAAAGATACTTTTGTTATGCCATCTCCACAAAAACCAGCGGGCAAATCCATAGATTATATTCTAATGAATATGCTGCAATTGAGTCGTTTTGGAAAGATTTGATTTAACCCATTGGGCCACATCTTGTTGAAAAAACTCTGTATCAATCACTACCGAAGGAAATTTATGCCAGAATTCTTTCACCTTTGGACAATCCCGAAGAGCATGCAAAGTGGTCTCTTCATGCCCACAAAAATGACAACCGCTATCCAAAGTGATATGTCTGGCCATTCTTTGGTGATTGGTCAATAGATTTTGCTTCACCATTAACCAAAGGAACGAACTAATCTACTGGAGGCCTATCCATTTCCAGATTAAATCCCAATAGTTACTAGTCTCAGTCGTGGTATTGCCTTCTTTTAAATCATAGGCAGAATCAATTGAAAATCTTTCACGATTAGTGTGGCCCCAAAAAATGGTATCTTCCGTTGTGTTAGCGGGATCAATATGAATCGTTGAGATCTCCAAGCAAACTGTGGAAGGGAGGTATTGCTGAAACAGATGCCACTGCCATAGAACGTCGACATTCGTGAAGTCCGCAATTGTGGCGGAAAGGGCGCTTGCGGGAAAGGTCGAGATCACCAGTGAAATAAGTGAACCCCAATCACTTACCCAATGATCCAGCCAGAATAACACCTTTCACCCATTTCCCAAGGTCTACCTGAGGCCTTGGCGATCAATGTGCCAAGTTACAGAGATGCCTCTTCAGATAACAGAAGCCCCTAGTCTATCTAGATTGAGTGGGATAAAGGTGGGATCAAGGCGATATTTAGCTCTCAAAATACGCAGCCAAAAAGTTGTGGGCTTTGAGATTAATGCCCAGCCCAGCTTAGCTAAAAGGGCGTCATTAGTAAAACGAATACGATTGAGGCCGAGACCTCCTGCTTTCTTGGGTTGACACACTATCTTCCATTTAACTATGTACATCTTCCTTACCTTTTTGAAGTCTAGCTACCTATCTGTCTCCACTTGGAACTAGGAAGGTATTGCATCCAATTAGTTATATGACAATATTGATTTGATTGGTAGGATATTATTTAATTATTTTGAGATTGAATTTTTGAAATTATTATCGCTAACACCCAATTGAATTCTTGTTGAAATCCAATTGAATTCTCGTTGAAACACATGATTTGAGAAAAAATTAACTTACACAATGCACAAGGTTCTCTACTTTGTGAAAGTCTGAAAAGAATCATAATATACGCAACTTTCCTTTTATATTTTTACAAAAAGGTTATTTCAGAATAAACGACATTTTGATAACAATTAAGCAATTTTAACAATACTCTAATAACTTCTAATAACTAAGATCATTATTGCATGAGCAAACAGATCTTTTAATGCAAACATTCCAGTAATACAAATAAAAAATTTGGATTCATCTGCTTTTGCTCATACAACTTAAACTGTGATTAAAGTAAAGTTTTCAGATCATATCTACTCATGCATTAAATACTTAAAAAAAGGGTTGTGAAAAGGCATGCTTGTAATGATTCTCTACAACCTGGAAAACGCTTTTGGGTCTAATCCCACACCAGACATTTTCACTGTCAAATTGCATGCAACTTTGTTGGTTATGGAAAAAGCACAAGAACCATCTCACTATCTCCCAAGTTACTTCTGTGTACCTCTCTCCTTTTTCTCCATTTTTGTTACTTTCTTGAAATGAAAGTTGCTTCCTTGTGTTGCTTGGCTACATAGAAAAACTCCAATTTACCCATCCAGTCCTTGCTTTGTCAAATTCTGATCAGAGGGGTCAAATGTTGCTCAGTGGGGCATATACACAAACATCATGCACACAACAAAAGAATACAAAATCAGGACATGGCAATAATGTTTGTTCATGTGGTGGCTGTCACAGGCGTGGAGGAGGAAAGGAACAAGCACTGAGAAAAAGGTGTGTTCATTGTCAGAAACCTTTTTATACAGACAAAAAAAACATCGGTACTAACCATCAATCACACCAGGAATGGTTACAGGTTTCTGTCACCTCAGGATATGGAGATTGAATTAAAAAAAACAAATGAAACCCCACTTGCTCCTGTCCAACCTTTCCACATTATACTGCTCAGAATGTTGTCTGCTTGAAAAATTTCTTGGCAAAGATTAACCCTCCAAGCTGATACTCGAGAACATCCCAGAAAGATACAAGGACTACTAGGAACACTACCTAAAAATTTTGGTGATACTAAGAAATCAGGAAACAAAAAATTAAGAACATGAATGAGGAAACGTAAGAATCTTTTTTCGTCACTTGGGGTTGATCATGTAGAGCTCTTCTATTGAAAGATCATACTGTTCTTGCTTCTTCAGAGTTTGGTTGTTGAAAGTGAAGTAACTAAGAGTGAAGTACCTGAGTTGTTTTGGACAGTTTGATTAGATACTAAGCTCACTCTCTTTATACTTATCTACAGTGATGGTGATAAAAGGCCCATCTTCCTCCTCCTGTGAACTAGAATCCTTCTTCCTATAGTCTTGGACATAACCATCCTTCTCTTGGACCTCTTTATCAACTTCTTCCAACAATTTTCTTCTGTACAGCTTTTCCTCTGCAGCCTGCAAGAACTTGAATGTTGAAGGTGGGGATGTCCTGAGCTTGTGATGATCAGTCACTATAGAAGCTTCAAAGCTATGGAACTCCTGTTGGTTATAGCTACTACAACTCATAGGAGTAAGAGGAGGAGTTAAGAATGGTGGTGAAGCAAGAGGAGTTAGATATGGTGTCTCTACCGTGACAAGTAAATCACTCAAGCTCCTAGACCCTTTACCACTCTTATTATCACCTCTGGATTTGGCATCTTCAGACTCCAAATCCTCCTTTGTTTCTTCAATAATTGTGAAGAGAAACCTTGGAGGACCTGACAGACTCTGCAACCTCATCAGTTCTGTCTCCATCTGATCGTCAGTACCAAAAGGCTTGAGCAGTAAATCTTTGCTAGTGCTCACATGGGGATGAGATTCTTGTTCTGGATTTACAAGTGTATCAGTAATTCTCACTGAAGAGCATACCTCTCCAGAGTGCATTGAAGAAGATGGCTTCCTTAAACAGAACATGTAAAACAACTCTCTTGCTGGACTGCTATAATCTTCTCCAATTTCTCTGTTGGTAAGCCTTCTCTTCCACCATAGCAGATAGTAGAGCTCTGCAACCAAAGCTAGTAGAAGGCAACCAAAAACTATACTCAAACCAAGTCCTACACTACTCAAAGATTTCATCTCTTGTTCCTGAGATCATGCAAAAGACCACAAACTAAGTTACAACTAAATGGGACGCCAAGTGATTTCCCAGTGTTGAACAGAATAGAATCCAAGAAGAAAAAAGAGAAAGTTTCAGAGCTGATGATAGGTCTCAATCTTCACGTAACACAAAAACCTGCTCAAGATTCCAGATTCAAGAACTTTTGACAGAAACTGAAAGAGAAACATCCAAGTCACTCGCCTTCTTTAACAAATGCTTTAACAAGAGCATGCCCACTTTATCTGGCCAAAGTACGAACCCTCCTGCTAAGCCTAAACCATTAAAGAAATAAAGAAGAAAAAGCTCTCTTTCCCTGAAAATCACATCCTCAAATGATGAGATATGATTTTGAATCAATTTTATACAATAAACCCGCTTGAAGTGAACCTTCACACTCGTACATAATTACTCTTTAAAACCCCAAACTCCTTGTCCTGATGCCAGCTAAAACCTCAAGTTCTTACATTAGTAAGAGTGTACTGTAAACTTGCTACAGAAACATAACAAAGGACGAGGCAAAAAAGTCGGCACCATCACAACCTATTTTTGGTTTGACAGGTCACACTCTTTGATAGAGAGTCACATGGGATCACAATTAAAGGGAGTTGATGTCTCGTTGATAATTGATGGTATTCTGGTTTTTTTTTCTTCTTCCAATTTTCCCCTTTTACCTTACTGAAGTATTGCAAAATCCCACATGTGAGTATGTGACACTGAATAAGGAATTTGGTCAGGACCAGAGCCAAGAATTTAAGTCGGCTCAAATATTTAATTTTTTAAATTTTAGGGGTGAACATTCGGATAATTTGGCCCAATTTTTACTGTTCAGATCCGGTCTGAATTATCCGAAAATTTTTTCCTTATCTGGCCCGAACTCGAACTTTTAATTACTCGAACTTACCCAGCCTGATTTACACGATTTACCCAAATTATCCTGGTCCGATTTACCTGAATTATCCTAATTACCCTATTTCATAATTCTTTTAAACCTAAATCGGATAATCGGGCTGGCTTGAATTTTATCGGAATTACCCGTCCCGGCCTGAAAATAATTCGAGTAATACTCAGGCCGGTCCGAATTACCCGAAATTTAGCATTTGCTTACCCGAATTAATTCGGGTCGGGCCGGGTAATCAAGCCGGTCCGAATAATGCTCACCCTTATTTTAGAGGGCCCAATATACAACAAATCTTTAAATAACTCCGTTCTAATATATATAATTATTTAATCATCTTGAGGGTGGGAGGCTCAATGCACCATTAGCCCTCACCAACCTCCTTCACTGAACACGACGATTAATGGGTTAAAACTTTTGTGCCAAATGGTTTTTATAAATTGAAACAACTTAACTTAAATGTATGATTGATAATTTGTATATGATAATTAACAAACACGATATTTTTTATAATTTAACTAAGTTTTAAAAAATCAACAATAAGATACATATTATATGAATAACCCATAAATTAATGAGATACTGGTTACAAGATGATCGTTTTAATTCAACTTTAATTAATGGTTCAAATTGAGTTAAAAAGTTAAATTGAACCGAAATGTTAATAATATTTATTTACTTTATGCATGATATTTATATTACGTATGTTTTATTATTTTCATAAAATTTAAAAAAATTTAAAATGCTAAAATTAATTAAACTACAAGAGAATTTTGAATGTGTAATCCTTTAATTCACGGACATGACAGTTCACGATTTTGTGGTTTGCTCTTTAGGTTTAGTGCTCGGTGTGTTTGTTTTAAATGGAGAAAAGGTCTTGCCAATTCACTTGTCTTCGTTGAAAATGATTATGAGCTTCCATTTAAAGAGAGATACCCTAATTTTTGGGTCTAGCAACTCGTAACAATCGGCGTTCATTATTACGAACAAGCTTGATAGATTAATTATTGCAATATTTTTTTTAGGACTAATCACATTAGACTTTTATTTGACTTTTTTAAATAATATTTATAAAATTAAATGATCATTTTTAAATTATGAGAATTGAATAAAAAATTTAATCAATATATTTAACACTTTTTTAAAAAAATTAGCTTTAGGGTGTGCATTAAAGTAATTATTTTTTAGCTAAACCACCAAATTAAGCTTTTTGGACTCTCTATTTCAGCTTCAGCGGAAGAAATTTGAGTCCAACCCCACAAGACTTGTAGGTGAGGGGCTCTTTCAAAAAGGGCTCGTGTCTTGAAGGAGAAAACCAAAGTGGTCTTCGATATTGGGCCTATGGTGAAGACTTGTGGCCCATAAAATGGAATATAAGTTCATTTCTTCTTTTTTTTTTCCTTTTATTTTACAAAATTGTAAACAAATTAATTAACCTTTCAAGACACATTCCTATTACTATATCCTCTCGTAATAAAAAGCCAATGCTTCTCTAATATTCATGTTTTTCATTAAACATTAGTGTCAAATTGGTACTTTCAAACAATGTGGAACACCAATGTTAATGGTATATCCAATTTATTAAGAAAACACTTTGGTGGTTATTATCTAATAATTATCACTATTGTACTAAAAAATTATTTTAATAAAATAAAATAAAATAAAAATATTATTATTATTATTATCATCATCAATGGCCATCAAGTGATGATCATATATAATTGGGTCTATGTCATTACATCACAATTGCTTATTCTCTATTAATACAAGTATTTGTCTAGTTGCCTATGTTTACAAGCATTTCTTAAGGTGGATGAAACTAAAATCAACATATCTTGCGTATAGTAATCCCGCCATTACTCCAAGAATGTTTGCATCTCTTTGATGCACTCACATATTGACCAAAGATCCACATTCCATCATGCAACCCTAATCAACCAAAATTTGGTTGCACAATACTGTCAAACGATACTTCCAAACAATGTGGGAACTTACATTTGACCACTTTAAATAAGTTTAAATCAATTTATGAACTCAAAATTTTTAATTTAATATGGATTTAGTCTAAAATTTAATCAATTTTATGATTTGGGTTGAATATGAACTCTTTTTTTTGGAAAAATCAGAAGAATAAATTAAAAGATCAGGATATATACATTGCGTTTATTTACAAGTGTCACTGAAGACACATCTAACGAAAAGACAAAAGCTTCAGAGTCATCAAAGAAAAGCACAGGTAGGCATAAGCTAAGGGAGGACTAAAGCGTAGGCAATCAAGCAACACACCTAGACACATACCAAGTCCGAAACAATCTAAATCTAATGATAAGTATTACAGCCTAAAGAGATATAAAAGAGGAACCCAACAAGAGTAAATCCAATTTTGACCAAATGTAGACATGAGAAACAACAAGGGTAAATCCAATTTTCACTCCCTTGAAGCAAATCTTTTAGACTCCATTGCACTCGATCAATAGTGAATATAACGATTCAATTTTCAAGGCTCATTGGCTATTTACACGAACTTCATCTCTCTACCTATGTCTCTTGCCTATGCTGTGTCCACTAACTTCAAAGACCGTCTCAACAAACATGTCTCTATCTCGTATGTACTAATCCTACCATTTCTCAAACAAATTGGACGTAGAAAGAGAACGTGTCATTATCACCTGAAATTTCGAGGGCTATGGAAGTTGTCGGAGATCAGACAAAAAAAGACGGCCATTTTAGCAAGTTCTTTTGTTCTCATCACATCGTCCTCGAATGTACGATAACATTCTGCAGCATACCCACGTCTCTGTACATCTCCGAACCACGTCGTTGAGAATCGAACTCAATTATATGCTCCAAGCATTGTGGAGTTGACATAGCATCATTCCTGCATATAGGACAACTAGTGTGAGAGTGTAGCCACATGTCGATGCAGGCCACATGGTACGAGTGTAAGCACTCCGGCAACATACGTAATTCTTCACCTTCCTCAAACTCACATAAACATATCGCACATGTGCCCACTTCGTCTCCGATCAAGTCCATTCCTTTCTGGTATTTATATGCCGGAATCAACTGCGCCGTCGATATCTCGGCGCTGCTCGGAGTTTCCGCCATGTGCGTGGTGTCATTTTGTCCCGAAGGCGGCGGGAGGGTCACAGTCCGGTAACGGTTGCGACCCAGAATTACACAGCGGTAGACGGTGATCATCATAGCTGCCAATCCAACACCGAGTAAGAGAACAAGGAGCTTGGATTTGAGATCATCACCATTGCTTGACATTGTTGGTAATTAGCTAAGCTGCAGCCTAACGTATCGCAGGTTGTCTTTAAAAGGGTACGTGACTAAATCGATAAGGAGGCGATAAGAACAAGATTGGTGTTGCTATTGGAGATTTGTCGTCGAATTTTTCTCCCAAGACAAGTCACGTAAAGTGTCAAGATGGTTTCGTCGTTGGTGTACTCATCATGTGCTGAGCTATGACCGAATTGCTTGATTCTTAGTTAATTGTGGGGTCGGCTTTTGGCCTACTTTTCGCATCCTAGTAAGCTTGTCCAAGTCGTAAGAAATTAGTCAAAGTTCTTCAATGATTAGTTTATCCTTCTTATATCTAAGAAAATAAGTATTAAATGATTATTATGTAAAAAATTTATAAAAATTATATAATTTTGATGATTATTCATATTTACTAATTTCAGATCTTAACACTATTTCTTTAATATTATCGTTCGAATTAAAATAAGATGGAGATAGGAAATTTTTATGTAAAAATACACTCTTAATCCATGAATTTCTCAAATACATTAAAACTTATCATTTTTGTTTTCATAATTCCTTCA
>JANITW010000003.1:62722511-62736234 GCA_027564335.1 Erythroxylum williamsii | reverse complement strand
CTCTAATTGAAAATTTTTGAAAACTTGGACATTTTATTACTATTTTTTAAAATTTGAGCTATAATTAAAATTTTGACGAAATTTTGATTTTTTTTTGTAATTAACCTTAAATTAATTAAATTTTATGTTAGATTGGAACTTAAGAAATGAACCATTGCTTATTCCCTAAAAAGATATTATTTTGACCTACAAATTCTTTTTAATATATTAACTAATGATTAAAGGAAACTGTCATTTCAACTAATTTAAAATTTAATTAAAAAAGATTGTCATTCTAATAAACTTAAAATTTAATCCAAAAAAAAGAGATTATTTAATAAAAATTAATTAACTTATGAAATTATTTGATCAGTTTTTAACAATAAAAATTATTAAAATAATCGAATCGAAAAATAAAAATTTGAACTAAAAAATCAATTATTTTTAAATTTTTATAATCGAATAATATGAATAGCTAAATTTTTTAATCACTACATTTGAGTTTTCAATCCGCGAATAAAAGAATCAATTGTAGTGAATTATACAGGTGTCAACTTGATTAAATTCATTATCATCTTATTAGTAATGCATATAAAACGTTGCAATTTACCATTTTATCCACCGCCTTAAAGATCCAATCATATCTTTTCCTCTTTAATTGAAACATGTCGTTATTTTAATAATTGAGGTTCCATCTACCAAAAAGTTTCAAAATGATAAGGAAACTAAACTATTTGGTGACGAGGGTGTTATCTAAGGAAGCACGCAATAAGTTATTGACCATGTGTATTCTTAAATTGTAAACACTATAGCCACTTGGGGAAATATGAAGCAAGTTGCAATTCTTCAATATAACTAATCATAGAGCTCCATTGTCTCTTCTAAAGCCATTATATAAGCCATGTGGGGTCTCTGCTCCTCACATAGAAATTATAAAATTCACTTTTTGAATTTCATGTTTTTAAAATCTCTCAAAATATTCATTTTTATTGCCCAAAATATTACCAATATTATTCAATACAAGACTACTAATTTCACTTTATTTTTTTGGCAATAAGCCTAATAATTTGTAAGGATAACAATAAGTTAGTCTCTAGGTTAGCCTGTCAAAATTTTAAAAATATTTAAAAAATTATAACAATGTCTTTATTTAATTGCATCTTGATTTGAGCTGCCTAGATTCAGGTTTATCAAAAACTCAATTAGCTTGTAATAATTAAGTCTCGAGTCACTCTAAATCTAAGCTTAACTCATGGATCGGTCAATTGAAAACACCTAAATCTGAATTCAGGAATCAATCTATTGTCATCTCTAACAATTCGTACAATATTCTTTTTTTTTGTAAACTTTTTCTGAAGATGGTGTTGTATTTTTATAAATTTTGTCAACCATTTATTAATTATATTTTTTAATAACAAATTGTTTATTTGGAAAAATTATTTAATGAATCAATAGCTTTAAATTAAGCTAAAATTCAATTTTAACAAATTCCTTAAACAAAGTGAATCTATTTCTTTCCCACCAAACTTTAATTGACTTCAAAATGTTAAATCACATCTCGGTGGGACTTGGATGGAATGTAACTTTTAGGTCGTTGCTTTTCAAGCCTGACATCAATTATAAAGCTAAACGAAAGAATATTGAATTACACACCTTTTAATTATTGACGAGTTTGTGATCTCAAACACTTATCACTTTAGTCGTTTAGAATTGGCCACATGGAACAGATAAGATCTCCATCAGAAAGGTACTGAATTGAAGCAACCAGGTACTATCTAGGACAGTACTTATAGACCCTTTTTTTAATATAAGTTTCTTAGACCCTATACGTAAATAAATAATTTACAAATTATTATTATATATTAAAATTTTATTTAATATATAATAAAATAAATTATTGTTATAAATTATTACTTTTTTTATTAGTTGTCCTTTAACAAACCCAATAGCTGCTATAAATTAGTCTCTCTTCCAATTTATATCTGAATGCGATCTCGAATATGAAAAGATGAGGTCAATTCTTACGTGAATGAGATCACCTTCTAAGTTTCAACAGTTGTTTCATTTGACGCTAGAGTGCGTTCGGTTAGTAGGATAAGTTTTTAATATAATATTTGCAATATTGTTTAATTATATAAATTCTTTTTATTATTAATAATTTTTATTTATTTATAATTTAAAATATTGTATTAAAACTTTAAATTTTTAATTGTATATTAATTTGAGTAAAAAGAAATAAATGCAGAATTAACGAAATATAATACATGAAATTGTATGATAACTAGATAATAATATAAGTAATAATTTTTAAAATATGGGAATTAAAATAAAAATATCACACCGTAAAAAACTATAGTGTATTTAACCATAATTTTTTTATAAGAAACTCTTCAAATTAAGAACTTGCAAATTAAAAAGGTTGTCAATTATTTAAATTTTATTATCAAAAATAAAAATGCAGAAAATATAAATATTAATTAAATTATTATTTTTATACAATTAATAATTTAATTAATTAAGAAACTTATTATCATAAAAAATTGCTTCATTTGTGTCTATTCAAATCTAAATTGGCTTTTGCACGAAAGTTGTAGGAACAAGTCGTTGTTAGGTTCTTGCTTTTCAGCCTTTAACACATTGGACTATCACCATAACCAATAACTTATCACCTAACCCCAGAAGATAAGGGACAAAGCGCCTTCAAAAGGAGTTTTACCATTAAACATGAGTTTAAAGATTCTTCAATTCTGTCTAATGCTTAAAATAATTTAAATATTAAATAAATTATTAAATAGTATTGGATAGAGAATCTCGCAACTTTAAATGGCCAAGCACTATCGATAAAAGAAATTATTTATTTAAAATATACGATTTACAAGTTATTTAAAAATAATGATTATCAGTTTTTATTATAAAATTATCAATTCACTTATCTTTAATTTAAAAAACACTCTTAAAATGGTACATAGTGCCATAAACATATTTAACAAGCACTTGGTACGTTCTTAGATAAAGTCTAAGTAACTTAATGACATTATGAGATAAGTTAATGTTAAATAAAATTGTATAGAATACATTTGGACCAACTTTAAAGTATAACCTACCCCAAATGTTGCCCAAAAACGACTATATAGAAGCTTAAAGTTTGGAATAATGCACACTACATACAGTTCCAACTCACAATAGCTCAATTAATTATACTCTACGAGTATGGTTGTGATATAAATTAAGTTGCACATTTTATGTAGTACTTGATACGTCAGTATTACATTAGTATTCATAATTATAATGGGCCATCCATCGGTTATTAGAGCGAGTTTCTAAAAAATTTTAAATATTGAAAATTTAAGTTTTTCGAGTCTCATGAAATTTTTTAATTTTGTAAAAGAATTTCTAAAGTTTATAAATTAGTTTTGAAATTTTTATTTATCAAATAGTTTATTTTTAATATAAATGATTTGTAAATTATTAACTAATTAATTTTTTAAATTTAATATATAATCTTTTAAAACTTTTTAAAGTTAGACAACTTAATTTAAAATGTCATGTTTATTAATAGTTACTAGTATTGTATTTTTTTAATATAACTAACCTAACACGTCAAAATTAATATTTAAAAGGATTATATAACTCCCAATTCTAGTTAACATAAAATTTGAAATTTATTTAACTAAGACATTAACAGTTATATATTTAAAATACAATTACTTGTTTGATATTAAAAAGATATCATATAATTCTTTAAAATTAATTATATCAACAAAATAGACAATTTTTTGGAATTAAATGATTTGATTTTCAATTTTTTGAATACCTAATTTTTAAAAAATTGTTAATTTATAATTTATTATTTTTCAACAATAACAATAATAACAACATCCAGTAAAAATTTCAATAACACGTAAGATCTAAGGAAGTCCAACAACACACAATCGTACTCTTAATTTGCAATCTGCTATCTTTATAATTTATAATTTATAATTTATTCATATGTAATTATTATGATGATAAGTCACTTATCGTATAAAAAGAAAATACTATTATTGTTATGCAAATATACGTGGTATAAGATCAACGGATTTTTTACAAGGCATAAGGTCAACTAATTATCATACTGACTGATTATAAATAGGCATATTTTATTTTATTTTATTGGAGTATAGATATAATTTAATTTATCTTGAAACGATGCGTTTGGATGTTATGGAGAGACTTTTAGGGGGAGAGGTCCAATGTGTCACAATTCACATTATTTTATATCGTCAGTCCCCACCGAACTCTCATTCCAAAGAGAGGTGTCTCTTTTGACCACGTCTCCGTCACCGTCACTTAACGGCGTCAATAATTGAGAAGCGACGGCGTTAACGAACGCCGTTCTATCTTTCGGTCACTCTGTTAGCCCCCTCTCTCTCTCTCTTAAAATGGGGATCGAAATGCTAGTGTCTCTGTTTTGGATGGGATTTGACGAGGCTCTTTTTAGGTGAAATTCGAATCTCTTCAGGTTTGTCTTTTTTTTTTTTCTCATAAATTTGCCTTTTTTAGGGTTAGGGTTCTATTACTGGTGGATTTTGATCGCTTTGAATATACCTTTTATCTGCCACTATCGGAGAAATCTATAGATTCTTAGGGTTGTCGATGTTTTTGCTTCTTTTTTTTCCTTCCTTTTTGTTTTCAGCTTGTATGCTGTTTGTTTGCTGCAGGGAAGGTGTACATGGATATCTAGAAATGGTAATTTCAATCTTAGGAGAGCTTATTGAATTAGGTATCATTTAGAATTTGAAAATTTTCACTTTGGACTTATGTTAAACCTTATGGATTTGGTAATCTACTAATCTTGTCATTGCTTTAATATCATCGAAACTTTAACAAGGGAATCGAAAGTCACTTCCGATGGATGTTTTCTTCTGGGTTTTGTCGGCAATTGAACTATGAGGTCGATATTGTTTCTCTCTTTGTGATTTCTTGCGAGCTTGCAGATTGTAAGTTGAGCTGTTAGTATCAAGGTTTGGTCATAAAACCGGCAGGTCTTTGAATAAGTTACTGATGTTGTTTTGTTTTGTTAATTTCAGGTAGTTGATGCTTTGATGTATTGGTGTCAGTATTTGCTTTCTTCTGAATTTGTTTCATGAATCTTGTGAAGTTGTTGTGGTTGGAAGTTTTGGGCTTTTGAATCATGAAGATATTTATGAGTTGCTTATTTGGTTTTGTTGATTGATTGAGAAGGAGTGTCTACTTTCTTCAGTAAGATGTCAGTGGGTTTCTTGTAGCAGTGGGATGATCGCAAATTAAAGATTCATTACCAACGAAAGTGAAGGAGAGTAAAAGAAAGCAATCATGGGGGAAGCTCTCTTGACAACTTTGTCAATTGAGAATTATCATCCATCTACACTTTTGTCGATGGATTCGGGTGCCCTCACGCACGATGAATTAGAGAGGGAAATAAATCGTTCAGTTATTCTATCTCGGCCACCTGATATCAACCTCCCTCTCTCATCTGAACCTAGTCCACCTCCTCCACTGACATGGAATGAACCGTGCGACATTTTTGATGCTGGTCTTGGGCCTCAAAGTTACGAGGCTGAGACAGTTGTTAATATCCCAAAAGTTGCTAAGAAATGTTCAAAGCGACTTGATAGTGTTTGGGGCGCCTGGTTCTTTTTTAGCTTCTATTTTAAGCCTGTTGTGAATGAGAAATCAAAAGGCAAGATAATCAGGGACAGCAATGGTGTATCCGGATATGATAAATCAGATTTGCAGCTTGATTCGTTCTTGGTACAGCATGACATGGAGAATATGTACATGTGGGTTTTCAAGGTAAGGCCTGAGAATGCATTGGGTAAGATGCAACTGAGGAGTTACATGAATGGCCACTCTCGACAAGGGGAGCGCCCTTTTCCATTTAGTGCTGACAAAGGCTTTGTCCGATCTCATAGGATGCAGCGGAAGCATTATCGGGGTCTGTCTAATCCTCAATGTGTTCATGGAATAGAAATTGTTCGATCTCCCAATCTCATGAGTCTAGAGGAGGAAGAGCGGAAGAAATGGATGGAGCTTACTGGCCGAGATATAAATTTCACCATTCCTCTTGAAGCGAGTGATTTTGGCTCATGGAGAAACCTTCCAAACACAGAATTTGAGCTTGAACGCTCCCAATTTACGTTGAAGAATAATGGAAATTGTCACCCGAGAAAGTTGCTAAATGGTACCAGTCTAAACCTCTCTACTCAGTCATCAGATCATAGCAACAGTGACAGCATTGACCTTTCACCTGGCTGCAACAAAAGGAAGAAGGACTATTTAGCTAACGGAAATGATGACGAATGCTTGCCGAATAACTTGCATTGTGAAAGAGTCGATATGAATCTTCATCCGGTTGAGCCAGCATGGTTGAATGAGTTCAGTGGGGTAATGAAGAATGTATATGGACCTGTCACGGCAGCAAAAACAATATATGAAGACGACGAAGCATTCTTGATCATCGTCAGCTTGCCCTTTGCAGATCTTCACAGGGTAAAGGTAACCTGGAGAAATACTAACACACATGGAATTGTGAAGATATCTTGTATAAGTACAGCCTGCATGCCATTTGTTAAGAGACATGATAGAACATTTAAGCTAACTGATCCAACACCGGAGCACTGCCCTCCCGGGGACTTTGTAAGGGAAATTCCTCTTCCAAACCGCATACCAGAAGATGCTAAACTCGAAGCATACTGTGACGAGACAGGAACAATGCTAGAAATCATTGTACCCAAGCATCATCCAGGACCAGAAGAGCATGAAGTTCGGGTATCCATTCGCCCTTCCCCTTGGAGTGAACGGGCTTTTGTCGATCTGAAAGAGACATTAGTTTGAGAAGAATTATGGATGGTTGGTGCTTCTGTTTGCTAACCTTAATCTATGAATGAAATCTGCTTGTTCTTCTTCTTTTTTTTTTTTCCTCAGATTACATGTATTTGCAATTCATTTGTGGAGTCTTGTAGGTGGGATAGTAAGGTGGTTTATCTTTGGCTTTCCCGACTGAAACATCCTTACTCCTAAGGTGGAGAAAGAGGAAAAAGAAAAGATATAAAAATTTTACCCCGTGTTGTTTCAAGCATTAAGTTCTCTCGATAAATATGCCACTTTATTGTTATATGATCTCGTGTTCTACATTCAACTCCTTTTTGTGCTTGTAATTTACAAAATTTGTCAACACAAGATCCATTAAAAAAATTGATTTTTAAAATTATAAAATACTTTTTTTAATCTTTAAATTTTAAAAAACTTTAATTAAAAACATAATTGTAATTGAGCCATTAACTTCTTCAGTTCTATAGATGTTATCTTATATGAATAAATAGATATAGGAGCAGCACCTGGAATTAAATCGATCGTAAACTCTATTTCTTGATCTGGAGGTAAACTAAATAATTTGGCTGAAAATACATCTAGGAATTCCTTAATAACATGAATGTCCTTATATTTTGCTCAGCTTGAGTATCAATAACGTGGGTCAGATAAATCTTACATCCTTCTTGTATCAACCTCAAAGCACTCATGAATAAAATCAACCTAGTTGGCACTTCTTGACTAACACTTCGAAAAATTGCTATCGGCTGATTAGAAGATTCTAATATCACGTCCTTAATATAGCAGTTCATGATAGCCCGATGAACAATAAGCGAATCCATGCCTAGGATAATATTTTTCTCCTTTAATTGTAGCACGATTAAGTTTGTCTCCAATTTTGCCTGATCATTTCTAATCAAGCACTCTTTGCAGACTTCTTTTATTAGTAGTACTACCAATCGGAGTACTCATCTTTAATTCATACTTCAATAACTCTCTATTATAATGCAATCAAGATGTCAGATGCGGTGCGATAAAAGAATACGTAAATCCAGGATCTCGCAATGCAAATGCTTCAAAAACAAAAATAAGTAATGCACCTGCAACGACATCAGGAGACTCTTAAGTCTCCTATCTGGTCATGGCATAAACTTTGGCCTGAGACTACGGATAGTTGCTCCGCCCCTTAATCCTGCTAGTAGAACTCCCAGATCTCACTTGCCTCTGATATGACCTCTCTATCCAGGCCTACTAGCCCGGCTCTGCTAGACAGTAGCTTCACTCACTGATCCCCCTCTCATACGAGACTGGACTCCAATAACGATAGGATAATCTCTGATATAATAATCAAAAGAGTAGCATTTAAGACAAACTCCAGACAGTTTCCAGCATTCACCGTTGTGCTTCTTCCCACAGTGCTCACAAATGGGTAACTGACTTGCTACTGCTTCTCTTCCACTGCCAAACTGCATAAAACTACCCCTCAGTCTAAACCCCGTCTGTCTTAATCTAGTCGGTGATCGAAAGGATATGTTCTGGCGTTTACTAAACCTTCTGCCAGAGCTATCCTAAAATTCACTGGGCTTCTTCATTCAGGATTCTTGCCTATACTCTGCTTGTCCCTCTCTCAATAGCTGTTCAATTTTGATCGAGCAGCTCTCACCTCAGCGAAACTGCTCAAGTTGGTGATTGCTAGCCTTGTCCTAATCTCCATGTTCAGCCCATCTTTAAATCTTCTATACTTATCTTCTTCGATAGGAATCAAGGTAATAGCATATCTCATCAGCTCATTAAACTTGATTTCATACTCTACCCCTGATACTCTGTCCTGCTTCAGATATAGAAATTTCTTCATCTTTCTGTCTAGGTAGACCTTGGGTATGTAATTCTCCCTGAAAATCTTTAGAAAATCTCCCCACTTCAAGTTACAAGACCTGGTGGTACTGTCTAGAACAATTTCCTTCCATTGATATTTGTGCCTTGCAATAAAGAAACCGCATAGTCGAACTTCTCGTCGAACTCACAGTCCATTTGGTTAAAGATCCTCTCTGTTCTCTCTAGCTATCCCTCGGCCTCTATAGGGTCTGTATTTCTGTAAAAGTCCATAGCCTCCTGCTTTCTCAACTTATTATACCTCATTTTCCTTTTCTCGAGAATTCTAGGAGGCATTCCCTCAGGTCGTGGTATAAAAGACTCTCTACTGGCTCTTACTGATCTTAAGTCAACTGATTGTCCCTTCTAATCACCTGCGTCGGATGACCTATAATAAACAATAACTTCAATTACTATCCACATCTCTCATAATATTTTAGGTCTATATGCTTAATCTGTTCCTATGGATGTCAAACCATGCTCTGATACCAAAATGTAACATCCCACTCTCGCGAGACTCGTATTCGACATCCTAAGTGATATTCGAATACGTACCCCCACAAGAGTGACATCTTAGAGCACTCACATCACTAACTTAATCATGAGATCATCATTTAATACGTAAATGTCTTAATATTTTAAAACCAAATTCCTCATTTTATTTCATAAAAACCGAATATATATATTGTAATTTTACGAAATCATCTAAATATGTACATTATCAAAACTAAACACAAAACACACTACATGCATAAGGAATTATACAAAAATTTCTATCTAATCCTTCAGTTTCAGCTGACCGACCTTTGAGTCATTTCTTTTATCCAAAAGTACAAGAACTGTGCTTCTTGTAGAGTCTCTCTGTCACTATTGTCCTCTCTCAGTCCTGAAATTTTGAGTTTTGCGAACTCAGCGAGATAACCATTCTCGATGATTCACTCAATTCATACAATATATCAACATAAATAATCATATAATTCACATCATTTTATTTATCATCATGTGGTATCACATAGCATTTTGTTCACAATTGTCACATTCTCATTTAAATACAAGTCAACAATACATTTCAATCATTCAAATATACATAATAAATGTATATGCAATGCTCATAAGACTTATTTTTTATTATTACGTTGTTGTGATTGAATGCCTTTAGCTGTCCCGTATCTATTGCAGATACTTGACACATTGATAACTATTCCTTATCCGTTGGGGATGCATGACTCATTATACATAATGAGCCTTTGGCTCTTAATTACATTCTAAGCTTTAAGCTCATTTTAGGTAACTACTCATGTCACAACTGTCATTATCTATTCATGCATTCATGTAATGAAATGCATCACATTCACGTTCATAATTATCTTCAGACTTTGGTCCGACATTCAGCATATACGTTTAGAATCATTTATTTCATCAAATTCACATACAAGAAGCACTTCCAATATCTCATTTATGCATCAAACGCCTCGGACATTCAATGTTTGGAATCAACACAATCAAATTCACATTCATAAGATAATTCATAACATAATTTAAAACAAACAATTAATTATGTGAGATCGTCTAGGTTACTCACAGGTTGCTCCAGAAAGCTATTGCTTCAAAATCTTGGCAACGTCTGGATGTGGACGCTCAAATTGCTTTTCTATATCATGAATATACATTTACACATATCACAAATTTGAACAATTTTATAAGAACTCATTTATGCACATATGTGTATGTATGGATTATGTACAATGCATGCTCAATGATAATCTCTGTATATTTTCATTATTCTCGTCACATGATCATTCATATATCAAAACTGACATAAGTATAATTTGAACTTAGGTTTACACCTCAATAAAACAAATTGAATCTAAGTTCATAACTCAATTGATCATTCCAACTTTCATCACCTTCTTCTAACCAAATATTTTCATATGTTTTAAGTTTTTAATGACACCAAGTTCTCACAATTAAGCTTAATAATCAGAAAATTATACACAAAATATTTCAGACTATACTAAAACTAGAACAATATTCTATACTCAACTTCAAGCCAGATTTTGAAATTCTTAGAGATAGAATTAAAATTTGATCCCTCAATAAAATTTGTAACCATATGTCTCTAGTTTAATTTAAATAAAAAATAATGTCATTTGGATATCTACATATCAAGATATGGCCAAAATACTGATGTTTATTAAGTGAAAATGCTCATTTAACAATATTCTAGCACACTTCATCATTTTCATCCTAAACTCATCAATCAATCATATCCTAATGAATTCAGATGGCCATTAATTTTGGTGGAGAGGAAGAATACTGTGGAGGAGATTGTGGTTCAAATTTCAATTCATTTGGAGGTTGGGAGAAGAAGTTATAGCCAAAAGAAATGAAGGATGTTCTCAACTGTCACGCAAGGTCAAGATCGTGCTTGTGCACGATCATGCACTGCGAGACACTTCCTCACGATCGTGTTTTTTCAAATAGCTCTTCATTTTCAAGATCGTGCTTATGCACAATCTTACAATTCCTAACGTCTCCTCTTGTTCACGATCGTGCTTCTGCACAATCGTACGACTCCAAGCGATTTCGTTTCTTCTTCCTCTCTTTTGCTAAATCCAACATTTCTAACTTATATCTATTATTTTCTCTTCATTTTGACTCCCATTCAGCTTCACTAAATCACAAACAAATCAAAATCTATCACAAACACCAAAAACATAATATTCATATATGCATATTCATCCTAGCTTCTGCACTTCTTCATTTTCTGCAATTCTTCATTTTCTTTACCACCTTCATTCAATATCTTACTATCATCTTAATCCTTCTTATAACACGACATCATATTAATCTTTGTTTTCCTTAACTCTAGCCTCATTTTAATTCATCTCTAAAACACCCAAAGGGATTCACGTAATAACAGTGAAAACAGAGCACATGTATGTCAACTTCTCATGAATTTTCTGTATTCTTTTTATACACACTGTTAATGATCTTTCTGTCTCAAAAATTATTTCAATACCATTTTATAACATATTGATCATCAAATATGCAAAAAGAACAAATGCGGCCCGCCTTAGTTTTTCACTCAAGTTTTAGCATAATATATTCAACCTCGTTTAGCACAGGACTGTTAACTAACGTGATGTATGTTTTATTCTACATATCATGAAAACCCATACGATACTTGTTTAAAACTCCAAACTCTTCAAAATCATGAATCCTAGTTTTCCAATATGACACGATCATCAACAGTTGAAGGTTGCAAGGTTAGGTATTTCAATGACAATGAAGAAGATAACAAAAAGAAATAGCAAGTGAAAAATGAGAGCAAGGCTTGCATTGTAAGGGTGAGACAATTTCCAGAAGTAAAGAAACTCTCAGAAGATGAAGAAAGTCACAAAGAAGAAGAAAGTAAGATCAAACAATTAATTTGATATTTCTAATATATTTGCAGGAATAAAGGCTAAGTTTGGTAAGTGACACTTATCACTTGTCCAATTTCTATGAACTTAGACTAGATTCTCCTATTTAACTAGTCCAATCATCTTACTTTTCAATGATATTTGTCAATAAATCCCAAATTCATTTATAAAATTTTCCACTATCATTTGACTCTTATTTCTACTACCATTCATCAATTGACTTGCAACTTAGCATTTTTTCTAGTCCAAAAATACTCATAATTTTGAAAATTTCCTAAATTTCACCAAAAATTTCAAATTAATAAATATTATCACCAAATCAATTTTCAACGCATATAAACCAGAATTCTCTACATATTCACATTTATAAATCAATCATACCCAAAAAATGTCAATGAATGTATGTACAATCATTTTAATGTGCAAAAATCAACATTCACATGTATGTGTACACTATATTATGCATGAGTATGAAATGCACTTTCTAATTTTTCAATAAACTCTCGTATACACTATTCTAGGGTTCTAGCCCTAATATAGGATATTGGGATATTACAAAAATAATTAATTATTCATAAGGACATAATGAAAATAGTAATTAAGCGTATTAACATTCTTGAACATATGATTTTTTAATTATGTTGATTTTCAGTATATGTATTGGCAAGGAATGTGGATTAATGACTCTTTTTGCAAGACATTAACTACATATAAAATTTTGTGAAAGTATTTCGACATTGTCTAAGTCGAATGTTAAAAGTGCTCTTCGTTAACTCTATTATAATCAACAAGAAAATTGTTATTTGTTTCTCCACAGTCAAATTGTTAGTTTTAAACCTCCTAAACTCTTCAGCTCATCATATAAGCTTAAGAAGATTGTCTTATTCAATCTTAAGTTCTCGTAAATCTTTGTAGCATTTTTAACATTCAATCATGTCCTGATAAAGTGTAAGTTCTACGTGGTTTCTTGTGTAACTGAAAATATAAATAATAACTACCTTATTCACTTCATTATTGGAATATAAATCAAAATATAATAAAGAGGCCATGTATCTACAATATAAAAATTAAATAATTAATAAAAATATTTAAATATAAATACTAAAATGATTATAAAATACAATGACATTTAGCACAAATTTAAAATGATTATAAAATACAATGACATTTAGCACAAATTTAAGAAGTTTTTATCAATCGTTTAGTCAAAATGTTCATATCAAATAGTTATATAAAACATAAAATATTCAAACTATGGAATAATTCTTATATAAAAGTGTTTAAACCAACGTTATGGGTTTTGCACCATATCGGACCAACTGGAAGGTACCGTACTAGCCGAAAAATAATACAAAACCATGTTTAAAGGTACCAGAAGATACCGTACTGACCCAAAAATAGTACAAAACTATGTTTAAAGGTACCAATCAGAACTGAAAACTTTGAAAAATAGGGGTTTCGAAATTCCTTAGTGTTTTTGTTAGGATTTGTGTCTTTAATGATTGTTTGGATGTTAAGGGATAGGTTAAAGTATAGGTCAGGTGATGTTGCATGAATTTCAAGTTTTTCCCATTCTTGGAAAATTCCAGCACTTGAGTTTTTATTAAATTGTGAAT
>JANITW010000003.1:62711944-62722411 GCA_027564335.1 Erythroxylum williamsii | reverse complement strand
AGAAATGTTGGCCCTCAAAATTTCTTCTTGATGAATAAGTATGATTTACATTGATTATGAGGTCTTTATGAAATTTTGTGAAAATTAATTATTATGTTGATGTTAGAAAGATTATATGATATAGATTGATTGAAATAAAGTGTAAAGGTTATAAAAATATTCTAGGGATGTTTTTGGCAAGAAACTTAAGGTTAAAAGTATTGAATTTTTTTATATGGGTAGAGTGTAGAGTCCACTAACAAGAATTGAGCTTGGGTCAACCATTGTCCAAATAACTAGAACTTGTTATTTGGATAGTTGATCCTTACCACTTATAAACCTTTTAACATTTTCATGTTTAGTCAATATGGGATACTCTAACACTCCCCCTAAAGTGTAACTAGGATTGGATATCCAGTTGTCGCTTGAAATATATGCACTGATAACCGGACCAGACTGCTGGGCCTGGACATCTAGATGGACAACCAGAAAAATAAATCCTCCAGACCAAACTTGCTCTGATATCATATTGAATTTTTAATATGAGCAGAATGTAGAGTCCACTAACAAGAATTGAGCTTGGGTTAACTATTGTCCAAATAACTAGAACTAGTTGTTTGGATAATTGATCATTACCATTTATAAACCCTTTAATATTTTTATGTTAAATCAATATGGGATACTCTAACAAAAAGAACATAAGCCTACAAGGAAGGGTAAAATGGGCTTTTGGGCTCATTAAGGGTAGAAATGGAAGAAAGAAATGTAGTCTTGCTTTTTAAGAAGGGGGGAACATGAATTGGGAGAAAAGAAGAGAATTAAGAAAGAAAAAGAAGAGAATTTCAGTGGTTGAGAGAAAAGAAAAGAGTTTAGCTAGGGTTTTAGCATTTCTTAATCTTGAAAGAGATTTTAAAGTGGTTCAAGAAGAGAAAAAGGATGAGGAAGAGAGGTGCTTCCAATTGAGCCAAAGATCTCATCATTTGGTGAAGAATCAAGGTAAGATCATTTTGAATCTTTTGGATTTTTTGGAAGAATTCTAAGCCATGAAGTTAGAAAATACATGGGTTTAAGTATTCTAGATCCAATTTTAGTGATTGTGCATTGTGGGATTTTTCAATTTGAAAACCCTATTGAGTTGAGATTTGAGAGTTTTTTGAAGTCAAATTAGTAGCTAAATGGTTATACTCAGGACTTTTCAAGTTTGCACAGTGCAAAATTGAAAGTCTTCCTTAGGGGTAAATTTCATGTTCTAATTTTAGGGAAAAATATAGATTAATTTAGGCTAAATTAGACAAAGTTGTCTTCTAGAAAGTTGTAGCTTATCTTTCTAGCTTTCCAATGATATATAGTATGAAATTTTTAGAATATGGAGTCAAAAGTTATGATTCTTATAAGTGAAGATGCTCAGGAGTATAGATTGTATCGTCTGATGACATCATATCGTCTGTGATAAAGTATTGTCTGGTGATGACATCATATCGTCTGGTGATGACACTATATCGTCTGGTAAACTGTTCATCTGACTCTATCGCCTAGTGCAAATTTGACCCTTTAGACGAAAAAATTTTTCTTCAAGTTCTTCATGAAAATTGTAGATTTTGAAGTCTTCTTTCAAACCATCCAAATAATACCTCAATCTGATATCTCTAAAGCAAGTTATGCCAATTACTCCAAATAGTTCTTAGACTGATACTTCTTTTGGTCACTGTTCATCTTGTATCGTCTGGTCCAATTTTTACCTAGTAGATGATAGAATCTTTCTTCAAAGTTTTCATGAAAATTGTAGATCTTGAAGTCCTCTTTCAATCTAGCCAAAGAACTCCCCAACCTGATATATCTAGAGAATGTTATACTGATTTCCCCGAAATAGGTTCAATATAATTGAGGACAGAAACTTGTTTGATTTTTTCGGCCATACCTTTATTATCCGACCTCCGAAAAAAGTGATTCTTGGACCAATAGATTCCTAGCACATTTCTTTCTACCTCTCCAGAAAATTTTATAGTCTTTGATACTGGATTGAAGAAGATTGATTGAATCAAATTAAAGGTATCAGATGGAAGAGTATAAATTGTGATTTTAATGGTTCTAGTGAGGTACAAACCTAAGTATAAATTATACTTAGAGGATTCTTGATATGGGACTGATTTTTTGATGACATTAATGGATAAATACCTGGGATTGTCATGAACATACATTGTACATATTTTATTACATACATGTGCATTGTTAAACACTTATACTTGTACAAATTGTGACATATATGTATGTTTTATTTGATATAGAGGAGTAACTGAAATGTCAACCTACAGACGTTGCCAGAACTTTCAGGCATTAGCTTCAAGAGCAACTTGTGAGTTGACCTAGATGGTCTCTTTTCATTATTTGTTCTGTTTTGAATTTTGTATTGGTTGACTACTGAATGACCATATGAATTTAATTGATTGTGTTGATTTTTGGATAGAAGATTCGATGATTGTGAGGCATAATTGAGATATTAAAGTGTTTCTTTTATGTGAATTTGATGAACTACGTGATACATGACTTGATTGTTAAATGCCAGACTTAGTTCCGAAAAAAATCTGAATATGCATGATTATGAAAAAGTGATACTTAACTTTAATGTTGAATACCGAACTAAGGTCAGATGATATGCGAATGTGATTGAATGAGATTATGCAAATGTGATTAATGCATGAAAGATAAAGACAGTTGTTACCAGAGTCGCCAACGTGAAAAGAGCTTTAAGCTCAATTATATGCATAAGAGCTTTAGGCTCAATGTTTAATGAGCCTGGTATCCCCTAACGGATACGTGACAGTTATTAATAAGCTCGGTATACATAATAGTTATGGGACAATTATAGGCACTCGGTCATAACAAAGTAATGAATGAAAGTGAGTCTCACGTGTATTATATATGAAAATTGATATGTATATTTCAAAAGAACAAAATGAAATGTGTAACTACTCTAAATGTGAATTGTGAAATAAGTGATTAAAATGATATGTGATGCAATGTGATTATTAGATAAATGATATGAATTATGTGTTATGTGACTGGGTGAGTCATCGAAGATGGCCACTTACTGAGTTCGCAAAACTTACCTAAAATTTGCAAATATTTTTCAGGCTCAGAAGAGTACTCCGTTAGACAAATGGGAGTATACCTACTGCATTCAAGCAAGAGGTAGAGGTCGAGATCAGTTGACGTCTTCTTTGATACTTTCTTATTTGTGTATTCCGTTTCATTTGTATAATGTGTATTTGAATATGCTTCTGTATGTAATAACTTTCTAATTTGAAAATGTAGTAACAAGTTTGATTAATGAGTGTAGTAACACTCTTGAATGAAATTGTTATAAATAAAATGGGCCGACTTGATTATTGATTTTGCATACGTGATTGATTAATGAAAAAAATTGGTACTCAAATTTCGAGTGTTTGACTGTTTAAGCATGCCGGCCCGCGGTATACGCCTTGAGCATCACTCAGGATGTCAGGTACATATCTTGAGAGGGTGAAGTGCTATAATAAGACACTTACTTCTTGTCACGATTGTGCATTGTCACGATCGCGCACAAATTCCTAATTTCTCCTCTTTGTCACGATCGTACGACTCCATAGAGAGTTCTAAATTGCAGATTTTTGTCTCTTCTTCCTCTTTTTTGCTAAATCCAACATTTCAAACTTATGTCTATTATTTTCTCTTTATTTTGACTCCCATTGTGCTCAACTCATTCACAAACAAATCAAAATCTATGATTAATCATAACATCAAAAACCAAGCTTTACATTTACTCATATTCAATATGCATTCCTCACATTTTCTACATTTTTCATCTTCCTCAATACCTTTATTTCATCTCATAACTGCTCATTTTAAATTTTTTTCCATATCACGACATCACTTTACACCTTTTTCCTTAACTCTAAACTCATTTTAGTTTATTCCTAAAATATATAAGGAGATTCACGCAAACACAGTGAAAACAGAGCATATGCATATCACCTTTCATAAATTTTGCTACACTCTTTTATACACGTTTTCAATGATCTTTCTAACTAAAAAAAATCACTTCAACATCTTACGAAATATTGATCATCATATATGCAAAAGAAAGACATGGAGTACACCTAAAATCCTCACTCACGTTTAAACAAATATATATCCTCATATTATAAATAATTAACTGTTAACTAACGTGATGCATGTTTCATCTTACATATCATAAAGAACTATACGATACTTACTTGTTTAAAACTATAAACTCTTCAAAATCACGTGAACCCTTGCTTTCTAATATAACACGATCATCAACAACTGAAGGTTGTAAGGTTAGGTATTTTAGTGACAGTAAAGAAGGTAACAAAAAGAAATAGCAAGTGAAAAATGAGAGCAAGGCTTGCATTGTGAGGGTGAGACAATTTCTGGAAGTAAAGAAACTTACAGAAGATCAATAAAGTCACAAGGAAGAAGAAAGTAAGATCAAACAATTAATTTGATCTTTCTAGTATATTAATAGGAATAAAGGCTAAGTTTGGCAAGTGATACTTGTTACTAGTCCAATTTTTATGAACTTAGACTAGATTCTCCTATTTAATTAGTCCAATCATCTTAATTTTAATGACATTTGTCAATAAATCCTAAAGTCATCTACAAAATTCTTCACTATCATTTGACTCTTATTTCTACTACAATTCATCAATTGACTTACCACTTGACATTTTTCCTAATATAAAAATACTCATAATTTTGAAATTTTTCCTAAATTTTAATAAAAATTCTAAATAAATAACTACACTCTTTAGATCAATTTTCAACACATAAAAATAACAATTCTCGATATAATCACATATACAAATCAATTATACCCGAAAATATCAATGAATGCATGTACTATCATTTTAATGTGCAAAAAAAATCTACATTTACGTATGTGTGTATTCTATATTATGCATAAGTATGAAATGCACTTTTGAACTTTACAATAATCTCTCATGAGCTCTAAGATTCTAGCCCTTAACATGAGATAATGAGATATTACATAGAGAAAACCTTCTTAAACATGAAAATCAAAAAGGGAGAAAAAGAGAGAGTTAGGGATAAAACATAATGGTTGCAATTATAAAAAATAATGATACTTTTATATTTACTAAATCTGACAAGTTTAAGATAACATTTCAAAAACATGAGTGCGCATTAAAATAAAAAAAATTAGTGTGAATGTTTCTTTTTAGAATTGCATATTTACTATGAATAAAAATTTATTAAATATTTTTCTACTAAATTATTGTTTGTTTATATATAATAATTTAAAAAAATACTACTATATTTTGGTAACAAAAGAACTATTAAATAATAATAGAAAAGATAAATATAAAATTGTAAATATTAAATAATCAAGTTTTATTGTATGATTACAAAACCATTTTAACAAGATTTGGAGAAGAATAAACTATTTGTAAAAAGAATATTAAATTTTTTAAATTCCATCATTAAGGTATGTCAACAAGAATTAAGGATAAACTAATATATTGATCACTTAGCTCATTCCCTAAAGTTCGGGAGCATATATTATGAGTTTCTTTATAATCCATTATTTGGCACTAGACAAGCCCACACCATGAATTTCTCTTGATAGCTTATCTACTTTGGTTACCTCTTGATACAAATTTTCTCCTTGATACATTCTTGTTACAGAATGTTTACCAGGTTATGAACAGACCATTGAAATTTGATATATACGATACTTATTTAAGATTTCCGTTCATAATACATATTATGTAAATACAAACCTTTCAAGAACAAGTAGTTGAAATATATGACTTTGTTTTATATCTTTCTTGAAGACTAAATTTAGCTGAGTGATTATATAATAATTTAAGAAAATACTACTTCATTTTGGTCACAAAAGAATTATTAAATAATTAAATAATATTAAAAAATGATAAATATAAACAAAAATAATTTTATAACATTTTTGTAATAATGGTACAAAAGAATAATGATATACAAATTCTATAACATTTCAGAAACATAAATGTATAGAGAAGGATTATGATTACAAACATTATAAAATTATTAAAACTCAACACATAAACACTTTTCGCTTCTTTGCTTTTTCTTTCTTCTTTCAATCTCGTGTATTCACTATCAAAATCACAATTATCTGGCTCAATCCGCTCATCATCATTAATTCTGTTTCTACATCATACCAAATAACGTAAGCCACACAATTTAATGAAAACTATCGGCAAAGAACAACTAACGATGATAAATGAGAACAATTAACAGTGGTGACTAACAACTATTCAAGGAAGAACAGTCTTTACAACTTGTAAAGACTCTGCATGATTAGTGGAACAAGAACATGCCACAAAGCATAGCATGTTATGTCACGCTTGCGAGAATAATAAGACATAATTCCTAAAAAAGGAATAACACTAAATAAAAGTAGTTTGTACCTTGCATATGGAGAAAGTGAAGTATTATGCCCAGCTTGATGATTCTGAAGAACCTAATGATTGAAAAAAAAACAAGTTGTAAAGACTAACAAGTAACATGTGTTGAGCTTTTCCATTTTAAAGGTGAAAAAGAGACGACGGGGCAGTTGTGAGTAATAAATGGAGTTAAATGCAACAGATACAAAGAGTAGTTACAACCCCTATAATATTAATGCAACTTTCTACAATATACTTCATTGACACAGCAAAGATGCAGCAAATCCATATTTATCTCAACTACTATCAGACTTCATTTAATGAAACTAAATCTATCTCAGATATACTTTCATTAAATCTCGAATTTAGTTTTAGACTGGTCCCACAAAGGAATTACAGGCACTGATGTTCCGTTAAATCAACAGATAGTTACAACTAGATAGTTTGGAGGATAAACTAGATAATTATAATGGACAGATAGTTACAGCAAAGTTACACCTGAATGAGCATGCTGCTATTTTCCAATACATGAAAAAAAACCATTGATGAAGATACTTAACCACTGTAAATAAGAAACATGTGTCCTTCAGTTTTAGTTCACGATAACTAATTCTGAAAGTTAATTAGTAAAAAAAATTGATGAAACAATTATAAAAATGCCTAATTGCAACTTAATTATGATAAACTATACCCTGCTTAACATGTAATAAGACAACTGCTGTACACATGTCGAAACAAAACCCTATAATTGGTTTCTTAGTCAATCACAAACTGCTAACATTGGTTAACTAGTGATCACAATATAATAATCCCGACATATCTTAGGATTGAGATCTGCTGAATTCATCTTTAAGCGTCCCCTACGCATTACAGCTCCTTCTGATGTATCATCTGCCGCATAAATTGATCAAGCAGAAGTAGAATTGGAATCTGTATAGACACAACATAAAAGAAACAAGTAACAAGGTGGTACAAGAATAGCCTACCAAATTAAATGTTGTTGGTCTCCCTTTTTTATTGATACAACAATGTATCACTGTAATTTCTATCTACACTACGATGAGCAATTGATTCTAAAAGCGAGTAGCTCTTCCACTACGATACTTTTTGAGAAAAATACCATTCATATAGTAGTGTATAACTCAAGATCTCGTATTAGTATCTGTATAAACAAGCAAACAAAGGAAAATTAAGCAAATTATATACCTATAACCATTTTGTATGATGAAAGTAATAGTCCAAATGAGCTTGAGAAAGAATCGTTTCATTTTCTCATATCTCTTCTGACTCACATTGGTCTTCCTCTTATGGTTTACATGCTTTACATCTTAAAGAGAAATTATGATCTTAAATTCCAAATATAATGAGTTTGCTCTTTGATGAGGGCAAGCTAGCTAAGAAGATTGTGAAATAAGCATTAGCAGTCCACGACATAGGATGCAAGCTGATGTCAAATTGTGAAATTAACAAAGTAGTTGGTTTGTTTTTTCACCTTCTTCAATGGTTTCAACCCCAGGAAGGACTTTTCCAAAACCCTCTACTTCCAGCATGTTCGAAAATGAAACATAATGGTGACTAGCCTACAAGTCAAAGACATTTCAAAGGCCAAGCTACATAAAAAAAAAGCACCTGAACAATCAATTGCACAGACATGGTGTATCTTAACCTCAAGCACCACACTTTTGTTCTGGAGAATAATAAATCCTGGCTTCATTCTACAATCAAGGAAAGTAATTAGTTAGTAGATGGACATAAAACAATAATTAACATTTAAATATGAATATAAACTTGAAGAAAATAAATTTGAGAGTTATGAAAGAATGACACTCAATTATGGTTCTTCCAATCCTCTCAGAGGTAAAAAAAAAAAAAGAAGAAAGAAATAAATCTTAATCTTATAAACATATCTGAAAACTACAGTAAGAAATTTGTCTGGTATTGACACCAGTAGTATAAGTTTGAACTACTAGTGACACACAACGAAAACCAAAACCAATGGATGAGGCCTAGAATAGGTTAAACCAATCTAAAGGTAGAATTTTCCTATACATACACATGCTGTTAGTTAACTCACTTCACAACTCACATCCATTCATGTTCCAATGCCATGTAATTTATCTCCTTAAGCATGAACAAAAAACAAAGATCAAACTGAACAAAGGCAAAACTAAAGCACCTGAGATAAACCAAAGTCCACATAAGTCATACCCATCATGAATACCACCAGCCATCTTCCTTCAATTTTTTTCACGCCATCTATATAACCACAAAACAATGAAACGCAATTCATTGACTGTCTAAACAACAGGTAACTGGATGATAATAAATTATCAACTTAGCATGTTACAGACTTGATGGGAAGTCACAAAGACCTATGGAGTACAAGCAGTCGCACCTTTCAACAAAGAAAAGAAGGGCTCTTGAACATGTAGTTCATAGGACACACTCTTCAAAATCTGCTAAGAAGCAGCAGTTTTAGAACTGGGATTCAAGAAACATCATCAAAAGCCAATTAACACCATCAGCTTCACTAAAGTAACTCACATACATTATTTGAGTACCCTTTTCAAGAATTGACTTCTCCCATTCTTCCTCTTTCTGCTTCAAGAAATTGTCTTCACTACTAAATTCTACCTTATAGTATGTCCTGCACAAAGCCCCAGAAACTATAGAATGGTAAATAGCCGAAGCTAGACGTTTGAATAAAGGGTACCGTGGAACACCATCAAAAGTGTCTGCAGTAATCATGAAAAACAACAAATCCGCAATTAAAATGATTGCATTTGACTAAACCTGTCATTCCTTTGACTAATCACTTGAAACTTGGAAACTAAAGGAGAAGCCTTTAGGAGCTTACCGCAGTTACTACTTCAAATAGGAGTGAGTGGGAGCGAAAATGAATCATCTGGGTCGTCTTAAAGAAGGTTAGAACATAATTTCTTGGAGAGGCATAGATTGAATCCTAAAGTTTCATTGACATGAGACTAGAGCATGAATATAAGTAGCTCTTCTATGTACTCTTTTACGCTCTTCATTCTTTCACCAGATCTATTTATGTTTGGATATGCGAAACAAGCCAATTACAACCAAAAGAACTTATATTTGTACTTCTTCAACTTTACTTGACAAACTTTACTTCTTTAACCAGAAAGGCGTGATGTACATCAAAATGAAAAGGAGGACTGTTGGGTCCAAAGTAGTGGATTATATGCAGGAGGTCTTCAGCTCTGATCGATCGGAAAAGGACATAAACCAAACGGTGCTAGTTTTAATCCCAAAAATCCCATCCCCGACTAGTATGGCTTACTTCAAGCCTATTAGTCTCTGCACAATTCTCCATAAGATCATATCCAAAAGAAACTTAAGATGGAGCATCTAATGGCAGAAACCCGATGTAGCTTCATTCCTGGTCGACAAATTACAGATAATATCATCATAGCCCAGGAGGTCATCCACTTAATGCGGAAGAAACAGGGGAATATTGGCTATTTAGCGATTAAGGTAGTTCTAGAGAAAGCTCATGATAGAATCCGCGGGGAGTTTATCCACAATACTCTGTCGGACATCGATCTCCTTATTAAACTTGTCAGCCTCATTATGAAGTGTGTGACGACGGTCACTAAGTAAGTCAATTGGCAAGGCTCTAAGTCTCCTCCTTTCAGGCCCTCAAGAGGTATTCGCCAAGGAGACTGACTCTCACTGTATCTTTTTGTCCTATGCATGGAACGGTTAGGCCATCTCATTTCAACAGAGGTGGGACAGGGTACCTGGAAATCGATCAAGATGGGTCCCACAGGTCCTCCCATTTCACATTTGTTCTTCGTTGATGATCTGGTTCTATTTGCTGAAGCATCTAACTCCCATGTTCAGTTTGTTAACGATCTAGAAGGGGGGTTGAATAGATCTTTAAAGCTTTTTGGATTTTCTACAATAAAATCAGAAGTTAGTTCACACAAAAACAATTTAATCAAATTTAAATGTAAAGAGTAGGGAAGAAGAGCAAACACTGTTTTTATAGAGGTTCGGTGCTAAGACCTACGTCCTC
>JANITW010000003.1:62575833-62591361 GCA_027564335.1 Erythroxylum williamsii | reverse complement strand
TTACTTGAATTTTTATAATTATTGTAATATTTTAATTATTAAAATAATAATAAAGGGCTAAACTAAGTCCTGACTCATTATCAAGTTTAAATTAAACTTGATTTAAATTGTTAATTTCAAATGAGACTTAGAAAAATCATTTAAGCTTGATGAGTTTCGATTTGAGTTTCACATTAGATCTAAACTTAAACACAAAGGGCCAAATTATATTTGTCCCAATGCCACTTACAAATTAAAATTTAAATTGTTAATTTACGATTAATGATTTGGCCGAACAATATGTAAGAGGTATAATTTATGGAGTATTTGATAGTTTAGTTACTGAAAATTAGATCCTATTTACGTACTTGAGAGTTCATTCAATGCAAACTAAATACTATTACGTACTTGAAGGTAGTTTGCCAAAGCCAAAGTTTGCCAAAACCGAATACATTTCAAGTTCTGAAATGAACTTGGTCCCTGAAACAATACATGTTGCTCATTTTTAAGAGTTGGAGGCTTCTTGTCAACTTTCCTGGAATCAGATGGTGTTCTTAATCAAAGTACTATTAAGAACTGACATGAAGTTTTGTACGTTAATAAGAATCGGACTCATGGTAGGAGATCATGGAAGAGGAAGAAAGTTAAAAGGCTGCCTCACAGCGTTGGTCTGAAAACCAGTCCGGATATTTCAAGCAGAGCAAGCAAAATCTCTCTACAGTCTCCCATTTTATGTCATCTGATAGAATTATACTGGTGATGATCAAGCCAGATTCTGTACGTACATCAAAACTCCTGACTGAAATTCTGAATCAATGATATGGGAACCAAGCAAAATCCTCTACTTCGTATGTCTATCACTTGTTTGCCTTCGGTCCCCTGAAAAGGAAGTCCAAGACATGAAGAGTCATGGCATAGAGATGAGGACAGCTTATGGTAATCGTGATGGAATGTTTTTACCAGTGATTGGTTAAGAGGGCTCTCTTTATTGTATGTGTCACTCATCATCTGAAACAGATTCTATCCAAAATTCAGCTAGAGAGAAAGCAGAAATAGTCCTGACAAGTGACCATTTAGACATACCGGTAATACCTGAATCTGTTCTTGCAGGAGTCTGATGTAAAGACAAGCCTCTTGAAGAACGGATGCAGTATCTGTCTGCTATAAGATTCAGAATCATCACATTACCGCTCCCGATTACTGAATAGTAAATTGGTAAATGGAAATAGAGGTATTACCAACCTTTCCATACGGAGAAACCAACTTCTGAAGAGCTGTGATCTTGTCACTTAGCTTCTGGCTTCTCCTTACAGGAATCTGAAACAGGAATCAATAAAATGTTCTTTATATGTCCAGTTGGTTAATAATTATATTCTTCAGGTTTGCGTGTTCCCATTTCAAGTCCTAAAATATTTTCATAGTTTATTCCTCTTGGTCCTGAACCAAATGACCCCATAGGAGCTGACCCAGAAGTTTGTTCCTATCGAACTTCTGCATTTTAAAACTGCCAAAATTATCTCCTCAAGCTTGTTTTTACAGTATAAATTCTGTACCTTGTTAGCTTGGATATTGTTTGCTTTCGTGTCTTGTGCACGCCATAGTTTTCCATCTGAACTAGCCTTCTTTCTCTTATTTTTGGTCCGTTCAATCTGAGCTCCTGTCCCTGATTCGTTCAGGTCACCTGTGTCTCTCTGAAGTACTCCATTATTGACTTCAATGGAACCTTTCACCGTTTTTGTCGCCTGACAGTCCTGAATAAAAAGTACAAACTAAAGAAATCAATCATTTTATGTCAAATCTATGAAACCTGACACCATTAGATTCCTTCTGTTTTTTTCTTCCTATCCTTTCTGAAATCGAATTACTTCAATTATTTGTTGTTTCTGACAGGTAAATGACAACAGAGGTCGATTACTTATGACAGGGACTGATCTGTTAAACCTACATCCCAAGGATTTTGACCTGAAGTGAATACATACAATAAAAAAAAGATTGGGTTCATATGCAGCAACTGTGACAAGTAAAAAAGGCTTAATTATCATCACAATTGATTGAGCCAGGGCCAGGTTTAGTGTAGGATTTTCTGATATATGATTGGCTTTGTGCATTAGCTGCAACATCTCACCATCCTGGTCTCTGGAAGAATGGCCTGGTTGCATTGCATCAATGGATGTGAAATGTTGTTAAAAGTAGAGGGGGAATACTGATATCCTGACACCAAAAAAAAAGAGAGGAAAAAAAGGCCTTAAGATTGCAGGTAACAAGAAAAGGCCAAAGTTTAAGCCGGATCGAGATATTTACTGCTCGGTCGATATTCCAAAAAACCAATGGAAGCTGATTGATTGCTGATGAGAGATTGATAAGGAATCATGAAACCTCCATCTGCTAGCTGATTGCTATCATCCAAGATGGATGGTTCGGAATAAAAGTCAGTAGCATGGACATTGCTGTTGAAAAAATCAAGCCACATCAAGAGTTTGATTATGTGTTGTAATCAAAAGAACTTGAAAATGATCACACTCTGGTTTCTATCATGAGCTTTCTTTAGCTTACAGGATATCGAGAAATATAAAAAAAAACTCTTACAGTTCGTTCACCGATGTTGAGACTTCCAAATTTGATACCTGAGCTTCATCACTCCCTGTAAGTTTGAAGAAAGGTCACTAAACTTCATACTTCTGCAGAATCCATAATCTTATTCTGGGTATATATAGTTTGTGCTCTTAACTCCAATCTAGCTCAGGATTCAAACTGAAGCCATAGTCGATCTCACGAATCGTATTTTCATATATTGCAAGTCAGAAGAAAAAAAGAAAAATCAAAGGAGATGGAAAGAATATAAACACCATTACCGAAGTTATAAAGCTGAGAAGATACCGGGGGAAGAATGGCATTCCTCATTTTGACCAACTTCACTTTGATTCTCCGCTGTAGCAATTGATCAATATAAACTTACTAGTCAGAATATTACAGAAAAAGACAGGTTTCATGTCTGTCCATAAGGAAATTTCAAAGAAGCAACAATCAGAACTGTTGACATGCCAAACTATGAGGAATAAGTATTCTGCAGAGATTGGAGAATATAGTCTAAACTAAAGCTCTCAGTGTCTCCAACCTTGCTGCTGCTTTAATGGAAAAAGAATAATGCCCCATTTATAGCTCTGTCCAAGGCTTCAAGGTTTGATCTTAATTCAGATGAGTTTAGAGAGATGTGCAACGCAATGTAATATTTTACTCTTTCTTTGACATTTTTAACAGTGTTTCAAAATTTACACGTCCAGCAAGTTTCAGAAAAAAAAAACACATATAGGACTGTTGTAAATTCACAAGAGATATTGTTCTCAAACGTATCAGTAGCAAATGCACAAAGCATTGGAACGATCTGAGGATGGCAAGAAATTGAACCAAAATCCTGAAACATTCTCAGCTTCTTTTTACCTCTGGTTGAGAACACGAACAGCCTTCTATGCTCTTATATTTATCTTTTTTATACACAATGAAAGTGAACTCCAAGAGACCCTTGAGTATCTGAATTTCTCTACGTTTATGAGAGACTTGTAAGGGTTTCTTTGAATATGCCAAACCGTTCTAATGAGAGCCTATTTATTGCATGAAAGGAACAGGAAACGGTTGCAACAGGTGAGTCATCCCACGACATGAAAAACCCTTTCCAGGGGCGGCTGTCTAATATCAGGAAAACAGTCTGCTCCATTACCAGTTTGACTTACGTTTAATTAACCCCATTATAGTAATTAATTCTCCTGAGAAGTTTTGGTCATGTCAAAAGCTTGGAATATCCAAGTGACTGTATTTGGATTATACATCAGATGTCTATATATAATCCTGATTAACTTAACTCTTGCTGCCTCTTCTACAATTAAATACTTTATGCAAATTATGCTCGATGAACTGGTACACTTAATGCCTGAACCGGTAAAGGGTGGGCGATGGAAATGGAAAATGTTACTTGTTAAACGAGTAAATTCACGTTATAAAAAGACTGGAATGAGTTGCAGGGAGCAACAACAGCTATTTGTAATATAGTGTTTTTGGTTTCACATAGGTTGATTTGAACCTAGTCTAATTTCTTTCGATATCCTTCTTAAAACCCTTCAAGATCACGCAGAAGCAAAACAATTGTTGTAACAAAGAGGACATATCAGATTAGAGAAGAGAAAAGAAGACTACTAGTTTTTTTTTTTTTTTTTGGGTACAAAGGAAAAAAACAACCCGAAGTTAACTAATGCATTGCCCGACAGTAACGGGCCTAGCTGGTCCCTCTAGATGAGTTCCACTAAAGATAGTGGTGGCTCCTGAAGGTAATGAACTCCTGATCTGACCCGGTCTGTGAGAGCGATTAAACAGTCTGCGCATTGGTTTCTTTCGCGATGCACATGTCGAACTTGTGTCTCCCATTCTCGTTGGATAAGCTCTCGGGTCCCTGTCTTCAAACAAGGAATGTCAATAAACTCAGTACTGGAAGAAGAAAGAATGTTGATAACTTCGAGGGAATCCACTTCGAGAATGACTTGTTACTACCCTAACACTCATGCTAAGGAGAGGCCTGAGTGGATTCTCCATAGTTGATTAATTATTTATTACTTCGCTTTATCAAAAAGTTGACATAAGCAATCTGAATTTAGTATGTCAGATAATGATTTTTCTAAGCACACTTACACTGACTATATGAATTAGCAGAGACGGCCAAGTGAATTTACAAATTGAAGTGAGAGAGAGTTCATCTTTGTCGTCCATGCATGGTTTTTACTGCTTGTCACTGCATGCGTCAATCTTGATGGTTTGGTATGGAGAAAGTTGACTTGTTCCATTATTCTTTCTCAACACAAATAAGACATTCATTTTGACCAAGATTTGAGTTAAATTTAAGAACAAAAAGTCAGTTTTCTGGACTTAAAATTAGGTTTGAAATTAGACTTCTTAACTTAATCCGATTTGACCAAAGACTTTGAGGTCTAATTTATTTAAAGAGTTCAATTTTTCAAAAAGGGTTAAATTAAATTAAAATAGTATTTAGTCATATAAAAAATTTAAAATAGTTATTCAACTCAACTTTATATAAATATTATCATTGAATTCAATTAGAAAGATATATAAGTTAATATATGTTTTAAATTAAAAATATTTAATTTTATTTATAATCATCATCTAAAAGTATTATTAATTCGAGATGTAGGAAAAATCGTAACAATATTATGCGCATAATCGCAAAAGCACCGAAGATAAAGAAAACGACACAAAGATTTAACGAGGTTCGGCCAATATTATCTACGTCCTCGGACAAAAGCAAAGAGGATATTTTTATTATGAAAAAAATAATAATACAGATAGATCCTTTTTATAACAAAGTTTTTATTCAATATAGATTTCTATTTTTATCCAATTCGGGTCACACCGCTAACTTATCGGATCAGTTCATCATTCGGATCCATCATAATTTTAAGACAAAATAACAACACGAGAATTTTTTCTAAAAATAATCGCATATTTGAATAATTATTTTTACAAATTTATAAGCCTGGGCATCAATTCAACTCCTTCGGTCCTTCGGGACCTCTGAATTGTTTTTATATGTCTCGAGACTATTTAATAAATCTAATCTACAATATTCAGTCTACATCAAATATAATTTATATTACATTTTAAGTCAACTACAGCGTGAGTTTGTCCCGAGTATAAAGTATTCTGATACTCTTTTACAACTAGTTTATTCTTCTGTATGCACTCTCTGCAGATCAGCAGCTAAAACTTGTATTTATCCTTTGATTCTCACGTTCAGTTTTTGTCGTGATTGTTAAAAACACATCAATTAATCTTCATTTTCGTGCATGCCGAATAATTGTTTTTTAAAAATTGATCAAAAATATGTTAAAGAAGAACATTTCTTGATGTCTTGTATCTGTGTGTTGAAAGAATCTTCTTCTGATCTATGAATATACCTGCAACTATGGCTTAATTAGTTTAGTTCATAAATTTTTCTACTACAGAACAAAATCCAACTTTTAGAATCCTGAAATCTGATCCATTCGGTACTAAATATATACTAATCCTACCCACTTTTGTATTATTAAAACAAAGCCGGTCTGGTTTGGCGAAGTGAAATGACAAGTGGAATCAATATGAGAAAACAAACAGGATAAACACTTTTTCTTGGTTTTTGTTGTTTTTGTTTATTTTAGTGTTTAGAAATCTTAAAAAAAATGATAAAATAATAATTTTAAGGTTTAAAAAATTAAATCGATATTAAAATGTCATAAAATTGATTAAAGATAAATAAAATTAAAGAATTTGAAACAAGACTAATGAAGAATTTGAAATAATATTATTTTTAATTTAAAGTTTAATTAAAAATAATTGGTTTATTTAATTTTATAAAAATTGGTTAATAAATTTACCGATTAATTTATAAACTGAACGATTTTTAATTATAAGAGTTATTAAAAAAATCAAACTAGAAAATTGGTCAATTTAAAATTTTCATAGTTAAATCATGTAAACCGATTTGATTTTTTAATCATGAAATAATTGTTATAAAATACCAAAATAACATATCAATTTTGGTCCTTTTTTTGGTCTATTCTTGCAACTTTCTTCTACTGAGCATTATTGAGAAAACAAAACCTATATTTATGATAAGTTTCTTGATATTTGTTGATTTGTTTCTCTCATTATTATTTGTTATGTCGTAAAAATTAATGCCTTAAGTTAAAAATTTCCTCTCTATGGTGTAGCAGGATAACGAGACCCAATCCTAAGGTCAACGCTTTCTCTACCAATGTTGGTACATTCTAAATAGAGGAGTAGGAATTATCCCCGAGACGTAGAAGAAGCGCAGACAAAATGCATAACAAAACAAATACGTGCAACAAAATAAGATGTTTTTGTTAAAAGGTGTTTGTATGTATGTAGAAAAAGATATGTTGTATATACCAAAAATTAAAACAAAAACACGATTGTAGAGTAAACCCAAGGGGTGTGTTTGAGTGGAAGGGACTCATCCATCCTTAACCAAAGGTCAAGGGTTCGATCCTTAACTTTAGGTATGGAGCAGCCTTAAATCCTTAGGTCAGTTGTCCCATCCTGTGAGGTGCCTACAAACCAGCGAGGAAATTAGTCACTAAGTCTGCCGGTGGATACCCTGGTCTAGGACAAAAAAGAAGAAGGAAAGAAACAAGAGAAAATGAGTGGGTCGTATACATAGGGAGAGCTCCATGCGTTGAATGGCAATAAGGACATATTAAAAGGAAACGTTAATAATGATGGTGGCAAACGTTTGGGGAAATTAACACATAAACGTTATGAAAGTTTGGGTCAACCTTTTCCATTAAACCAAGTTTTTGGAACAATAACATCAATAATCTCCCACTTAGTCCAAACCTTAAAAAAAACAAACTGTAACAATTTATGAAAAAAATAGGTGAATAATTAGGTGGACTAAGTCTTGAACTTGGTGTCTAAGAGAATCAAAAGCAAAACTTGCTAGAGAAATAAACAACCTTAAAATGCCCTGGTCTTACGATCGCTCTAGAGAGATAGCCTAAATATTCTCATAGGAAGGTAATTAGCCCCAAACAATCATGTAAGTGAGCCCATTAAGTATGCACTGCTCACACAACCTAAACTTGGGCTATAGATCTTGTAAAGAATTAATTAATCCAACCTCATCAAACGTAGTAAAATCATGCTAAAAGACGTAATTCAACAACTGAATGTGTATCAGTATTATTTCATAAACAAAGTACAAGAAAATAGTCACCACATAATTTTGTTTGACTCGTTGAACTTAGTTTCCCAAGACGGGTGTCCATTACGAGGTTACTATACAACTGGGATTAATCTTATCTATAAGATATAGAGATGTGTGAGGAATTGATAATTTATTCATATTGATGTATCTGTTTATATACATGTATAGTATTCAAAAATGAATATGCCTGATCCTATATATAGAGGATTTGTGATAGCATCAAATCTATTTGAACTTATTCTACCTTTATCCTAATCTGATTGTGTACATTGTGTTTATGGACTTGGGCTATTGCTTGTGTGGGCTTGTGGAGTCTGTTGTGATAACATGTATATCCATTACGGCCCCTCAAGCTGGTAGACGTCGATGGATATTAATCTTGACCTTCTGTCGGAGAAAGGATTGACGAGGGAGCGGTTTGGTGAGACAATCGGTCGTCTGATCGGCAGCGGAAACGTGAGAGACTCGAAGAGATCCAGATTGGACCAGATCCCTAATGAAGTGGAAGTCAATAGCAACATGTTTCATCCGAGAGTGGAAGATCGGGTTGGAACTCAGTTGGGTAGCTCCGATGTTGTCGCAATATATCACCGGAGTGGACGGCAACTCGATGCGGAGTTCAGCAAGAAGTGTACGGATCCAAGTTAGTTCGGCAGCCGTGTTGGCCACGACTTTGTATTCAGCCTTCGTAGATGACCTCGCCACAGATCGCTGCTTCTTGGAGCTCCAGGAGACTGGGTTTTGTCCGAGGAAGATGATAAATGCACCAGTGGAGCGATATGTGTCCTTATCTCCTCCCTAATCGGCGTCAGAGAAGGCATGAAGATTCAAATTAGGGTTTCGAAAAAGTTGAATACCGTCATCAACAGTGCCAGCTAGATACCGAAGGAGTCTTTTAACAGCCATCCAGTGCTCAGTGGTGGGACGATGATTGAACTGAGATAATTTGTTCACAGCAAAGGCAATATCAGGTCTGGTAAGTAACAGGTACTGTAGACTTCCAATGATTTTGCGATATTCACCTGCATCTGTTAATGTTGTGCCTGAGTGTAAAGTGAGAGTCGGATGACTCGCCATAGGTGTGAGTACTGGTTTTGCTTCATGCATGTTGGTGTCATATAGGAGATCAGCAATATATTTTCTTTGAGAAAGCAAAATGCCCTGATTATTCCTGAGAACCTCGATGCCAAGGAAATATGATAGACTTCCTAAATCCTTAATGGAGAACTTCTGAGCTAGAAGACTGATATAGTGATTGAGAAGAGTAGAATTATCACCTGTGACAATAATATCGTCAACATAGACAATAAGTAGAATTGTACCATGTGAAGTGTGATTGAGAAATAGAGAAGTATCTGAGTGTGAATTACTGAACCCAGATTGAAGTAAGAACTGCTTGAGTGCTTGGTACCATGCTCTTGGTGCTTGCTTAAGGCCATAGATAACTTTCTTTAGAAGATAGACATGATGCGGTTTGTCAGAGTCAGTAAAGCCCTTGGGTTGTGCCATGAATACTGTATCTGTCAGTGGGCCTTGTAGAAATGCATTATTCACATCTAGTTGACGTAAATCCCATCCATTTGAGACTGCTATGCTGAGAATGAGTCTAATAGTGGTTGGTTTGACAACAGGGCTGAAGGTTTCAGCATAGTCAATGCCAAGACGTTGATGAAATCCTTTGGAAACAAGGCGGGCTTTGTACTTTGCAATGGATCCATCCAAATGGCGCTTGATTCTGAAAATCCATTTGCAGCCGACAAGATTTTGGGTGGCCTCAGGTGGAACGGGCTCCAGGTACCATTCTTGACTAAGGCATTGAACTCTTCGGAGCAAGCTTTGCGCCAATGGTAATCCTTTAGAGCTTGTGATATACAGGTTGGTTCATAATTTGTGTTACCTTGTAATTGTGCTGTGAGACTAAGCTTCTGTATAGGTTTGTGGATGTTATTCAATAGCTCTGATACCATATAAGATATAGAGATGTGTGAGGAATTGATAATTTATTCATATTGATGTATCTGTTTATATACATGTATAACACGGGTAATGAGTATTCAAAAATGAATTTGCCTGATCCTATATACAGAGGATTTGTGATAACGTCAAATCTATTTGAACTTATTCTACCTTTATCCTATTTGATTGTGTACATTGTGTTTATGGACTTGGGCTATTGCTTGTGTGGGCTTGTGGAGTCTGCTGTGATAACATGTATATCCATTATTATCTCTTCAACATGCTCTGAAACTAGTTTTCTACTTAAAGCTTTTATAAACGGATCTATTAAGTTTCTCTCTGATTTGACATTGTTTAGAGATATTACACCATGTCTAATTAAAGTACAAACAAATTTATGCCTTAATCTGATATGTCTACTTTTACCATTATATGCCTCGTTCTTCGCAATAGGAATGGTAGCCTGCGAATCACAATGAAGGAATATAGAAGGAATTGGTTTTTCCCAAAGTGGGATATCTGCTAAGAGATTTCTTAACTACTCAGCGTCCTATCCTGCTAGCTCCAAAACCATAAACTCAACCTCCATTGTTGATCTCGTAATACATGTTTACTTGGATGACTTCCAAGACATTGTAGCTCCTGCTAAGGTAAAAATATAACCACTAGTAGAGTATATATCATCACTCTCTGTAACCTAGTTAGCATAAGAATATCCCTCCAATACAGGAGGATGACTACCAAAAGATAATCCATAACACATCGTACCTTTCAAATATCTCAACAAACGAATCAATGCATTCCAATGCTCTTGACTAAGATTATAAGGATACCAACTAAGTCTACTCACATAGTATGCAAAATCAAGACGAGAATAGTTCATTAAGAACATCACACTATTAAGAATTTTAGCATACTCAACTTGGTTTACATTGTCACCAAGATTTTTCTTTAAAGCAACACTAGCATCATAAGGAGCCTTGACTGGTTCAACATCATAGTAACCAATCTTCTTCAAATTGTTCTCAACATAATAAGTTTGATTTAACCTAAAGCCATAGCTAGTCCTATCAACTTTAATTCACAAAATAAAATCCATAGGTCCAAAATCTATCGTATCAAAAGAAGAATTTAGCAAACTCTTGGTAGTATTAATGACAGATAAGCTAGTACCAACAATAAGCATATCATCTTCATAAAGAGTTATGATCACACAACCATTGACATCAAATTTCACATAAATGCAAGAATTAGTATCACAATAGATTAAACTATGTTTGAAAATCTCACTTTCAAATTTCTCATGTCACTGTTTAGGAGCTTGTTTAAGTCCATATAAAGACATAACCAACTTACACACCTTTTGCTCCTGACTAAGCACTCTAAACTCCTCTGGCTAGACCATATAAAATTTCTCATCAAGATCACAATTCAAGAAACTTGTCTTAACATTTATTTGGTGCACATGAAGTATAAATATCGAGGCAATAGCAAACAATATCCTAATATATGCAATTTTAGTAACAAGAGAGTATGTATCAAAAAAATTCACTCAATGGTTTCTTCGGGTCTCAATTTCTTTTGAAAATACACTAACACTCCAAAGGCTTAATCCTCGAGGTAGATTAGCTAAAACCTAAATTTTATTTGACATGATTGACTCTAACTCACTATCTATAGCTTCCTTCCAAAAGGTAGCATCCACAAATCTCATTGCTTCCTTATAAGTTTTGAGATCTTCCTCAATGATATAAGTCACCATAAAAGCATCATCTATTTTTTGAAGTTTTTTCACCATAAAGGACATAATAAAGTCAGAATCAAAATTGGTGGGTACTCTAGCTCTTTTGCTTCTCCCTAGTTTAACAATCAGAATCAAAATTGGTGGGTACTCTAGCTCTTTTGCTTCTCCTTAGTTTAACAATGTCCTCTTCCTCTATATCATCATCAGTAGAAGAACTAGGGATAGATTCTCTAGGATCTTGCACACTCACTTTCATAGGAAATATATCCTCAAAGAATACTGCATCTCTTGACTCCATAATTAATCCATAAGTGCTAAATCCCTTTTCCTTAACTATAATTCTATAGGCAACACTATTAGAGGAATATTCCATAAAAATTGAATCAATGGCCTTAGGCCCAAATTTCTTCTTCTTACGTTCAAGTAGAACAACCTTAGCAAGATACGTCACACTTTCAAAAAACTCAAATTAGGTGGATAACCTTTCTAAATTTTATAAGGAGTTTGTTCTAGTTTTTTACGAGGGGCTCGATTATAATATAACAAGCTGAAAGAATAGCTTCTCCCTACATAAAATTAGGTAAACCCGAGTAAATTAACATTGCATTCATCATATCCTTAAGGAATCGATTTTTTCTTTCGTCTATTCCATTTTGTTCAGGTGTATAAGGGGCTAAAAATTTATGAAAAATACCAACTTTTTCATAATAATCAGCAAGGAAATCAGTAATATACTTACCACCTCAATCATAACCTAGCCTTTCAATTGGTTTTCAACCTCAGCTCCTCTGCATCACTTTTATTTTTCAATAAGTAAATTTTATTAAATCTAGAACAATCATCCACAAAAGTAATATACTATCCCACGCCTCATTTACTCACAAAATTATTAAAGTCACCCAAATTTTTGTGCACCAAGTCTAATAATTGTGACTCTTTCTCGGTCATTGACTTAAATGGTTTCTTAGAGTATTTAGTCTCAACACAAAAATTGACATTTTTCTATTTCATTAGTGATTTTAGGCAATAAGTTTAAGTTTTTCATCCTTTTAATTGACCTCTCATTCACATGCCCATGTTTAGATTGTCATAGATATTTGGTCTCAACAATATAAACAAAAAAAGTAGACGCATTCATTTCAATGTCAAGTACAAATAAGTTTCCATTACAAAAATCTTTACTAATAAAGCTTTCATTCTTAATACGAACTAGCTTACTTGAATCAAAGGTAAGTTTAACACCATCCTTGTTACACAATGCACCAGAAATCAAAATTCTACGTACATCATAAACAAATAAAACATTTTCTAACACCAATACTTTTCCATAAGTAAGTTTGAGAGTGATATTCCCAACTCTTTGGACATGAATTTTGTTGGAGCTTCCTATATATACGAAATCACCTTCAACAGCATCATTCAACTCTTTGAACAGTTCCTTGTTGGTGAAGATGTAGCGTGTGGCTTCTGTGTCAATGATCCACTCGACTAAGTTTTTTGAATACTATAGCAATAATGATCTCCACTTCATCATCATCACCAGCTTCGACCATATTACCTTGAGGCTTATTAAAGCTCTTTTGGTTTCCCCGTTGATACCCTGTTTGGTTTCCTTTCTCGAACTGTCATGGTTTTTGTCCTTGGCCCTTCTTCTCATTGTTGATTCTAGCTTGCAATAAGCCACAGGATGGCCTAGCTTGTGGCACCACTAACAGTCGCCATCAATCTTTTTGCATTTAAACTGACTCTGCGTGTTGTTGTTGAAAGACTTGTTTTGCCCATCATTCTTCTTGAAGTTACTAGTATTTTTATGTTTTATCACATTAGCCTTGACGATAGAGATAAGGGTTAGTGATTTGAGCTTATCTTATGTACAGTTGGCTTCCTCAATCTTTATATGCCCTATCAACTCTTGAAGCTTCATGTTTTTCTTCTTATACCTCAACTGGTTTTTATAATCATTCCATGAGGCAATCAGCTTTTCAATAAGAGTATTAGCTTGAAACAACTCACATATGTTCATACCCCTAGCAAGGATTTTAGCAACTAGGTTTTCATACTTATGTAATCGGTCCATAATGAGCTTATCATCAACAACGGTGAATTTTAACCACCTAACAATTGCATATTTCTTAATACCGATAGCATCCGTCCCATATTTCACTTTTAAAACATCCCAAATTTTCTTTGCAGTTTTGTAAACAATGAGTTTATCATATAGTTTAGCAACGCTCTCCTAACGGTGTGGTTATCCTTAGTTGTCTTATAGTCGATATTGTCACTAAGAATTTCTTGAAATAATAGGTAATCAATTTCGTATTGTTAAAAGTAAAATATAATTTTTCTCAAACAATCGTTTAAAATTTCGCCAATCTAGAGGCTCTAATCTAGTTAGGTTAGGTATAATCTTCTAGGCTACGGTGATAAGGATAGAACCTATGTAAGGAACAACAAGTGCAGAACTTACGTTGGTTTTATTCACAGACGACATATTAAATTCGAAAGCAGTGATGTCTCACATGAAATAATCAAACAATACGAAGAGAACAACAACAAGAGCAATCGGTATATTCACAAACGACATATTAAATTCGAAAGCAGCGATGTCTCACATGAAATAATCAAACAATATGAAAAGAACAACAATAAGAGCAACCGATATTTCAACTAACGTAGCAGCAATAACATAATAATATTCCAACTTATACCAAAATAAATACACAGTAGCAACAACATGGTAATTTTCAATAATAGTAGCAATTCTGAAAACAAGAACAATAATATAAAATATCTCGACAAAGAGCAAATAGAACAAAACAATTTTTGACAACAGTAATAAAGCAACAATTAATTTCCTGATTTAGATTGTTAGCAAAAATAACATAAATAATTATATCATAACAACTTATATGGAAATGCAAGATGTCGTAAAAATTATTACTCTAAGTCAACAATTCTTTTTTTATAGTGCAATAGGATAACTAGATCCGACTCCAGAATTAATGTCTTCTTCACCAATTTCAGTGCACTCAAAAGAGTGGAGTAGAAACTATCCTCGAAAAGTAGAAGAAGCGCAGACAAAATACAAAATAAAGCAGACACCTGCGACAAAATACGAAGATGTTTTTGTTAAAAGGTGTATAGAATCTCCGGGGCTTTCCTAGCCACTATAGTTTCGTTTTTTTATATAGACTAGAGCCACTTTTGATTCTGTAATATTTTCTTCATTAATTATTCCAGATAGGTGCAAGAAAGACCCCATTTAATAGCGCCTGGAGAACGCAAGTTTGATTGAGGATTGCAAGAAAAATCTAGAAAAAACTGCATTGTGTAACTAGGTTGCTAAAACTTAGGCCTCCCACAAGAAAAAGAAGAACAGGAAAGGGGCGTTCCACGCTCTACACTCGGTCAAATAACTTGGTTAGATAATAGAAGTATGGCTAGTCTTCGCAAATCTGTTGACTTAGTTGATTCTTCATTCTTCTACGCTCTGACTATATTGGTGTAGAAAAGGATATGTTGTATGGAGCAAAAATTAAACATAAACACGACCGTAGGAGGAGAGAAACAATAGCAAATGAGTGGGCAGTATGTATAGAGGGAGAGCTCCATACGTTGAATGGTAATAAAGATATATCAAAAGGGAACGTTGATAATAATGGCGGCAATTAACATCATGAACGTAAGAAACGTTTGGGTAATAACGATGGTTAACGCATAAACCGTTATGAACGTTTGTCTCAACCTTTGCTGTTAAACCAAGTTTTTGGAACAACACCAACGGCATCAGATCATCTGTGCCACTAAGCCTGTACCAATTATGTGCCACAACAAAAACGTCAACGTTTTATCTGTTTTAATTAAAACCAACGTTGCTCGTCTCGGCTTCTCACTTAAGCCAAGCCAATGTCCCTCCTTCTTCCCAACGCCAAAATAATAAACAATCCCACACCGCTCGAAACCCTCTGCTCACTTATTTTGGACAGCACAGAATTGGTAGATAAAGAGAGAGTATGATCCACATTTTGTGGCTTAAATAGAGAGAGCAATGAACACCCTCTCTGTTTCTTCTATTAGAATCCCA
>JANITW010000003.1:62386641-62412705 GCA_027564335.1 Erythroxylum williamsii | reverse complement strand
ATAATAATAATAATAATAATAAATAATAAATTAATAAGAATAATAATAATAATAATAATAATAATAATAATGATAATAATAATAATAATAATAATGAGTTTATTAGAAATCTCAACCAAATAGATTTTTATTTTCAATTTTTATATTACAAATCTCAACCAAATATGTTTTCATTTTTTTTTGAAAAAACAAAAACTAAAAACAAGAAACAGAAACTAAAAACAACAACAGAAAAATAAAAGTGGAACCAAACGGTCCCTTAATTTATTAGTCTTCTAAAAGACAGCCCACACTATCAAGATCCAGTGCTGAGGCCGAATATAGAGGAGTTGCGAATGTTGTCTTTGAGTCTTGTTGGATTCGCAATCTTCTTTTGGAATTACATTTTCTGATTCGCAAGGCTACGTTGGTTTACTGTGACAATGTTAGTGCAATTTATCTTTCAGGTAATCCTGTTCAGCATCAGCGTACGAAGCATATTGAAATGGATATTCATTTTGTATGTGAGAAAGTTGCTCGTGGGCAAGTTCGTGTTCTGCATATTCCCTCTCGATATCAAATCGCTGACATATTTACTAAAGGTCTACCACGCATTCTTTTTGATGATTTTAGGACCAATCTCAGCGTTCGTGAACCTCCCGTTTCGACTGAAGGAGTGCGTTAGGCTATGTAAATAGTATTTATCTTATTATTTTTATATAATTAGTTGTACAGCTGTAATTAGTCAACGCTATCAAGGCTACCCATCTGTATATAAGGAATTCACAAATCAATAGAATGACAGACGGATAATTTCCTTGAGATCCTCCGTCCCTCGGGATCACTTAGAAAGAGTTGTCTCACACCCTTAGGTATTCTCTACCTACCCACCTGTGTCGGTTTCGGGTACAAGTACCCTTTTGTTAAAGGTCGTTTGAGCTTTTCTTGAGAGTAAGGGTCGGATGCAAGCAAAGAAGCTCTAACCTATACCTATACGACTGCTATTCTTATTGATATTGATCAATGCAGGCTAAGGACGTTGATACCTAAGCCCCCTTCCAATCTTGTTTTCATGCTCCCCAGTCCAGATGCAAAAGAAGTGATATCTAGATCTACAAGTCTTGTTCGTGCATGAAGCTCGACTTTGTCAACGCATCATCCTAACCCCACTGTAGGCCGGAGACGCTAGCTGACGCTCCAACATCGAGGCGAGGTCTAGAAAGATCTTTCTAAAAAAGAAAAATGTTCAATATCCGAATGGTCTGGACGATTTTGGGAAGATTAACAGTAAATGATATGGGGCCTTAAGCCTACGAATTATTCGTAAGGTCACTTTATATCAAATTAAATGAAGATTAACAGTAAAATGACCTTACGAATAATTTGCAAATATAAACTTCTCTTTTAAACTGAAATACACTTAAAATTCCTTTTTTTAAAATTTGGTGATATGGTAGTTTAAAAATTATATTTGACCATCAAAATAATATGTAATTCAATTGTAGCTTAAATATTAAAGCTTATAATGTATTTCATCAAATGCTTTACAAGATTTCTCAAGAGCTATCCACCCAACAAACAAGTTTAGGTTACGAATATAACAATAACAGGCTTATTAAATGTCAACATTTGATTCGCAGCTAATTGTTCTATACAGAGACATGCAATATATTTCTCTTTTTTTTTTTTACATTCTTTAATGAAACTAAAATTGACGAAAAGAAAATTTTATAGTATAAACAAAATCATAATTTTTCTTTTTTATGCGTATTAAATATATATATGATTAATAATTTACAAAATGCACCTTTAAAATATTATTAGAGTTCTTTAATATTTAATAATTCCGAATCTACAATATTCAAGACTTAAAAGGCTTCAGACTTTACTAACTAAATGAACGACGCCTAAAATAGGATGCATTTTTTTGTAACATGCTTTAATTATGACATAAGACATGTGGACATAGAAATTATAAAGCACTTAACAAACTCCTTTGGTATATAAAGATTTTTAGCCAGTGACTTTACTAACATGCTAAAATTGCCCATCTCTTGAATTTGGGTCGAACTCCCCTTAGACGGGCTTGTGTAACGTTACCGAGAAGAAGAAACTTACGTCTAGTCAAAGTAACGTAGAGCATTGAAATGCATATTACACGGAGTGAGCTTTACATGAATATTCTCGCCACCAATCACCGTGTAGTTTTATTGGTGAGAGATTTGTCGTGGCTTAGTAGAACTTTTGTTAGCAGAAGTTTTGAGATCTCAAAGAAGTTTGAGATCTGGAATGATCTCAAAGCAAGGTTTGCCCAAAGTAATTCTTTTCGTATCTGTGATCTCAACTTGAAATATACACTTGTCAACAAGGAGTGCTCTCCGTGCATGACTATTTTACTAAACTGAAAATATTGTGGGATGAGTTACATATCTTGAGACCCATTCCATCCTGTTCTTGTAGCCCTCAGTGGTCGTGTGGTCTTTCTAGGAATATGAGGGATTTCCATGAAAATGACCAAGTTTTATTAATGGATCCTTTGCCTTCTTTGAATAAGGCATTCTCATTGGTCATTCAACAAGAACGACCTCTAGCTTCTGATGTGAAACATTTAACGTCTGATGTAAGTGTTTTAGCTGTAAAGGGTGCACCTGCTTCTGCCCCAAGGAAATTTTTTACTAATGCTGCACCACCGCTCTGCATTCACTGTGGAAAAGAAGGTCACACTATTGATCGTTGTTTTAAGAAGCATGGTTATCCTACTACTCTGAAGTCTTCCAAGAAGTCCTCTACCCGAGTTTACGCTAATGCCGTTGACACTGCTGATCCATCTCCTCCATCCGTGGATTCTCATTTTGCTGGTGATATAGAGGAGCAGCACTCTGGTTTTCACGCTGACGATCGCGTTTCTAACTTCCAGTTCACCAAGGATCAGTATGACCAAATTTTACAACTGCTTCAAAATCTGTCTTCTTCTTCTCATCACGTCAACTCAGTGGCTTTTTCACAATGAATCAAACCTTTTTCACATATCGCGATTATCCTATCAAACCTTTTTCACAATGAATCAAAGTCGGAACAAGCAACTAATAAATCCAAAATCTCATACCGAATTCGTGGAAATTTTCAACTAATCTATATTTTCTCAAAGCTAACCTCTCTACAAGACCAAACTCCATCTCTCCATATCTCGACAGAAAAAGATGAAGAAAGCATCGGTTTCAACATCCTTCATCTGTTCTCACTTTCTGCTCTCTTTTCTTCGCAATCGCTTTTATATCATAATGTATTGCCGATCAACATCTAACAAAAAATAGACTAAAAGAAATAAACGTGAAGTAAGAAAGAGGTCTTACGTTCTTCATCAAAACTTCTCAAATAAGAAATCTATCATCATTTACTTAGAAAAAAAAAAGTGTTCATCAGTTTCAAGATTCTTTGTTCCTTCTCGCTTTCTGCTTTAATTTTCTTCTTGCAATCGCTTCTTGCATCATAACATATTGATCGTCGATATCTATCAAAAAAGAGATGAAAGAATTGAGAGATCTTACGCTCTTCATCGAATCTTCTGAAATCAGATCAACATAATCATCGAGATCGAGACGGTTATCGGAGAAAGAGAGCAAAGTATGACAAAAGAAGAAAGAGACGAGAGAATTGAAAGACAGAGAAGACGATAGCAGGGAAAAGTGAGTGCAACTGCTGAAGGGAGTGGAGGGGAAGTGAAAATACACATACATATATTTATAAGCAAATGGTTGGATCAATACGACGCCGAAAGACGTAATAAATGAGGTGGCGAAATTGACGCCAAGTTGCAGAAGTTTGTTTATTCTCAAAACTCTCCCCAGAAGAGACCATATTCTTAAAAATAAGTAGCAGCAGGAAAAGGGTGATGTGAAGTGCCACCATTGTGGATATTATCCTAAACAATGGATAAGAGTGAAATTGAGCAAACTCAAATGTAGCAGTTCCCTTCCCTTTCAACAAAGATTAAGCAGTCAAGCAGATGCACAAAACAGAGCAGACTTAGATCTCACAAGGAACAAGCTATGCATATTAACTAAACTTCAAGGAACAAGCTATAAAAGGATTACAAGAACCCTAACTTCTTTTTCAAATTCCTCCTCTAATTTGCACAAATTATCAAAATTTACAGTAGAAATACATTAATCACCAAGCTATAATCAAGGTCATTCCAATTCACAAACAGAAGGCAATGAAAGAAAATCTAGGACTGAAATCAAGCTGCCACTTCCTCAGCGCTATAGTTACTGCCTCCACACAAGTTCCTAATTATTCAGCAAATTAATACATGGAGAAAAAGCGGGCACTCCATGCTTTCCTCCAAAAAGAATAACATTTACTAACCCCGAGAGCTCATCCTCAGCATCCAACCAACTCGAAAAATTTCCTATGTCTAAGCTCTACGTCTGAACAATGTCAATTACAGTTGCCACCACATTGACTGAGACCCACCTAGCCATGGATTTTGCTGTTGCAAGCTTCACCTTCTGCATTCTGCCTTCCTACTCTGGAAACTCCTACCAATTGATATCCAAGAAAGAAATACTAGTAGATATCATCATTTCAGCAAGTGGAATAAGACTATACAAATCGGTCTGGTACAATTTCCGTGTATGAGACCCAAATTAAATCAGTCGGTGCTGTCGCAAACCCTTGCCAAAGTGGGGTTGCATCAATCTGACGTACAAACCATTCTTGGACATCAACGAATCATGAGTTCCTTCCTCTACAATTCGCCCTCCATTTAGAACTACAATATTGTCAACATGCCTCATCATTGCAGCTCTATGAGCTATAAGAATGGTAGTTTTGTTCCCCATAATCAGTGTATCAAGTGCCTCTTGCACCACCCGACTTGATTCAGATTCAATGGACGAGCTAGCCTCATCCAATAACAATATGGGTGCATTCTTCAATACCACTCGAGCAATTGCAATTCTCTGCTTCTGTCCTGGCGTCAAGTCCACACCCCTCATTCCCACATGTGTGTCATAACCATGAGGTAAGCTACTAATAAAATGGTGTGCGTTTGCTATTCTAGCAGCCTCTTTTATCTCAGCTTCACTAGCATTATGCCTTGCATATATAATGTTTTCTCTTATTGTTGTTGAGAAAATAATGGGCTCCTGCTGAACAAGACCTAGATGGCTCCTCAACCATCTTAGGTTATAGAGCTTCAGATCTCTTCCATCAAGTAGAACTTGACCAGCAACTGGATCATAAAATCTCTCGATTAAAGAAATTATGGTGCTCTTTCCAGACCCTGAAACCCCCACAACAGCAATAGTTTGTCCACCATTAACTTTGAGACTGAAATTGCTTAATACCAACACTTCTGGGCGAGTTGGATAACAGAAATCTACATTCTTCAACTCAATGCTTCCGTAAACATTTGGAGGCTTCAATGCTGAGTTATCATCTGGATCTATCTTAGGCACCCGATCTATAATTTCAAATACTGAAATGAGGGACTTCCGTCGTTTAAGAATGTAAGGAGCCAACCCAAATGGCTCGACCAGTGCAAACGTAGCAAAGGAGAAAACCATATACTCCTTGAGAGCTGTATCCAAATCCAAACGGTCATGTTTTACAGAGTGAGCAGTGTACCAGAGAAGAAGAGCATTACAGGCAAAAAGAAGAAATTGTGAAAATCCAAATGCAAAACCAATGGCCATTCCATGCATAAAACTTTGCTTGAATATTTTCTTCAACTGCAGCCTATACAACTCCATAACTTTGTTGCCAGCACAAAATGCAACTACAGTGTAAATATTTCTAACAGCATCCTCAAGGACCAATGATGCCTTCCTGTGCATCTCCTGGATGCCCCTTGAAAATCCAGCTAGCCACAACTTCTGCAACATTCAAGAAGGTAATGCTTACGATTAGGTGCAAATTATTTTATCAAACACTAAAATCTTGTTCTCCAGGATTTGACCGGTGTTAGGGACATACTCCCAATCTATTTGGCTTCAAATATTGATAACCACAATGGGAAAGGGCAAGGAACTGATGTCAATGTTTATGCTTTTAGGATACTAAAAAAGAGCTTAGTCAATGAATAAGCAACATTTTCAGTTAAGAAGAATCAACCAGAAAGCAGCTCAACAATTGCTGCAAATAAATATTCAGATGAACGAGCATTTTAGAGAAATTAAATTTGGACATATATTAACTTGAAAACCATTAAATGTTTCTGTAAATCATATAGTCCATGAAGTCAATAGAGGACTCAAAAAAGAAATGATAGAAAACTTTAATGCATTTATCTCATTAGGCAAGGACCTACCTATCATATGATCTAAAAAATGAAATGGGCCAAATGGATACAGAAAATAATGCAAACCTGTGCAATCGCAGAAATAGTGAGAACTGGTAAGGTTGCCAATGCCACAAGAGCCAGTTTCCATTCGAGCACCATTCCAATAACAACAGCCACAATGACAGCGGCACTGTCTTGTATAAATATTGAAAGTCGGTTGCTAAATGCAGCTCGGACAAATGTAGCATCATTAGCCAAGCGCATGGATAATGTGTCCGAACTATTCTCCTCATCATCAAACCATCCAACTTCATTGCGCAACATTGCTGTCAAAAGGTACTGATAAGGTAAAGTTGATGCAGAGAAGTACAGGACAGTTCCTAAATAAAAGAGCATCAACTTGTGTAAAATAAAGAATTATTTACCTGAGAACATCATTCTCCGAACACGCTCAGTCATCTTCTCCCCCATAATTCCAAAATAGAAGTGCTGCAAGAAATTCGCCACAACTGTCACCACCCCCATGCAAGCAATTAGCAGGCACCACTTGTCTACATCATGTCGCAAATGGTGATGTTCATCCCTTGCATGCGTATAGTAAGCAGTCACTATCAGTGCAATAACATAAGCAAGCAGTGGATTGAAAGACCCAAAGATGGCGGCACCAATGCTCCCTAAAACAGCATAAAGCCACTCTGCAAAACTAAGCTCAGCCAGCCTCCAAAATGATGGTGATTCTTGGCGCTTCAGTTCTTTTGCAGCCTTAACTTTATTTGGAAAATCGTCAGAGTGACTAAGGGGTCGGCTAAAAGTCTGTGAATGTGATCGTTCATTTTTTGGATCAGATGTCAATAGTGGTGATACAGGGGATTCTGGGTCTGAACCATTAGCTGTATGCCGATGTGCAGACTGAACATCAATCTTCGGTAGTTCTGGCAGTCTCATCTCAAAACTATCTTGCCTTCGTATTGATGGCTCTTTATCAGTTCCATCCACAGAAAGACCATTTTCCAGTAGTTTCTCTGATGGTGGGCTGCGAGCTTTAGGGGATTCTTGTGAACTAAAGGCACCATCAGAAGGTCGTAATACACCAGGAACTCTCTGCAAAGAAGGTGATTTCATCATTTTAGGAGAAGAGGGTTCTTGGAAGCTGTGACTTGCAGAAGAATCCTTCTCAATTTGGAATGCAGCAGACTCCGTGTAATTCCTAACTGGCACCCTGGATAAATGTACACATATTGTCAGTATAGGTTAGCATACTCAATATACCTTTCCAAAACTACTGACAGAAGGTAAGTGGGGAAAAATTAGTCCCATATAATACCTCCTTGGAAGTTTTGCCGCTTCTTCACATTTGAGAAGCTCTGCGTATAGACCATCCAAGGTCAATAATTCATCATGTGTACCTATTTCAACAAGCTGGCCCTCCTCCATTACAGCTATGTAATCAGCATTTCTGATAAGACTAAGACGTCGGGCTATTATTATCGTTGAACGTCCCAACATAAGAAGATTTAAAGCTTCCTGAACTGCTTTCTCAGCTTCAAAATCAAGTCCACCAGTCACCTCATCTAGAAGAAGAATTGTTGGGTTTAAAAGAACTGCTCTAGCAATAGAAAGTTTAATTTTCTGCTCCTCTGTGAGTGCCAAACCAGCCCTACCCACCTGAAATCCACAGGAATTCATTTTCTAAAAATATAGATCAAAGAGAAAAAAACAACAAAGGATTAAGTTACAATTTCTGTACGTTAAGTTTCACCTGAGTTTCATAGCCTCCCTCAAGTGAACTGATAAATGTATGTGCGTGTGCTATTTTGGCAGCTTCTTCAATCTGATCCATAGTAGCATCTCGTCCATAAGCAATATTGTCTCCCACACTCAAGCTTAGTAGGGCAGGTTCCTGCGTAACCAGTCCTATTTGGCTTCTTAGCCATTCTAGTTTCAGGTTTTTGATGTTTTCTCCATCCAGAAGAACTTCCCCTGAACAAAAGAAGGGAGGAAGACAGTAGAATTTGCATGTTCAATATAACTTGTGGGGAAAAAAATAAGTGAAGTGAGACAACAGCACTAGCTCGTAATTGTATTAGAAATTGAAAAGCTGTTAATACCTAACGTAGGGTCATAAAACCGCTCCATGAGTGGGATAATACTGCTTTTTCCTGAGCCATTTCTTCCAACAAGGGCCACAGCCTTTTTAGCAGGTACTGTGAGGTAAAATCCACTCAAGATGGGTATCTCAGGGCGAGAAAGATAGCTAAAATATACATTCCGAAACTCAATATTTCCTTGTACTGAAACTAGGTTGTTCCCATCTTGATTAACTGTAGAGGATGATCGGCTTATCATCTCATAAAGTCTATATGCTGCAATTCGTCCTTGATCAAAGGAGTAGAAATTTGTTGCCGCCTGATTTAGTCCACTACCAAATGCAGAAGATATGGACAATAAGAAAACATATAGACAAGAAAGCAACAGAAAGAGGGAGAAAATTAGAGACTTACAGCCCACTCAATATCACAGCAAATAAGGCCGTAATTACTTCCCCACCGTGAGCTTTATGGTGTATAACCAGGAACCTACCAACCCAAAGTTGCAAGGCACAAGAACATATAGCAAGCCCATATGTAAACCCAAGCCCCAATCCTTGCACAAGGCTAATCAAAATACCATATCTCAAAGTTGCCTGTAGTGAGGTTGCATAAGAATACTTTGCCAAAGTTTCATTTGTGAATGCATACAGTGTCCTAATATAAGAGACTGCCTGCATAACATGAAGAAAGTATTACATTAAGTAACAAAACTCTAAAATATATCAACAGAATGATGGCTAAGTTACAACTGAGTGCTAATAAGGTCAAACATTACAATCAACAGCAGCAGCCCAATTGAATAACAGACCATCAAGGAGCCACAATCTGATATACAGCAAAACACAGAAAAAGTAACCCAAATGACTTCAATATACTGATTGTTTAAAGGATGTCTGCAAAAGACGAAATCTAGAGCATGTCCATAACAGCTAAACAGGACTTGATCAATCCAAATAGGAAAAGAAGATTACAACATCTCGGATCATATGAATCTTGGTAATTTTTTCCTTTTTAGGGGGCACAGACGTATAACTTCTAAAAGGGAAGCGAGTGGGGTTGATAAATGTCAGTGTTGAAAGACAGGGAAAAAGAATACCTGTTCTGCGATGCTAGCTGCTTCGGCATATGCATCTTGAATGCTCTCAGCAAGCCTGTGAAGAAAAATATTTGATATTCCACCTGCAGCAACAATGAATGGACCAGTGGCTAATGTTATGAGCGCTATCTGCCAGCAGTTGATAAATCCAATAACGAGGCCACTGAAAAATGTAGCCATGTTATGAATGTAATTTCCAACCTGCATTGCGAAGGGTCATTCAAGCTTAACATTTGCCCAAAACTGCAATTAACCTGAGGTGCATGAGGAAAGAATTTAGCTGTTATGTACCTTTTCACTAAGAGCAGACTGAATGAGCAGCACATCACTCAATACTTGACTAACAATGTCCCCATTATTCCCATAGGTATCAAAGAAACTCATATCCTGGTTAAGTAGAACTTGAACATACTTTGACCTTATGACAGCTGTCTGACGTTCTCCTGTTAGAATCCAGCATGAAACCTCTGTTACAGAAAGAAAGACAATGTCAATGGTTAAAAACCATATCATGAAATGGTCAATGAGTTGTAAAAAAGCTGATTAATGGATAAAACTCACCAATCCAACCAGCAGCAAACACACCGCATGCTATGTAAACAATCTTTAAAGCAAGCTGCAAAGCAAACATCATGGTTAAAACCAAACACAAGTTGATATATAAGCTATTTAAATAGAGAACAAACTGATGAGATGTGCAGAACATCATAAAGTAAAGGATCAAATGGAGGACCTAATTTTTTATTGAACTGTCATCAGAAAGGAAAAGACCATGTGAAAATGCCATTTATGAATGGTGTGAGCTAGCACTTAAACCTGAATGCAAATGAGAATTAAATGCAAATTTTTCAGTTCAGATATTTCATCAGTGAAGAAATAAAATTAAAGTGCCTCTAAATTATTCGTGAAGTCAAAATATCAAGACTCTCTGAGCAAAAATTGGCCCATAATTAAAAAGAATCCAAGATTTATAGATAAACATCCGATGTTTTATTCCAGGAAAAAGAATTACACAACTGGGAAAAAAAATAAGTTTTTTTTAGTACTACTTAAGGGTATACAGTACTTCATATCTTATTTGCCCAGAGTTTAACATAAATAAGCTGAAAATTCTACAGGTCTGTCAAGGATCACCAGATAGTATTATGAGTTGAATTTATCTAATGGATACAAAGTGATAAATTATTAAAGACTCCAAACTGTAAAACCACAGATGGTAATGTCTGAATAGGAATATCACCAACACTAGCTTATAATAGTCCACTATTATCAATCAAATCCCTAGAAAAACAAACAGCTGCACAAAAATCACTACTCAACAATCATGATAGACAGGACCAATCAGTAGAGCCCCAGCCAAAACTCCCCCAACATCCTAATACAAAACATAGCATAACAATTGACAAACCTAACCACCCCTGTGCTTAGTTAGATAAAGGGATTCCATAGCAAGCATGTATCCTAACAAAAGCAATCCAAAACCAAGCATTCTCAAAAATAAAAAAACTCACATGCACCAACCCACTAAGTACTTTCCTTTACAAACTTCTGTGAAGCCTCTCAATGAACAGTTAAAAACCCAATAAAGATAACCAAGACAATAATCTCGTGATTTGCACATACAATCCCATTACCAACTCACCCAAAATAAACAACATCCAGAAGAAAGAAGAAAGAACCCAAATCTCTTTTCATTTCAGAAACTACAGCACCAAGAAAAAAATAGAGCTTTAACACAGAGAATCCGAAACTAAACAGTTTCAATTATGTGCTCCCAAAAATGTAGAAGAAATTCGACTAGCGAGCCTACACACCAAGCAAGCTCAAACAAACTTAGTTTTCATCAAGCTCACTCAGAACCCTAGCTGGCTTCCAACTTCCAACTGCTTAACTTCCACCAAAAAACTAAAAGGCAGATGACACACACACACACACACTAAAACACTGAACTGAAAGAGTTTGTTCACATTACTCACATCTGTGAACCTATCGAATGGATCCTCATTCTTTCTTAAAACCTCTATGATCTTCGCGAAGTAGTGCAAGTAAACAACAAGGGCTGTCCCATGCGCCGCCGCAGCGAGGGAGCCAACGATCATGAGCCCCCAGTCAAGCCTGTCTGCGCAAGCAAAGAGCCGAGAGAACGGAACGGCGGCGGGCGGCGGCTCCATTTCGTCACCCTCCTCGATCTCCTCTTCCGCCTCCGCCTGCGCAGCCGCCGCAGCAGCAGCTGCAGCCTCCGCGTTGGTGTCCATGTAAGGAGACGGCGACTCCGGCGGCTCCGACACCTCCGATACTGGCGTTAACGGTTGTATGTGCGGTGGGGACCACCCGAACAACCCCCTGGAAATCATCATCTTCCTGGACTACGATACGAAACCCTAATCAGTCCCTCTCAACCCCCAAATTTAGCAGCCGATCCGCTAAATTTAGAGGTCCGGTACTTTCAGAGTTTTTGTTGGTCCGATTTCGAAATCGCGATAATTAAAATTTAAAAACGAAAAGAAGAATCATAAAGCTCAGAGAAAAGAAGAGGATTGCCGGTCAAAAGAGGTGTGTTGGCAGAGGAATCGTTGACTCGTCCAAACTCAGAATCGGAATAAATGTTCCAAAGCTTGATTTTGGGGTTTGGTTTAAACGTTAAGAAGGTGCCGGCTTTAAAACTAATTAACCTCTTAATCTTGTTTTGGCCTGAGTTAACTAGAGTTAGACGTTGATTGGGGCAATCTGGGAAAATGAGCTTTTCAGGATTTTTTTTGGTTTTTGAGAAATGGGTGCACAGCTGGTATCCAGATGGTGCAATATGAGAGGTTGTGACATAGGTTGTGTGTGATATTGTGAGTGAGGTTAGTGAAGCTTCTTATTATTATTTATTTTCTTTATAATATTTTTACTTACTTTACAATCCTCTTTATCATATTCTTTTTATTTTATATTTATTTTAATACAAACATGTATAAAATTAAAAATTAACAACAAGAAAATTTTCTATTAATTAAAATAATAGCTTTTATGATAAAAATTATACCACAAAAATAGATTACATATTTTTAAATCTTCACTCAAATATTTTTTTAGAATATATTAATAAGTATAACGCTTTAATGAGATATTAAATTTTAATATAAATGAGTAAAAAAACGATAATTTTTAAAATTAAATGATTACATAATAAAAAGTCTTATACTATAGACAACAATGCCCAATAAAATCTCACTAGATAATGTGGGGGTTTGGGAATGTCCAATATATGCAGCCTGAGACGTCCTCAAACATGTTAGCATATCAATCTAAAATACTGACTCGAAAGGCCACTTTGGTGACTACATTCTCACCAGTACCCTAGACAGTCCACACACACAAAGGATACAACTTTATGTTATCCTCACATCCTATATGGGCATAGAGTATGTGAAAATCAGTCATAAATGAAAAACCAGATTCACAGTCGATTAACACATACTAACACTGAAAACATTGTCTTTAAACTTTATTTGAGAATTTGTAAAAACAAAATATCTCAAGGAGAGTGTTTATTGTACTTTCCGACACCGAACGTACCGCACGAGACATTAAGTCTTAAATATCTCCTTCATGTGCTGTCCGAAGTACGAACACACTCAAAATTAGCTTTGATAAGTTTTAAAACTTTTCCGGAGTGAAATTACCAACATAATAAATCCAGAAAAATTTAAAAACAGCTTAAAAAAATTTCCCGAACCCAGAAACTGACCCAAAAGAACCCGAGGAACCTTTAAGGGAATTTAAAATTTTTTCTTTTTATTTTACTGTAGCAGAAGACCATACGGTCGATGTCAGCATGACTTCAGCCGTGACGTGGTAGCCCAAGTCAGCGCGCGTGGGCGCGGACCGCGCGTGCAGAGCGTCGACACGTGGAAATAGTGATCTGGCGCGTGTTGAACATGCGCCAGCCACGAGCACACGCGCGACCACTGTGCAGCGAGTGTGTCGCACGCGCCAACACGTGTCCCAGATCCGTCGGTTCACGTGTTGCGTCGGATGCGGCGCGTGTGACGCACGCGCCCGTGATTCTAGGCTCATAGGAGCGCACGACGTGTGAGCCCGTCCGTTGCACGCGCCACACGTGTCCTTCCGCGTGCGGTGCCAGATGGCGAGGCACGCGCCATCCGCACCGCCTCTTCCTAGCTACTGCAGTAGCGTCGGGCGCCTGCGGTGCACCGCCCTCGGTCGCGGGGGGCGATTTTTAGTGACCCAAAAGTCAGTTTTTTGCTCCGTTTGGACTATTTTCGACCCGTTTTCTGCAGCTAACCACATGTACACTACTTTTACACAATTATCGACGTAAAAAAGCATAAAAACGAATCAAAAAATGGAGAAAACTGTAAAGAATGAAAATAAAAAAAAACTTCATTTTCTGTCAACCCGATCACGTAACCGCTCTGATACCACGTGTAATGCGTAGCATATACCTTATTACGCACCCAGGATCAAACATGAATGGGTAAAAACGAAGAAAAAGCAGAATACCTGATTTCGGTTCCATTCCGACTTCCGAAGAAGTTTTCGCCATCCAAACGAGCTCCGATCTTCCCAGGCCTATTGAGGAAGTTGTTCACCGTCGTCCACTTTAGGTCTTTCTGCAGTTTACTTAACCATGAACTCTCGTAATGGGTCAGAGAACTTAATGCTTGTGAATTTCATAAGTAACTGCAGAAGATCTTAACCTTTATATAACTTCCACATCGAGCTTCCCCATCACAAGGCCGATATGGTCCAGGTCCACACTAAAGGGGATCCATTTTTCTCTTAGACTTCAACCCATTAATTTAGATCAATTGTTGGGCCACTTTATTACCCTTATCCGAATTGAATTACGTAACTTAACTGATAAGTTATTGAAAAACCAAAAATACAATTAATGATTGTCCATTTACAAGGGGATGGACAAAATTGCCCTTAATAGTAAGGGCAAGAATGTCCAACACCTCTCTCATATATTCCATCACATAGAACACTGTATTGCTCCTAACATTTCCATAGTCCATCAGAGCCCTCCTGCTACGCTCTAGCTTCTCGCTATTCGACTTCAAGGTAGTCTATAGCCGGTTAAGTATCGCCGGGACACCGGGATAAACCGCGCAGAACAGATCGTTAAACTCGGTTAAACCGACCTTTAACACGAGTTTCTTGCAGAATTGCTCGATGTTCTGTTCTATTTTTTGTGGTAGGTCTCTCCCAAGCTTGAAGTTTATACCCTCTTCAGAGAGTCGTCCATCAATGACATTTTGTGTTCCCGGCAAGAATTATTGTACTGCATAATTCAGTTCCATGAAAGGTGACTCTTTACCTGTTAATTAGCTCCAATAATGGCTTGCTGCTCCATCCCCGAAAAGTGCAGCTCCGACCAGGTACTAACGGCGTGCTTTATTTGGTGGTCGAAAACCTATTATGGTAGTCTCCGAAGTGGTTCACAGAACACGACTTCCTGGGTTGTTTTCAGCAACTCTGAGGCCAGTGACATCGCCATAACAGCCTAGAAAGTAGAGCGTCACACGGCCAACATCATGTCTCTAACCAAGTTGACTAGCAAGGTAAAGGTCACCTCCGGGTAAGCGTATCTCACTGGAATACACATAAACGATATGTGTGATATCTTCAACTTGTCTTCCCCCTTCATTCATACAAGCAAGACTCGCTTCCAATGCCATCTGAACTACTGCTGGATTCGCTATTTCAAGCCTTTGTTTGATTGTCGGAGAGCCCTCAGTCACGAGTTCCGGGTACTTTTTCAGGATCTCCTTGGACATGACTGTGTACCTTGTCTACAAGGCGTTCCTGGGGTATGAGTTGTTTAGGAAAAGCCTTGCCCAGTGCAAGAATCGTCGCCTTCCCTGGACTGGGAGTGCGTCCATTCATGAGAGGATAGTGATTTGGAGCATTGTCGTGGTTAGTTCTCGACTTCTTCAGACAACTTTAGTAAGAAAACACTTGGGTGATTTGAGAAATTTAATAAGAGGAATAACATTACAGTGTGATTTGAGAACTTTAATAAGAGGAGCAACATTACAGTGTACTTGTTGAAAGGTTGGTGCTCATGAAGACTAGCATGAGGAAATTAAAAACGCCTAGTTTAAAATGGGTTTGGTGGTTATTTGGAATCTGGTAGTTAAGAGGCATCAAGGCCTTCCTTAAGGATGATGATAATATTTATCTTACATTTCTGATCTCATCGTCTTTCCCTGTCCTCCAGGTAGATACATACGTGCTTGACCAACTTCAAACTTACCTTTCTCTTTCGGTTATGAGAGTCTTGTGTTAAGACGAGTTGGAAAAGATTCAGAACTGTAATAGTGTTATAGTTTTAACATCAGTTTTCAGCTTTTCTTCAGTCCCATCGACATCACCAAGTTTCTTGGTTGCTTGGTGGATCTTGGACTCCTACAAAGACAAACATTTCTCCGTTTCACTTTTGTCAGAGAAAATAGTGAACAACTTACATTTTATCAAGCCTATTTTTCGCTACAAAAGCATGCCCTGACCATTTCTCGTAGAGTTAATTCTTAACCGAACATACAGAGTTAGAAGTTCCACATCAGATGTGCTGAGATCCTGGAAAGTTAGCTTGTTTCTATTATCAATAGATACAAATCAGCCTCTAGCCTTGAGATGAGCGTCGGTAGTAATACCTGCAATGAAAAGAAGAGGATTAAAAACATGTAGATAGCAAACGGTCCCCAAAAGACAATTTGAATTTTCAATGGAGATGGAGTACGCACACATAGATCTCTATCCCATAAGCAGCAGCATATTTTCTCAAAAGTCGCTCTACTGTATACCACTGTGCACGATCTGATCCGTCTTGATACCCAATACGAGGCATGTGGATTGAAGCTTTTATAGCACACCAGAAAATGAAGAAGTGACATGAATGAATACGTAAAAGAAACAAGTAGGAGATAAGTTCAAATATACTGACTGATGGAAGTTTGCCATGCACAGGATATATTTCTCACAAAAGCAAGCAAGACTCTTAACCCATAGAAGGAAAAAACATGACAATTTCACCTATATCACTATGCTATTTACTGGTTCATTCTATTTCTTTGTCACTAATTCAGTAGCTCTGATGATTCTAAATATGATTGTCTAAGAATATGAATAATTTAGCATATCCAACTCAAGGTGTTGATGACTGATGAAAATCCAATTGGAGGAATAAGAACAAGCAACAACACGAAACAAGTTTAATTCTAGTTGCCATCATTATGGTATAATAGCTTTACACTATGCTGAGCCAGAAAAAGAAAAAAAAAAGTATGCTGCAACTTGTACCAGTATTTTGAGCTGCTACGGACGACGCCTTGGAGAGGCATTGTTCCAGATCAGGAATTGAGATATCACTACGAGGAACTTTGCGCCTAGGATTATACGTCTGTACTACACCCAAAGCTACCCACTGAGGACAATTACCTTGCATTCCCTGTCCATCTTCCTCTGTATTGCAGAGGCACAGAATGACCACAAAGAAACAAATAATAAAACCATCTGGTAGCAAGAGGTAGATAATATGGAAATTACAGCACATACAACACTTGGCAGAATACTATCTAAACATATGTCACTATAAGAGGATAATTCCCCACTCTTCATATTCCTGGAAACACCGAACAAAGGTATGGTCTACCAAATTGCCAAAAATAATTAAGCAGGTGCTTTTAGGATTACATGCATTACAATTTCGTTGAAGTCATAACTTGCACGAAAACTAACGGCCACAGCTTACCACTAATTTTTACAAGATGAAGATCACCAAGATGAAGGTCCCCAACTTCAGAAGCTCGCTCATATGCATCAGGAACAGTGGAAGACAACTTGGCCAAGGCATCAAACATTCCTCCATGGCCCCAGTTTCCAGAGTTATCAACACAACTGCCAGGGTAACATATAAAGCTACAAGTCAAGTCCAATGGCAAGATTAGATAATTTCAAATAGCTATTCAAAACTGATTGATTTGTACTTCAGACCTTCACATGTGATTCACACGGTAGACAAGCCTACTTGGTTAATGGTTCATATAGGAGTATTTTACACATGCAAAAGGGAAAGTAGATTCATAACAAAGCAGGTAGAACAAAAATGAAGAAACCAGTCTGCACATGCTACCAGATTACTACAGCAAAAAGAACAAGAATTGAACTTGTCTTGCGTTCAAAGCCTATGAATCACCTGAATATAATAGAGGGCTCTGAAGGACAGACTTTTTCTGGATGTGTACAGTCTCCAACCATGAAATGAACAGAACCTGAATCTGACAAAACATCAGCATCTAACGGTCCAGTAGGCTCTTTGACAGACAGTGAACGGTATCCTAGGGCTTCCCACTTAGATAACTTTTTCTCCTCTGCTTTCTTCCTTGCAGCCTCATGCTTAAGATGTTTGTCTTCGGTCAACTTCCTTCTATTCCCCAAATCCAACACAGAGTTGCTAGCTGATTCTGATGCTGCTTTAAATTTTTCAATCCAGGACAGGTAGGACACTTCATCCATGTCAGGATCATCAGAAGGTGCGGTATAAATTCCAATATCTGATCCATTCCTATTATCCATTGGATTGAGCTCAAACTTTCTTTCATCCATAGCCATCCCCTGCCCACAACGAATTGCAATTACTTTCTCCACCATATCATTCAATTCAGACACCTTTAATTCATCTGCTTTGTCAGTGTTGATTTCTGCAGGATCAAACAAATGCAGCCCGACTATGATAGATCGTAAATCACCCACTGCAACTCCTGTTTCCTTAGCCTCCTGCTCGACATAATCATCTCCTATGACATTTTGGCTGAGCTGCAACTTCCTCTCAGCCCTCCTCATAATTACCTACACCACAAACCACAACTTCTAGTGGTAAAATATAAATACCCCAGCACTTTATATATATACTGGCATGAAAATACAAAATTGTAAATTTTAACCTCCTCTACTGTACGCATGGTGACTAAGTTTATAGATAACACGTGATTCATTTGACCAATCCGGTGTGCACGTTGCAAAGCCTGCTTATCAACCTGGGGATTCCAATCTTGCTCATAAAATATAACCTGACAAATGTCTATATCAGAAATGATAGGCCAATAAATGCAATAGTTCAAAGCAGCTTTTTGGGGTAATCTCAAATCACTAGCATGTTATCATTTTAAAATAACAAAACTGAAAACAGTTTAAGTGCACACCATAGTATCCAATTATGTTAAACTAACATAAGCAAATAAAATCAATTGAAGGCATTTGAATTGGACATTAAGCAACATGTACGCTGAAGAGGAAATGTGCGATATTAAGCATAGAACACCAGTATCCCGAATCTTAGACATCATAAGGATGAAACTTGAATCAATATGTTTTGCGAAATTTTACTAAGAACGGCTTCAAGAAAGACTGAAGGAAGAGCAGAATTTTACGTAAAACCAAAGCTATGCTTGTAAAATCTTTGAATAAAACTCACAGTGTCTGCAGCAACAAGATTCAAGCCAACTCCTCCAGCTCTTGTAGATATCAGAAAGACAAAAGCATTTTCCTGCAGATTCGAGCTCCCTAATTGTGCACTAAAACTCCTAATTGCAGCAAACCGCTCCTCAGCCCGAACTGAACCATCAAGTCGCTCGTAGGAATAGTTACGCAATTCCATAAAATCCTGTATTCGAATAAGATAAAGGTTACTTAGAATTCCATGTAATCCTGCATATTTAAATGACCTCAATGGGAAATCAAAAGATAATACCTGCAAAATGTCAAGTGTGTGAGTCATCTGAGCAAAGAGGAGAACACGATGTCCAGAATCACGTAGTTTCTGAAGTAGCTTGTCTAGAATTAATAATTTACCACTAGCCTGGCATGGATAACAGATAAGAGTGATTGGTTTGAAGTTCAGAGTGAAGATAGATGGAAGCAGAACCCAAGACACAGAAATAGAGGTTGCCGATCTTTTATTTTCTCTTCTTTTGCTCTAAGGGTAGTGCAAGACCAAAGATAAGAGTGATTGGTTTGAAGTTCAAAGTGAAGATAGATGGAAGCACAACCCAACACACAGAAATAGAGGTTGCTGATCTTTTATTTTCTCTTCTTTTGCTCTACGAGTAGTGCAAGACCAAACTTAGTAAGCAAATTTGTAATAATGTTCCTACATTTCTATCACCTGGCAACAAAAAAATTAGTTGCTAACTACAGAAGAATTCCCAAATAACATAAACTCAGATGACAAGACTACCTGCACTAGGTGCTCCCCCTCTTCATATGGCTCAGGCTCAATGCCAGGAAAGAGGTAAGGGTGGCTACATGCTTTTCGTAGCTGTATTACCTAGAACAAGAGGCAAAAATAGCAGCAAACTCAAAGATAGTGAAGCCAGAAGGAATGCAAGAACTAGCAATGAACTCCCCAGGCAAAATTTTAGGAAGATAGCATTTAGCATACAATGTTCTGTAGAGATTGATGATTAGAACCAGGAGAAGACAAGGCAAGAAGTCTTGGAAGTTCTTTCCTCAGTATAGACAAATACACTTTCTTTTGCAGGTTGACCACAGGAGCCATCCTATCAAAAAGAAGGCAGACAGAAAGTTTCATCTTGAAGCCAAGAAATACTAATTTAGTCTATAAGATAATTAGCCTGATCTACAAAGCGTAAAATAACTTACACAGTAATCTCAGTAAGTGGTGGCAATATCAGGTTTCCACACTCTATTAGTTTTGACTTTGTCCTTCGAATCATGAAGGCTTTCAATATATATTTTAAAGTCTTAAATTGATCCTTGACCCCAATAGCATCAAGACCTATAAAGCAACAGTTGTCCCATTCTCGCATGTTAGTATCTCAACTTCACAGCGTTCAGGCAAAGCCATAACGTAAAGGAGAAGTTTTAGTTTAGTTTATCCAAATCCTTGAAAGAGAAAGTCTGAACCATAGAAGTCTTCTATGTAGGGAATGGTGGAATGGGATTGATCACTCTAAGTTCAAATCATTCGAGTCTTTTAAAGCATTTCTTGAGTATCAAAACTAAAGTGATGGTGTTGCAGGTCTGTCAGCACAAGAAATGTATCGGGTGTAGTACTCACTAGCATAAATCACCCAAGTCAAATTCTACACTAGGACTTCTTACAATATATCTGATTTAGACTCATAATGGTTCCATAGTTTCATCTATTTTGGATAGAAAACCTTTTAAAACTCAGGAACAATAAGTACTTGTTGGGAAATATCCAGCTGGATATCTCCTAGATATTATTGACTCCTAAAAGTTAGCAAATCAGGTCAGTTAGGATATTGGGATACTATGTACAGATATTAGTTTCCTAGAATAACTCTCTTTATTTATATATATACTTGTACCTATGTATTGACCTAAGAAGATATTGAGAATAATATACATCTGTTCAGAATTTCTGCAGTACTGCCATTCTAGATCTAGGTTTTCATTAAATTCTGGAAACCATTTGATCTTTGAAAAAGAGCACAAGGAAAAAGGACAAAACCAACAGAAACTCGATAAAGAATCATGCCATTGTTCCAGTAAAAGCCAACTGCAAACTATTTACTCATGCTCGAAAGGGTACAACCTGATGAAGGATCTCCAACTTCCTTAAATGTAGAAAGAAACTGCTCCAGTGTCCCAAAAACGTCAGGCATACAAAAATGCATCAAAGCCCAGAGTTCAGTTAGATTATTTTGTATAGGTGTGCCAGTCATTAATAGTCGTCTAGGAATGAGAAAGCGATTTTTGAGGACATTGTACAGAACCTGTGCAACAACTGATTCCAATGAGAGGAAGAAGAAAGATAACATCCCCAGCACAGATATGCTTTTCGTCTGCTGAGATATGATTTTCTTACACCCAACAACACAAATCACACTTCAAAATCCACAGGTAATAATATGTTGACTGTGTATGTTTTACAAGACAAAAAAAATAGTGACAGTTAACAGACCTTTCACCAAAGGTTGCATAAATAGTTCTTAAATTATCTACCCAATATGTCAAAACCAGGTGCACCTGATGGTTAATTAAGTAACTAAGACAAATTGGTAAACAATTCAATCCAAACATTCCCACAACTCAAAACTGCATAATTCTGTGAGATGTTATGCTTAGCACAAAATTCAGCGTTAAAAGAATTAAAAGAATCCCGCAGGGATCAGAATATTTCTACAGCATAGAAAACATACACTGGAAGGATTTTTGAGCCGCTGTGCCTCATCAATTATCGCGTAATGCCATGGAATTTGAGAGAGAAAATCTTGATCCAACAATGCTATGTCATAAGTTGTCAATAGCACATCAAAAGGCACTAATACCTGTAAAAATTAAACATTTTACACCTAGAATGACAAAAAGGTTCAACAAATCTGAATTACATGTAGGTCCCAACATTCCAATATTTCGTTTCTCAAAGACTTACATCAGCTCGTGATGACAATGATGATGGAGATTTCTCTTCTACATCTTCATGTATTCTTTTGCGTAAATTGCGTCGATGTTCTTTGTCACCAACATACCTAAGAACATTTAGTTTTGGAGTGAATTTGTCCATCTCTGACATCCAACCATCCGTCACACTTAGAGGGCACACTACCACTATATTAAATTTAAAAAAAAAGTATGATTGAATTCAAGTTAGAACCAGAAATTCTTAAAACAAACACAAGGTTTCATCAACTTACAAATTGGTCCTTGTACCATCTTGTGAACTTTCAAGTAACTTATGAAAGAGATGGCTTGCAGAGTTTTCCCCAACCCCATCTGCCAATGGCCAAGCAGAATCAAAAGGTGATCAATATAATCACAAAGCTACTACAATCAGCTTCTTGTTCTACCAGATTGATAAGGTTCTACGTTATCATAAAATATGCAAAAGAACATATATAGGCGGGAAAGATCGGTATGAAACCACCATCAGGTTCCTCTCTAAACTGTCACAAAGGACCTCAATTTGAAGATATTTAGAAGGTTTTTATTATTTAAAAGTCAGAGTGTCAACTTGAGCAAATAGAAACCCTCGAAAGAAACCACTGCATTTACAAGAACTTCAAGGATCTCGAGCAACAGTTACAATGATTTCTCTGAAGCAGAGATTGTACCTCATCTCCTGCGATCAAAATGCAAAAAACTGTTACATAAACTCACATTTGGGTTAAGTTCAACGACAAAACAACATAGTGATAACAACTCCAAATATAAAAAACAAGTTTGAAAAACGCGAAACAGCCACTAAAATGCGAAAATCGACCACGTAACAGACAACCCTAAATCTTCACATTTCCCACCAAAGAACAGACTAAATAGCATGCCCTTCAACAGAAACGGACATTAATTTAACGGTTTAAGGTTTTAATCCCCAAATTATATACCTCGGCGTCCGAGGCCATGCAGCGGTCATTAAAACCGTAAACCTTCGACTTCCACACCAAGAAACAACAGACATTAGAGTGCACGAAATCCATCTGAAAATTATGTAAAACGACAAGTCCTTGAACCAAGAAACCGAGCACCTAATTATCATTGAAACTGAAATTCAAGAACAAGAACAAGAACAGACTGTACCGAGAACAACATTGACTCCAATAAGGTATCTGCGGATAAGCCATGAGAGACCTTCCAACTGATGAGGTTTGAGAGTCGCCGTAACTCCGATATCTTCCGGATTCACGGCGAGCTCGCCAACCCGATCGTCGGAATTCAGAATGATAACCGCCGCTGCCTTCAGTCTCCGCTCATAATTCATCTTTCCGTTCGGAGGTTACCAAAGTCCGTTACTGCTAGAACAGTACCCTGGAGGGAAGGCGCGGGACCGAAGTAAGCTAGGTGTCATATTGACGATTATATCCCTCAATATGCACATAATTTGGGGGTACTGCGGGAATCTAAGGACGGTGTAAGCTATTAAGGCCAACTGTTGTACACTTGGCATTTGGCAAGCGATTTCAATATTTTGGATGACTTTCTTCAAAAACGTCTTTTTTTTCTTGTTTTTATTATATGGTTTCAGATTAATTAGTATGTATTTAGAAGTTAGAGATTGCGAATTCCGCCAATAACTAAAAACAATTATGAAACCTATTTAATTATTTCATTATTAATCAAATTTTAATTTCCATTTTTATATATTTTGATTATGATATTCGGCACTAAAATGACATCATTTTGCTTTTTAAATAAAAAGTAATGATGGGTCGGGTCGGGCCACTTAGCTTGGGGGTCAGATCGGGTCTGGCCAAGAGCGGCCCAAGTCTAGATTGACTCATTGACATCCTTAAGAATGATACTGTTTATATTTGACATATTGAATAAATTGAACCATAAAGTTTAAGTATAAATATATAATATTCTTATAAATAATATTTCCTCCTATCTAAAATAAGTGTCGTTTTAGAGAAAATTTTAATTATTCAAAATAAGTATCATTCATGATTTTTCATGCATGTTTATAATTTTATTTTCAAAATTATCCTTTAATTTCTCTCTCATCTTAATTATACAGATTACATTTTCAAGGCAATTCAACATGCAATTAATAAGGGTATATCAAACATATCACTAGCTTTCTTAATAAGTGTGCATTTCTCTAAAACGACGCTTATTTTAATTAAGAGGGAGTATTGTTTATAGTTAACACATTGATCAAATTGAACCATAAACTCCGAGTGCAAATACAATTCAAAGTTTAAGAACCGCATAAAGTTCGAATCCGATCTAAGACGTAATCAACTCAGTCAAGCTGAGTCGAGACATAAATGTCATCACCTATCTAGACAATGGGTGGATTGTCTCCCGTGACATCAACTTTGTAGTGCAGTAGAAGAATTTCACTTATGTCAATTTTTAGGTATGACCTGTAGGAATGAGTAACAATATATCGAGTTGAGTGTTGTGCAGAAACGTTAATAAATTTGGAGTGAAAAATAAATAACGACAAGAACACCAAGATTTTTATACCGGTTCGGCAATGCTTACGTTCAGTTTGGAGACAACTGAGTATTTCACTATAATCAATGAGAACATACAATAATGTTACTCAATTTTCAAGAGACCCAAATAACCCAAGCTCACAGAAAAGAGAAACAAAATATATATATATAAATGTTTTTTTTTCCTTCTCACTATTCTTCTCTCTCCTCTCTTCTGGAGATTTTTCTCTCACACTAAACAACTCTCTCTTCTCACAACCGAAACCTTAAGCTCTCCTTGTGCTCTCACATCTTTTCCTTCGTTTGCTTCTATTTATAGAGAATTTTATGGGTGTGAAAGCCTCCAGCTACACCACCAAAATTCATGAAAAACAAGCCACCATTGTTGATCACTGAAAGTAGCTTCAATTTCTGACTTTGAGAAGGTAAGATGTTTGACTTTGCAAGCTTCCATTTCTGACTTTCTTTGAGCCAATATTCAACAATCTCCACCTTGGCTCAAATCATCGAAGTGAAATTTCCAATAGTCGTCTCCCAATCCCCTAAGGGGCACTCAACAAATTTTACAAATGCCAATCAAGTCTAAGCAATGCTTAAACTTGAGTAACGAAACTAGTTTTGAGAACATATCAGCAGGATTGTCAGCGGTTCCAATCTTCTAAAGAAGAATATCTCCCTCATCAATAATCTCACGAACAAAATGGAACCTCACATCAATGTGTTTTGTACGTGCGTGATGAACTTGATTCTTTGCTAAATAAATAGCGCTCTGACTGTCGCAATGAACATCCACATGGTCCTGATGGACCCCTAAGTCATCAAGCAACCCTTGAAGCCAGATGGCTTCTTTAATAGCTTCTGTTACTGCCATGTATTCTACCTCATTAGTTGATAAAGCAACTGTAGATTGCAAAGTTGATCTCCAACTCACTAGCCCTCTAGTAAGAGTGAATACAAAACCTGTGGTGGATCTACGCTTGTCCAAATCACCTACATAATCAGAATCTACATATCCAACAACACATGTACCATTAACTTCATCTTGTTAAAATGATAAACCAACATTTACAGTACCCAGAATATATCGTAGAATCCATTTCACAGCTTGCCAATGTCCTTTTCCTGGATTATTCATATATCTACTGACAATACTAACAACTTGTAAAATATCAGGCCTAGTACACACCATAGCATACATCAAACTACCAACAGCACTTACATATGGAATTTCAGCCATGTAATGACTCTCCTCATCTGTGTTAGGAGACATAGAAGCACTAAATTTGAAATGAGGAGCAAGACGTGTATTAACCAGTTTTGAATTTTCATTCATCCCGAAACGTTGTAGTACCTTCTTGAAATACTGCTTTTGACACAGACCAATCTTGCCTTTTGCTTTATCTCTTTCAATTTCCATATCTAGTATCTTTCGAGCTTCTCCCAAGTCCTTCATCTAAAATTCATTACTCAATTGAGTCTTTAATCTTTCAATCTCCACTTTGCTTTCACATGCTATAAGCATATCATCAACATATAAAAGAAAATAAATAAAGGTTCCATCTTGTAGCTTGCGAAAGTATATACAATGATCATAATAACTTCTTATGTACTTCTACTCGATCATAAACCTATCAAATCGCTTGTACCATTGTCTTGGAGACTGTTTCAAGACAT
>JANITW010000003.1:62368356-62379723 GCA_027564335.1 Erythroxylum williamsii | reverse complement strand
TTCCTTCCAGGAGGGATTCTACTACAGAATTCTATAGATATACGTAAATAATACAACCTCACTTGATACTTCTATCACTTATTTTCAAATTCAATAATTTACATAGCGTTCTTGATTAACTTTAAAATCCCATTTTTAGGATTATGTCATTATTAAGAAATATGTCATTAAGTACACTATATATTCTGAGCAAAGTTCCTCATTAGTTTGTTGATTAATAAACAACTACCTGTGACAGTGATAACCCTAAAAGTGACACACAAAATTGTATATGTTAGGATCCAACTTTCATAGTTTTTCCAATCTATGCTACATTTTATCCACCATAATCTACATTTTTCTCCCAAAAAATGTGAAGAAGAGTAATAAGATGAGGCTCCGCCTGAATTTATATGGATCAACACTCGCACATGGCATGGATAAAACCCTTTGCAACAAGCATGAATATGACAGGAGGATTATCCATTCAAGTGGTCATATTATCAGAGAAAACAAAGGGGATAGAAGTGAACAATTAATGTATCTATTTTGCTTTAATCTGCCTTGAATCTATATGTCTTTGAGAATTCCGAATGTACAAGAGCATCCAAATTGTGAGACAAAATGATAGTGTTACCAAAGGTGTTGCAGCACTATACAACCAGTTGGTAGCCACAAAGAACTTGAAAATTAGCTACCTGCAAACACTGTATGCAAAAAGGAAAGAGAAGCATAAATGATTAATAGTAATTCTAGTGTCACAAATGAAGAGTAATAAATACATCAATTCCAAAACTCATACCTCAACAGGGATGATGTCTCCTGGTAGCCCCGTTTGAATTAGAACATGACAAGCAGGTTGCTTCCATTCGATCAATTCCAGATCCGCTGTTCCTCTGTTGTTATCTAACCGCATCATATTTCTATCGCATGAGAAAGACCTTCCTACGCAGAAATACAGAATTCTATTCACTTCTCTTCCTAATCCTCTAGTTGTCTCTAAAACTACAAAAGCAGCTTTAGAATCTAAATTAATGATGCCAAAATCTGTAATCCTTTCCAAACTGGGCCAGCTACATGCCAAACGTTGCCTTCCGTTACAAGCTGGAATGATGTTATCCATCCCATCTACGATGGAATGCCCTGAGCCTTCTAAAAGAATATTTTCTTGCATATACATCATAATTATCACCAAAGCTGGACCCTTTGTCACGTGAATCAGAGGCAGTCAATCTACTTGGAGAATTCAGGACCTTGAATTGAAGCTCCATCTTCCTCTTTTGCATAATTTCCTGGCTCCAAATTGATTTCTACAATACCTGAATCAGACCATGAAAAAGGAATTCTTGTTTATCTCAGCATTGTCTTCCAAGCTGGCGAGAGAAATAGGGGGTGTCTCGGTCACTCTTCTTTGATCAGTCATCACGGACAGCTTCGAAGACTTTGATAAGCTACCTCTACGTTCAGCAAGTGAAGGTGAAAACTTCTTTGAGGGTGAGGAAGATGCATGAGAGAATCTCTGCTACACAATATTGAAATCAAGTAATCCAGGAGTGTTAGAAGATGGTTGATAAGAATTATGTGTAGAAAGAATAGAAAAGTTAGATGAAGTTGATAATACCGGACGAGAAAATTGAGCTGCTGAGGGAGAATCAAAAGAGGATTCTGACGAGTACTTTGAGCAAGAACTAGAATCAGAAGAGATGGAATTTGGGGACAGATAAGGGGGAGAAGATGCCGAAGATGACATAGATGATGATGAAGGAGAAGAAGTGCGCAAAATTATCATAGAATCTGAATAAATCCTGGAGAGGAAAATTTTGGGTGCAGGGAAAAACACCTTCCCATCAGCAGGTGCATATTTTCGCCTTAACACACTCCAACAGCTTTCTCTAGCAGGAAGATGAGTTTCATACTCATCCTCTGATGAAGAAAATGGAGGTACAAACCCACCCTTAACAGCTTTTTCAAAAATCTCAAAATCAATATTATAGGCATCTACCTTCCTCTCACCTGGGAATATATTCAGCGCAGAATCCCCAGTATCTGCTCCATCACTAGATTTATCCGTTAAAGGTAAGTAACTAGAAAATGCATCCCAAAAGTAAGGTGGTTCTTCACCTTCTTTAACCACCATTACTGGTCCTTGAGCTTTCTCATAGCGAAGTATCTGACAAACAGCCCCATTAGTATCCCTTTCCATAAGGGGTTCACAATTTTTGCCAATCCATATATGTATAGCAGTAGGTATATGAACAATAAAGGCACCCCTAGAATCCAGGGCAAATGGTGAAGGATCATTCAGCATTCTTGGGACAAGATGCAATGGGTCATATGGTGAATGTGGGGCAATTCTGTACATTCTCAACAATGAACTGGGACTGAGAGGAAACGCGTGGACTCTCTTTTGGCATTGTAGTAATTGGCAAGCAAAACCCATATTCGGGTCAGCAATTCCTCTAGCCGCCTTCACATACTGAAATGCATCGTCGAAACTCTGACCCTCCCTCCACATAAGATAAGCTATAACCAATGAAGTAGATCGTGATACTCCTTGACAGCAATGAACAAACACCTTTCCTCCCTGTTCCCTAACATCCTCAAAGTAATCAAAAACATCATATAGAATACTTGTTATGTCCTCTGATGGACTATCCTGCAACCACAAAGTCCTATATACAAAATCGCCTTTGAAATACTCGGGACAAACAAAGCCCACACAGTTCAGCACATGAGTAATACCATTCCTCTTAAGAATTCCCCTGTCTCGAGCAACGGCATCCCCACCAAGATATACATGCTCTGCTACTTTTGAGCATTCCTTATCAAAAAATGCAATCCTTTCTTTCTTTCCTAGTCCTCCATTGCTATCCGGATTTCTCTGAATTGAAGATAGATCTAGTTTCAACCTGTCACTAGTCCTGTCGCCACCAGGGGTCGGTGGATGTGGCCATTCCCCCAGGTCATCTGATCCAGCTTTTGGCCACTCCTCTAAACTCCTCCTAGCAATTGCCAAAGGCTGCAAAGGTGGCAAGCATGAACGTGCTTTACAGTTCTGTTGAGACCGTGGGGTTAATGGAGCTGGGAACCTGCGATTTTTTCCATTATTACCATTTGGATCAGCACAAGAATCTTTCTCTTCCATATTAGGACTTGGAAGTGCAGTCCTGGAAGATGACCAAGATGCAGAACGCCAGAACATTCTCTTGACTCCAGCAGTGTTAGGCACCTGTGGAGCCAGAGTGTTACTGGTGGCATCCTCTTTCCCCACCATAACAACCCCACTTCACAAATTTCCAACAAACTCTACAATCAAGCCAAACCCAGAAATACTAAGAGCCAGGCTGTTCTTCTATGCCACTAACTTGAATTCAAATGCAAAATGAAGATGCTATTAAAAAGGGCAAGAAACAAATAGCTTGTACCAGATCAAACACATTGCTATTCCACACCACGACCCCTGCAACCAAGATAACAGAAACGGCAAAATAAGGCCAAGCGCATTAAACCCAAAACAGACCCCAAACTGAGATTCTAAACAAACCCAAAAAGGGAAACAAAACTCACACAAACAAAACCCCGCAAAACAAAACCATTTTCTTTCTTTCTTTCTCTCTTCTAACAAAGACCAAAAAAACTGGAGCTACAGACTTAGATTTTAAAACTTACAATATGATGTGAAGGCCAATTCACGAAGCTAAGATCAAGCGAAGAACAAGAGGGGCTGTTAAAGAACTGAGAATAGAAAGAGGCAGGAACAGTCCTTTACAGTTCGGAATATGTTTGTTTATTTGACTCTGAGAAGGAGAAAACCAAGACCCATTAGCCCACTTTGTGCTAAAGCTTTTCTTTATACCAAAATTGTGCACATTTACAGTTTCTCTGTTCTTCTATATATAGAGTCAAATGACTGTTTCTATCTACTCTTCAGCACTGAAATTTTCTATTCTTGATAGATATTAATATTTTATTTTAATATCATATTTTATATTTTCTATTTCCTTTGAATAACTATTTATAGAACCTTTTTCTTTACCATTTCATATGATTAAGATGGGTATATTTAATTTTTTAATTTTATATGTTTATTTAAAAGGAAAATTCAACATGGTCAAAACTTGGTTACCTAATAAATGGAAAGATCCTAAATTTCATGATCTGATTGTATGAGATTGCAGTGATATCTTGACCAAATTGTTTTGATCAAACCTTTACTTGCCCTAAAAATGAGATTTGGTATTTATGGGATGAGACTTGGTACAATTATTTGTCATTTTCAATTATGCATCTTGACTCAAATCTTATATTGTTAGTGACCATTAATGACTTGTCTTTAAAAGATGTATTTAATTGTTGTTATGGTCAACATAGATTGCCTTTAACTCTTAGGAATAAATGTTAAGACAAAAAAATGTATAAAAAAATAAAAGAGAATGAATTTATCCTCTTCTCAAGTTTTTATAATTTATAAAAAAATTTAAAATTAAAATATATATTTTGTTTGATATCAAGTAAAGACTCGAACATGTGACTGTTTAATTACAAAAGAGCAACATTATCCGTTACACCAAGGCTCACCCTCTCAATATTAAGCAAAAAATACATTATTATAGAGTTAATATTTTAATTTAGCCTCGACCTAACTTGAAATTAATTGATAAAATTTGAGTTGGTTGAGTTTTAGACTGAAATTAATCTTAAATTTTAAATTTTAGTTTAAGAGATTCAATTTGAAACTTTAAAAAAGTTTAAAAAATGAAAAATAACTCAAAAAATTTAAAACATTTTTGACAAGATTTAAGCCTATTGCCAATGCTACTAAAGTAGTTTTCAAAAAAGATAATTTCTTATTAACAAAGAGGAAACAATTTAAGTTTTTTTTCAAAATAATTAAATTATTATTATTATTTCTTTATTTTCTTTTTGCCCCTCTTCATATGGAACAATCTCTTTATTAATTAGGGATAAATCTTTGTATTACTGAATCTTTCCAAATTTCACTTGTTAAACGGATTTCTACTGGATATTATTGTTATTTCTTTACCGAAATAGCTCAATCCCTCTCAATAAATTAAACATGTTCTTAGTTTATTCTATTTTTAGTAAAAATACAACATATCATATGAAGAAAAAAAAAGCATTCTTATTATTTAATTAATGTACTTATAATCAATTCCTTTTTTACATGAAATAAAATTAATGAGCGGCCTTGGAATTTTTCCTTGTTTGACCATTTTATCCAATAATTCAAGTTTTTAAGGCTTACATTTTCATGTTTGAAATTCCCAGAAAAGGCCATTTTGAATCCGTAAACTAAAATATTGTTTTATATTCTACATTAAATGACAATTTAAAAATGCTTAAAACTTTGAATATTCTAAATGAGCTATTTGATGTTTTCTTGGCTTGGTTTGACCTTGTAATATATAGTAGCTGCCTTAGCTAATAACTTTCAAGCCCATCTTTGAACAAGTATGTAAAAATATGAAACAGCAATCTTTAAAAACAAGATGATAGGCAAATGGTAAACAGGCTTTACCAATTCAACACTCATCGGAGGCTTAGAAATGCTCGAATTTAGTAATTACTTGAGGAAAGTTATGAAGTTAGAATCATTGGAAAGAACAGCAATAATAAGATTCAGATCTGACTCATGTTATTACAGAACAGAGTTTTGTGTTCAAGGAATAGTGCATTTTATTGTGATCAAGTACAGGAGGAGAGTACATAATCAGACAACAGATAATTACTGAACATAGCATGAACCTGGACCCGTGGGAGGACTCCGGGCATAACTGTTTGTGACTGGAGCAGCCGGAACTCCACGCCGATTCAGCAGGCATCTGAAGTAGTGCAACCGGGGCAATGCGGTTAATGTTATGTTTCCGGAGGATGTTGCCTCTCGCTTGCTCCATAGACGCTCTATAAGAGAAAGAAGAAACACCATAGTTAAGGGTTGAGAAAGAAAATACTCTCAACAAAACCAATCTCCTATAATAGAAGGTGCAAGCACACTGCATAGTGTTACAGATTCATGAATAGTATGAGCAAGTTCCAATCTTCAATCAAAAACGGACAATTTCAATTTTGAAAAAGCTTTCAAGTTAATCCATATTCCAAAACCGAGGCCATACCTGCAGCTGCTGCTGCTCGCGGCCATATTGTTTGTTGAACAACTGAAGTATCAGATGTCTCCGCCCACATGCAAACTTCTCCTCCCAGAACCAGCTCTTGCTCATTAGAATTACTTATTCCTTCCACCGGTTCAGCCGTGTAAACGTCACTCCAAGGGACGTCTAAATGGTCAAGATACCAGAAGCCTTGATTGCTGAAGATGCATTTGAAACCTTTTGAAACAGCTTTGGGACAAACTCCACCTCCTAGCCTGAAAGCAACAAAGAAAAAATGAAGGCATGCCCAAAGATTTGCATTGGTTTTGATACTGTGAAAAAAGAGTTTTAATCCAATGAGAACTCACCAGTTATGCACTATAGTCTTTGGATTAAGGCTTGATGGGAATGCATTAAATGTTTCTTCCCTGAAACAGCAGTTGCTTAGCATTGTCAACAATATATTGAGGAGATAAAAGAATGCATAAACGAAAGGAAAAGTATGTTTGAAGTAGACATTTTTAACACAAAACTAGCGTATAATCAATTTTGAAAAGCTAATAATAATCTATTTTCATAAAAAGAACATACCAGTTGACAGGTGTCCAACCTTTTGAAATCGCGATTTCTTGAGCTCTGAGTACAAAATACTTATATGCATCCTTGGAGGTCATGTTGTGATCCTGAAGCCTAGAATCAACACACAAACGAAAACCCTTGAATGCATAATAACTAGTAAGGTTATTTCTGGTGATATATCATACTAAAAGAAAAGAAAAGTAAATTGAATGATTCTCAGATTTAAACTTCACGATATAAGGAATGTACCATTGTTTGACGTGTGGTGTAGAGTCCCAGCAATCTGTAAACAGAAACCACTATGCCTTATTAAACATCAAACATGAATTCAGAGGAAAAATTACATACCAGACATGCATGATGCTTACATAAACATAATCCACAGAACATCCCATCCACTGAGTAGATGTGGCACAAATAGTCTCAGACAAAGATTTCCGTGTTTATAGAGAAAACATATTGTGATGTCAATTATGAACAGGTACATTCACAGAAGTTTGATGGTGAAGCAAAAAAGTGCTACATCCTGATACTGGTGACCACAGATCTCAATCTCTTTAATTAAGTGACCTGTATCTTTATTACCAACTACAGAAGCCCCTGCTCATAGAACAAAAAATTCGGATTTCAATCCAGAAGGGTGAAAATATTGTTTAAACTTGACTGGGAGTAAGAAACTCATTCAGAGGTCCTTGCATATGATCATTCAAGTGCTAATGTTATTAATCAAACACAATTTTAACTCAACATTGAAGTGTCCGCTTTTGTCGTTACATTAAAGACTGAATATCTTCCTCTATACAATCTTTTCACTGGCAACAAATTCACAAACGATAACGACTGCTACAGCTTATCTCTCTAATTATACACAGGAGATGATAAACATTTACAAAGTCGTTGAAAGACATCTTAAGGAGTGAAAGACATCTTAAGGAGTGAAAGACATCTTTTAGGCTATGCTCAACAAATTTATTGTTTCATATTACGTGTCAAAAGTTGAATCATAAACAACTGATATGAAATGTTTCAAAAGGGAGTAATAGCTCTGTTGTTAAACATAGCACACAACAATCTTTGTGGCATTAATCCAACATATTAATGTAACTATTGAGTAAAATATCTTACCCTTTAACCTGTAAAAGGAATAATACTAACCTGTGTTGACCTCATCGCCACCCAAGTGGAAGAGCTCAAAGGGGAAAATTTTTCTGATGTCTGTAAAACAAATATCAGCAATAAAAGTCATACAACTGAAGTATATGTGAATACCATCAACAAACATCATCACCAACAAGCACAAAATATTTAGTGAACGAGCTGAAAGTCTGAGAAGTACACTGTTATACTATTTAGTTGCAAAATTGAACCTTGCTAAGTTAGCATTGATCTCAAAGGATTACGTCCATTGTTAGTGTTAAGTTAGCAAAGCTGTCACTAAATGCAAACGGTAACCTCTGCAATTATCAATCAATGGAACAAGAAGATATAACCTGTCAAAATGCCAGAGAGAACATCGAAAGTAAAATTTTTGGAAACATCAAGCGGCTCTCTGCAGGATTTGGAAGGCCAAAGGTCAGAATATCCAACACCCCTGCCAGGAGAAGAAGTTAACAACTTCAGAAATTATTGGACTCAAAACATAGCACAGAATTAAATAAGTGTTTTACCAGGATTCTCCATGACCAGGGACATCAATTTCAGCCATGACATGGATTCCTGAACCAAAACAATTACAATTAAAATCATATGCTCATAAAAGAAATTTTCTAGCAAGATTCAACTTGACCCCAAAATAGGAAGTTCTACATCTCAAGTCTTTCCATAGGGCACTGAGAACAATTGCAAATACCTCTTAATAATATGATACAGTTCACTTATGAAAGGACAGAAAACTTATTCCGATTAACAAAATGAAGAGCCTTACCTCTTGACTTGGCAAAGCTTCATGTTGATGCAAGGAGAGATTTTAGCCAAACAGAAGAAGTAAATTAGTAAACATGAATATAATCATAATTCAATAAAGGTAAAAGTGATACATTCAGATAATGTTTTCAAGTTGTACATGTATTGTCCATATGTTTACTCAAACCATGCACTAAATCATCACCATCATTGATATTTCCCTTTTCCTAAAGCACTATATCGATCTTTTATTCAAAATGGACCAAGTAGCGTAAATCTTACTTCACGATTTCGTAGGCATCCTCAACTGTGTACCGCTCCCATTTTGTGTATGAACCTTTCCATAACTTTGAATATGAGGGTACTTCTAAAGGAAATGATTGTTCATCTATGATGTGCCAATGGAGGACATTCTACAGAACATAATTTCAACTACAGAATCATATTCAAAGTGACAGACACCATAAAAGATGGAATAAAAGAGAAGTGAATGCTTGAATAAACTGAAATATGCTCTAAAAATTACCAGTTTAGCATATGACATGGAATCAATTATCTGCTTGATAACTTCAATAGGTAAATAGTGCCTTGATGTATCTGCAAAAGTGTGTTTTAGGGAGGTAAACATACCTATCTGCATCTGTGACCTATTATTTTATGATGAATCTAACAAGGAAATTAAACAGAAAAAATTACAGTACTCAGTAAAAAGTATCATCTGGAAATCCTAGCTATTCGGAAGATAACTGCTGGGAATCTCGTTGCTATTAACTCAAACAAGTATCTACATGGACAAGAAAGAAAATATACCGACCGAACAATAACCCTCACCAAGTAAAAGTCCACGGTATGCAAATCTCGGTTTGTCTCGGATGTACCACGGTGCTTTGTATATTTGCACAGCTCTAGTATCATAATCAAATGCACATAGTTGACTGAATGTCTGCAAGATTGTTCATCATACAAATACAAAGAAAACAACCATTACAATCCCAACCACTCATAAAACCATCAAACTCTTTCGAAGAGCAGTTAGTCAAATAATACTTTAGAAAGTGAGAATTCAGCTATATGGCACCAAATCCAGGCATTAGCATTCTCTACAATGTCTCGTGCACCAAAATTAAAGAACAGTTATCATTTATCATTACCTCCAATCCCCTCAATGCACCATAGACGGTATTTGCCTGAAAAAAACAGAGAACAGAATAAACTATTGCGAAGAAAGGGATAACTAACAAGACCGAACCATAAAATCGTTAATCCCTAAGATTCAGCATTGTAGTTCTAACAAATACTTAAAACTCAAAAACAAGAGTCTATGTTGTGATCTTCACTTGATCATAAGACCAAAAACAATAACTTAGCACCTAAACTATAAAATCCCCCAGAGTATTACCTCAATAACCACCTCCTGAACAATTGACTTCCCATCTGTCTTCGCTGCGAACAATGTGTAACTCTCATCCACTCCTAGTTGAAGCTGAAACAACCCCAAAAATCACAAGCACACACAATGATCAAATTTCGAGAAATGGTAATAAGAGAATGCCTTGCTAAACACTAAAATTATGAAAAACCAAGTTGAAGAGACTTACGTCTTCACTAGCAGAATGAACAATAATTCTCAATTTCCTAACATCATAAACCGATTTTCTCCCTCTAAATCTCTGAAGAATCGAGAAGCTGCTACTCTGCTCAAATATAATCCTGCTGTACCTTTCAAACCCATCTCGCAAAATGCTCGAATTGCCTCCTTTACCCTCAACAACCAGAATCAGCCCGGGATCCACCGAGAGGGTGTCGCCGCCGAATGTGAACTCCGCCGGAAGAGGCCATACATAAGCGAGAGAATCGCCAATCTTCGCCGCCGAACTCCCACCCAGAATCTGAAACACTGCGAAGATCACAACAACTGCCAGAATTTTCTCCATTGTGGAACCTAAAGCAAACAACAAAGCTTGATGGAGCTATAAAGAAGAATAACGGTGATGATGGGGGATTGGCTGGAGATTGCTACCAAAGCAAAGTATCTCTAAACAATCTTATCCTATATATCCCCAATCTTTGACTTCAAGCAGTTAAAATCTTCTTCCTTTTTCTGCACATTAAATTACAAGTCATGGAGGGGGTTGTTCTTGAGATATAGGTTACCTTACTTAGCTGCGATCTTTAAGTTGGCCATCGTGTGTCATTGCAGATAATCTGCCATGAACATAGCTGCCAACCAATCCAGAGTATTTGGGTCGCTGACACGTGTCATCGTCATGTTTTTTGTTATTGAAAACCGGCGACTGACGGTAAAGGTCTGCTGCTTTCGTTACGGTTTCCACGACTTGTCCATAATTGATAGGACAAATCCCAAGTAGAGTAGGATTAGGTGCAGTAGGTGATGTCCGAAATAATTAAGAATCATATGATGATAACATTTTCGATCCTTGTTCTTCACGAGACTCCGTGTACGGCGATTCCGTTAAATATTCTTGCATATAAGTGGAATTTGCATTTTGTTATTATATATATATAGACATAATTGGTCTAGTCTATTTTAATTTAATTTAATGGTATAAAATTGATGTATCATATTTGAATTGATTACAACAATAATAACAACATTAATTATAAGTGCATTTATAGATGAGCTTATATAAGGAGAGTTTTGGTCAGTATAATTTTTCTAAGAAGCCAGTTGATTATTTGATTGTCATTTAAAAAAGAACTTTTATGAAAGATCTTCATATGATAATTTGTTTGGTAACATAAAAATAAAAAATACTTTTAATTTTAACTATATTTT
>JANITW010000003.1:62256242-62284034 GCA_027564335.1 Erythroxylum williamsii | reverse complement strand
GTTCATCATTCATGGCTTCATCAAAGCTTTCTGGTTCTTCCTCTTCAATCAACATTACATACTGATCAACTAGATATCTAGTAGATGGTTGTCTACTTCTATTATATTTTCATAATGGGATTGAAAAATCTTCAGGTATTGGTGGTTGAATGTGAACACCATCATCATCCTTTGGTTCAACCTTATTGGGGGCATCTATATTATCAGCTTCCAGTTAATCATTCTATACTTTATCTTCAACTTGTCTAGACACCATTGTTGGAGGATTCAATCGGAAGCTTGTTGAGTCATTATCAAAGCTTGGAACTTCCTTCTCCGCTTTGTTGATATCTTCAATAGTTTGATCTTCAACAAACATTGCATCACGACTCCTAATAAGTCTTTTTTGCACCTGATCATAAAACGTATAGCCAAATTGATCTTGACCATAACTAATGAACACACACTGTTGTGTCTTGACATCAAGCTTTTTCCTTTCATCTTTAAGAATATGGACAAAGGCCTTGCAGCAGAAAACCCGCAAATGATCATAGGAAACATCTTTTCCTGACCACACCTTTTTGGAACTTCATACTGGAGATGAACACACGGTGAACAATTTAATATATACCCAAAATGCCTTAGGCAACTTTAAATGTGAAAGTAGGCATCTAACTCTTTCCATTAAAGTCATGTTCATCCTTTCAGCTATGCCATTCAATTGTGGTGTGTTTTTAGTGGTGTCATTTTATGTTGAATATCATGCTCTTTACAATAAGCATCAAATAATCTGATGTACTCTTCGCCATTGTCTATTTGAATGCACTTTAGCTTCTTTCCAGTTTGTCTCTCAACTAAGGCGCGAAATTGCTTGAACACATTTAGCACTTGATCTTTAGTTTTCAGAGTATAGGCCCACGTTTTCTTGGAATGATCATCAATAAAAGTCATAAAGTACTGTGCATTACCAAGTGACTTTGACAATGGTTTGACAAATCTGAGTGAATCAGATCAAGAACATTTTTCATTCTGGATGAAGGAGAACTTTGGAACTGTTTTCTTTCCCTGCTAGACAATCTGCACATTTTTTTTGATGTATGTGGCCTAGACCAGATAGCATATTCCTTTTTACAAGTTGAGTCACCCCTTTCTCACTAATGTGGCCTAGTCTTTTATGTCACAAATCAACTGTATTATCATTCTCTACTATATTGACAATATCACTGGAGAGCTTTGCCTGCATCATATACAGTCTTGAGTGCTTCTGACCTATGACCACTACTAAAGAGCCCTTAATAAACTTCCATTTTTCGTTTTCAGAAGTATTTTGAAAACCTTCATCATCTCGCTTATTTACAGAAATCAAGTTCAAGCGCATATCAGGAATGTACTTAACATCTTTCAGCAACAGTTTTGAATCATTCGTTGTCTCTAAAGAAACATCTCCTTTGCTAACAACATTTGACAGATTTCTTTTTGCTATCTTAACAATGCCATAATTCCCACGCGTGTAAGATGAGAAGAATTGTCTGTGAGATGCAATATGAACAGTAGCTTCACTGTCAACTATCCAACTTGTTTCTTGTGGCACCAAGCTGACTATCTCTGTATCAATAATAAGGTTGAATATATCAACAATGTTATTTTGTTCATCATCACTGCTTTCTTTTTTCTTCACATCTTTATTTTTTTTCTTCTTCAACTTTCGGCAAAATTTCTTGATGTGACATTTCTTCTTGCAGTAATGATATTTCACATTTGCATATCTGTTTAGTTTTCCTTTGCTCTTGTCTCTAGACTTTGGACCTCTAAATTGATTCCTTTCTCTATTTTTTGTAAGCAGAACATCTGAATGTGATGAAGAGGCTGCATACTGTGATTTACGTCTCATCTCTTCATTTACTATACTGTTTTTAACAGACTCCATATTTAATATGCCATCTGGTATAGTATTTGTCAAAAACACCTTCAAAATCTCCTAAGACTCTGATAATAAAGCTATCACCATTGGAGTAATCACTTCATCGTCAAACTTTATGCCCATCTTTGATAACTGATTAACCATCTCTTCCATATTATTTAAATGATCAGCTACAAAAGATTCCTCTTAGTATTTTACTTGCATCAATTTTGTTAGATAAAATAATTTATTGTTGCCGATCTTTGAAGTATACAACTGCTCCGTCTTATTCTACAGTATTCTTACATGAATCTCGTTACAAATGTGATTATATACATTATCATTGAAAAACTGTCGAATATAACCACACACTCGTTCATGCTCAAACTCTCAATTTTTGTTAGACATCTTCTCCGGTTTAGTTGTCGAAAATACCGGTAAATGCATCTTTGTAATCATCAATAGTTCATTTATCTTGATTCACCATATACGGTAGTTAATATCGTTTAGATTGATTTTTTGCTCGTCTTCACCTCCATTTATCAAATTAAGCCAAATTTGAGAAAACTGACCTCAAAGATAGAATTAGGACGTTAAAATTTGATAGAAAAGATATCTTCTAAATTTTCATCATGAAATTCGATAAATATTAACCTGTAAATAGTGCTCATCGGAATAGTATCGTCGGACTTCACTGAACCTTGCAAATTTCAAATTGAAAAACTTGAGAGTACTAGTTATCAACTTTGTCGTTTTATGTTAGTTTTTTGAATGGATCACGTTAAAAATTTCATTGTAAAGTCTTTCCCGTGACGTGTTTCTCTTCAAAAAATATCTTCAATAAAAACACACATCTGATACCATTTGTTGAGCGTAGTGGACGTATTTTTTGAAAATAAAAAATAAAATGAATACAAAATATTTAACATAGTTCATCTTTAATTTTGGACTACGTTTATAGACAATAATCAAAATAATTCTTCTTTTATTACAAATAATAGATATATAGAGATAAAATCAAAATAGTAGTTCACAAGATATTTTTTGACTTAAAAATATCAATCTCATTATTTTGTCATTTACTAACCCTTTAAAAAAATATTTCTTAACATAATAGCGTTGTTTGCTTTGGTTTTTTTTCTATGTTTTTATTGTATGTTTGTATGAAATAAGGAGTGACTTATATAGACATTCCATCGCGTGCAGCTGTCTTCTTTTCTTTTTTAATTAATGCATCACCGAAATTGGTACTGTATTTATTAGAAAATGATGTCCCTCCACGTGAGGGACCATATCCAACAATATGTTGCCGCATATCACCACTGGTTTTAATAACTTAAATAACTTTCCAGGTTCTTCACACCATTTATGTGAACAGTTCAATAAATTATCAGCTTACATCTGTTCCGACTCGAGGTTCTAGAGCTCCATTATGTTAGATATTAATGGTGGATGTGCTTAATTATCCATTAATGAATACTATTTATGACATTATAAAAAGTTTCTTCACCTTTCACAGATTCCTTCTCGATTCTGTGTACCGCAGCGGTTTCAACTTGTCAAAAAGTTGCAGTAAAGTAGCTTTTTTTTTCAATTATGTGTGTGGTCTAGGTAGGAATTTGGTGGCCTCTTCTGTCAGGAAAACCTGACAACCTATTACTGCCTCACCTCGACTTTGTACCACAAAAATTAAGGCCGATTTTGGAGTAATTGAACGTGGAAATATAATCACTACGACATGTGGGAGTAATTGGTGAACTACTGACTGTAACTGTCCTTGTTGGAGGTTCTTGCGTGGAAAATCTATATAATGGTGCAATGAGAAGCGAAGTTTCATATCTGCAGAAAAAAAACTGCTTGCCCGACAGACAATAAACTTCCAATGGACCCCCTATTCGTAAATTGCCTTGTTCTTCTCTTCTGTTCAGTTCTCTACTTCTATAAGGTGGTTTTCCTGAGAAGAAATCGGTGTTGTTACATGCTGGCTTATGAATGCTACAAGGGCTCTGAGGTCAGGAAACTTGACTCTGAAACCTGTGCAAAAATCGTTATGCGAAATAAGAACTTGGGGTTGGAGGAGTACAGGTTTCTGTTGAAGACCATAGTCAACTCAGGAATTGGTGAAGAAACTTATGGTCCTGAAAACATCATTGCAGGCCAAGAAGAATCTCCTACGTTTAAGGATTCTTTGTCCGAACTGGATGATATCATCTTCAGCACACTTGACAAGCTCTTCGATAGGTCAGGAGTTTCTCCTTCAGAAATCGACATACTTGTCATCAATGTTTCTTTGTTCTCTCCTGCACCATCTCTGACGGCTCGAGTGATCAACCGTTACAAGATGAGGGAGGACATTAAAGCTTTTAACCTCTCTGGAATGGGATGTAGCGCAAGTGTTGTGTCCATTGATTTGGTTCAGAACTTGTTCAAGACCTACAGTAACGCACTTGCTGTTGTTGTCAGTACAGAATCCATCGGTCCAAACTGGTACTGTGGAAAGGAAAAGTCCATGATCCTTTCTAATTGCCTGTTTCGTTCAGGAGGGTGTTCAATGCTACTGACTAACAATGTAGCATTGAAGTATCGAGCTATCTTGAAATTAGATTATATCCTACGAACCCATATTGGCTCGACTGATGAAGCATATGGTTGCTGTATAAAAGTAGAAGACGAGCTTGGCTATGCAGGTTTCCTACTTACCAAAAGCCTGTCAAAGTGTGCTTCTAAAGCTTTAACAATGAATCTCCGGTTGCTCATCCCTAATGTGCTGCCACTAAGGGAACTAATTCGCTATGTTTTTGTATCTTATCGACGAAACAAAAGCAAGAGTCCAAGTCCTGAAGGGTCAGGAGTTGGTTTTAATCTCAAAACTGGTGTTGATCACTTCTGCATACACCCAGGTGGGAGAGCTGTTATAGATGGAATAGGTAAGAGTCTAGGTCTCAGTGACTATGACCTTGAGCCAGCTCGAATGGCACTTCATCGATTTGGCAACACTTCCGCAGGAGGTCTCTGGTATGTTTTGGGCTACATGGAGGCAAAGAAGAGACTCAAGAAGAACGACAGGATATTGATGATCAGCTTGGGAGCAGGTTTTAAGTGCAACAACTGCGTGTGGAAAGTGATGAGAGACCTGAAAGATTGTAATGTATGGGAAGACTCCATAGATTGTTACCCTCCAAAAGTTCTAGCCAACTCTTTCATGGAGAAGTATAGTTGGATCAATGACGAATACTTGAGCTTTGCTGGACTAAAAGCCTTGCTCTAGATTCCCTGGATTTTCCAAGCTTTCTTTGAGTTCAAGTTAGCTCTGCAATGGAGTTCATGTAATTGGTACATGGACTACAACTTATGTCAATTTCACATTATTTTAATTTACTTTTAGATCTCTCAGAAGCTCATGAATAACTTGGAATCATCCTTATTGCGCGACATCTTTGCTGTTGCTACCTGTCCCTACCATCGTTCTTATGTCTTCCTACGGAATTAATGTCCTTATTGCCCGACATCTTTACTGTTGCACCATGTCACTACCATCGTTCTTGTGTCTTCCTAATGTATTAATGATTTCTGAGTTGAATTTTCAACTCTGAGAAATTTACGTTTGTTTGTACAAGTTTCAGTGATGTAACTTGTGCATATACTCACATGTCATTCGATCCTGTGCTCTTTATATCAAACCATTAACGATCTGATCCGCCATTTTTAACTATAACAAGCCCTAATTAGCTATAATCTGCAGATTTAATGGTACCAGTTTAGATCCAACTTTCTGCAGATTTATTGTTGTTCTGCCACTGCCTGGCCTTAACATTGTAGTTTCTTCCACCAAACGTGCTACGTAGTGGAGCTCATGCAAGCTATTCTGAGTTCTGACATGATGAAAGAGGTTTAGTAATTGAGATGATAGATCTGGTATCTTAAAGAGGAGGTCTTTCTACTGACATGTTGGATTAGAAATCTGAAACTGTCACAGCTACTGTTTCTCGTGCTTGGGAGTTTTCAGCTTATAGATTGCTATGGCGGTAGCAGCCTGATCTTCTGTTCAAATATGAAGTTCTTATACATACAATGCAAGCTAGCACTTGGGGTATGCCATGTTTTCTACAGAGATATATGGATAAGCAATCATTACAACTTGTATCAAATAATTATTCATCTCATCAAAGATTCAATACGATAACTCTGAAAGTTTAGATCTTCTGCGAGTTGAATGAATGCTCTGAACAACTTAACTCATACGTGGGGTAACTTTTACTTCTGTCCAGAGAAATTTCTCTGCAAAATACAGTCTTGCATGCATGTGCAGTTAAAGCTGGTAAAAATTGTGATTCTTGTAAAGATCAGAAGAACACAAGAAGATCCCATGATCCTTCAGCCAACCCTTTTCAAGTACTGATGCTTCTTCGTGCTTAACTATGCAGGATTATTCAAACTAAGGACTATGAACTTTTATCTGTGTTACTGAAACAATAATACCTTCAGACAATTTAGGAGAAGAACAACAGTTGAGGAATTCACGTCCAGACAATATAATCGTTATCACCTGGTCTTGCTCGATCCATGTACGTTGGATTTGTGATCCAACTACCATAAACGTTCTGGTCCTTGTATAAGGGAGAAATGCAGAGTGGCCGAATATGTGGGATCAAGGAGAGAGTATATCAGAACAGGCCCGTTAAACTTCATTTCAGGAATCTTCATTGAAAACACATACAGGGCCATGGCTCACACGTTAACACTAAACAGTGACAGAATGTGGGAGGCCCAATATTGTTCTTTATCCGATCTTTTTTGTTGGTTTTTTTTTTCTTGTTTTCTTCTTCAAGTTTGAGGTTCTTCAAGTCCTCCTATTCTACTTGCATGAACAATTGAACACTACCAAATGTACTCATGATCATGCTTTGCACATTATTGGACGATTTTTAACTTGCGAATCCACCACTTTGAAAGTGGTTTTAGGCTGTTCAAGTACGAACTTCCTCTCTACTAACCCAAAAAAAAAGGTATTCCGCATGTATTTTTTCTTACAGGTGACTGTTCAGTGCCGCGTTGGAGCTACGAAAGAGTCAAATTATTGGCCCACGTGGAAGTAGAAGTGGGTAAAGAGTAGACTCAGAAGGCAATAGTATTTGTGGAAGTCTGATAAAAACTGCAAACTCATTTTCTCACTTGGACCCTTCTTTGAACTTTCCTTCGGTGGCTACTTTTGTCGTCTTTCAATCGCTTTATTGTCTGAAAGATTCGATCTTTTACGACGCACGCGCCACGCCTCCTTCCCTTTCTAATGTTTTCCTCAACTTCTCCTTTCTCCCTTTCATGAGCTCTTAGCTTTTACACTTTAGTTCGCTTACAATTCAGTGAGATCATGGCCTCACCAGGCTTAGAAGGTAAATGTTTCTGTATCTGTTCATGGGATCTACTTATTTGCTTGCGTCCGTTGAAATTTATTTAGATGTTGATTTCTGGGTTTCTCTTGAAATTTCATTTCACGTGTAGTTTTATCTATAGATAGTAGTTGGTCAATCTTGTTTTAGGGTGTTTTCTCTGTGAATCTAGCAAAGCTTGGATCAATTATTTAAAGAATCTTTGCTAAGTCCTAGTTTCGCAACTTGTAAAGTTTCCATCTTTAAGAATTTCTGTTTTTGCCATATGATAATTTCACTCTTCTTTGCTCCTGCTAAGTTCCTTTAAATCCTGATCTTTATTGACTCGTGAAGAATACGATACAGCCGTTTTAAATTTAGCAGGCTTTTTACCATTTCTAGATGTGCAGATTATGGAAATCTTGAAAAGATAAAAGAAAAATTACATCCATAGGGAAAAATATAGGAGAGGAAGAAAGTTTTTGTCTTACTTGTATAATTTTTGTGATTGATGGTTATGTAGTAGGCGAGAGAGATTTGGAGAAGGGATTAACACAACCCCAGCTCAACCACAACCCACTTGGAGAGCTTTCACCTGCACCATCTCCGTCCTCAACATCAACAGCTCCAGCTCTAGTTTTGTCCAACTCTGGAAAACGAATTGACCAAGCAGGAAGAAAGAAATATGTAAAGCAAGTGACTGGGCGCCACAATGATACCGAGTTGCACTTGGCAGCTCAGCGTGGAGATTTGGCTGCTGTCAAGCAGATTCTTGATGATATTGATTCACAGATGGTTGGGACTTTGAGTGGGGTGGATTTGGATAAGGAGGTAGCAGAGATAAGGGCATCGGTAGTGAATGAGGTAAATGAATTAGAAGAGACGGTGTTGTTTACTGCTGCTGATAGAGGTCACCTTGAGGTGGTGAAGGAGCTGTTGAAGTACTCTAGTAAGGAGTGCCTTTCAAGAAAAAATAAGTCAGGGTTTGATCCATTGCATATCGCTGCTTTACACGGGCATTGCGGTAATGTATTTGAAATTATTTTTCCTTATTTGGTTTTAATCGTTCAGGCTATCTTTAAGTTCAGTTTATAATTTATTGAACTGAACAAATCAATGTGATTATAGTTGCATACTTGACATATTGGACTGTTAAGTATCATATGGTAAGTAGTAATCTTGTAGAAAACATAATCAAGCCCCTGTAGTAGAAAAATGTATGACACAGTGAAAAACAATATGATCATGAAGCCCATATATATTTTAGTTTTATACCTTTTCTTTTTCTCTCTCATTAGTTTGTCAATTGATGCTGTGGTCTACCAAGTAATGAGCTCAAGAGAGTGATTGCTTGACTTTTGACAGTTGCAATTTGTTGAAAAATTGATGTCCTCATAGTCAACATTTTCTTCTGCTTAAAATGATTCCCTTCTTTCAGAAATCGTTCAAGTACTGCTGGATCACGACCCAAGCTTGAGTCGAACTTTTGGCCCATCCAATGCCACTCCTCTTGTATCTGCAGCTGTAAGAGGTCATACTGCTGTTGTGAATGAGTTGCTGACAAAGGACAGCAGCTTGTTGGAGATATCTAAGTCCAATGGGAAAAATGCTTTGCATTTAGCTGTACGGCAGGGGTATGTAGATGTTGTCAAAGCATTGCTAAGCAAAGATCCTCAGTTGGCACGAAGGACTGACAAGAAAGGACAGACAGCATTACATATGGCTGTGAAAGGGCAGAGCTGTGAGGTGGTGAAATTGCTTCTTGACGCAGATGCTGCTATTGTGATGCTCCCGGACAAGTTTGGTAATACAGCATTACATGTGGCAACCCGGAAAAAGCGGTCAGAGGTATGTCTGTTGCATCATTCATACCTCTGGTGATTATTTTTTGGTTCTTTTGTTATCTCATTCAAGGCCTTAATGATATAATTGATATTGGTTTTGAACTCTGTAGTTTTTCCTTGAATTATATTTTGAAGACAAATCCTTGTGTCCCACTATAGTTGCCGAATTTTAGTTTTCAGACTTCTATTATGCGTGTTGCATGATTTCTCAATGTAATCATGTAGCTTTCAACAATTTATTAAGATCCAACCTTGAATTTTCTGTGTATTTGCAGATAGTGAAGGAACTGTTGTTACTTCCAGATACAAATGTAAATGCACTGACAAGAGACCATAAGACAGCTCTCGACATAGCTGAAGGGCTTCCCCTCTCTGAAGAATCCTCTGATATAAAAGAGTGCCTTGCTCGGTATGATGCTGTTAGAGCTAATGAACTGAACCAACCGAGGGATGAGCTCAGGAAAACTGTGACTCAAATTAAAAAAGATGTTCACACCCAACTTGAGCAGACCAGAAGGACCAACAAGAATGTTCATAATATTTCTAAGGAGCTCAGGAAGCTCCACCGTGAAGGCATCAATAATGCCACCAACTCGGTGACGGTTGTGGCAGTTCTATTTGCAACAGTTGCCTTTGCAGCCATTTTTACGGTGCCTGGTGGTGACAATGATAACGGAATGGCAGTGGTAGTAACCCATGCTTCTTTCAAAATTTTCTTCATCTTCAATGCTATTGCCCTGTTTACATCCTTAGCTGTTGTTGTGGTTCAAATTACATTGGTGAGAGGTGAGACAAAAGCTGAGAAACGTGTAGTTGTGGTGATTAACAAACTAATGTGGCTAGCTTCTGTGTGCACTTCAGTAGCTTTCATTGCCTCTTCTTATATTGTGGTTGGCCGGCACCATAAATGGGCAGCGATTTTGGTGACAATAGTTGGTGGAGTGATAATGGCTGCTGTTCTTGGGACAATGACTTACTATGTAGTGAAATCCAAGAGAATCCGCTCAATGAGGAGGAAGGATAAGCATACAAGGAGAAGTGGATCGAACTCATGGCATCACTCTGAATTCTCCAATTCAGAAGTGGATCGAATTTATGCCCTTTAATTCGACACTGCAACTGCTGCCGAGAACCTGAAGATTGTATCTAGCAAAGTGAATGTTGAAAGAGAAGTGGATCGAACTCATGGCATCACTCTGATTTCTCCTATTCAGAAGTGGATCAAATTTATGCACTTTAATTTGACACAGCTGCTGAAAGCCTGAAGATTGTATCTGGCAAAGTGAATGTTGAACTAGACAGTAACAATATTCATCTAAATAAATCTTTTACTTCCATGGACTGGTATGCTACTAGTTACATTTTTTTGCCTAGTTTAGCCAAATTTGGATATGCCTAGAAAGGAAAATGGAAACTTTAGTACTCTGAACTTGGAATGATCTCAACTTTTTTGCAAGAAAATGACATCCATGTCGATCGTTTCAATGGTGTCAGCATCACGTCTCATGCGCTTCACTTGGACAACATATGAATGAAGGTCCTTGCGTTCCCATTTGATCAGGGTCCAACCAGGCGTGGCGCCGTCTGAATTCTAAGATAAAACTGGAAAAGAAAAACATAATGAAAACCATAAACTAAAGATGGTTCCATTCAGAGTCTACAAGTTTCCTGCAACTATGCGTCACAAGAGAGCGTTGGAAGTTGGAAGCTGTTCGTTTAGGTTTATCCAGAGGAAGGTAAAGGTACAGTCTTGATACAGAATTCTGGACTTGAGAAGCTGAAACAGATAAAAAGAAAATGGTCTGAACCCAAATGAAACAGTGAGAGAGTAAGCAAGCAATGGGAGCCTGAACTAGTTTCTTTACGAATGCGATAGCTCTATCAGATTGAAGACATTGCAAAAGATGTTCTTCAAATTTCCAATCTCCAGTTTAAAGTCAACCACTTGGTTGTTGAGCTTGAACCTCTCTTACTTCAGCCTCATGACCATCCAAACCGTCCCTCTTCGCTGTCTTTTTTCTTCTTCTTTTTTTGTGTGTTTTTCTGCTCTTCCTTATCCTTCCGCCATCTTTAACTTCTCTGTTTTTTGAAGTTCTCGTCTTTTTCTGTTGGCTTGCTTTTCCTGGTCTGAAAATGCAGCTGTTCTTCTAGTCAGACCGCTCTGTGAGGCCAAGTCTTAAGCTTCCGAGCTCTGTGTTATGTCAGTAGAGGAAAAGGAAATTATCTTTCATTACTTTAGTTTGAAAGATTCAACAGTCTGGCTTTAGCATTCATTTAATTGTGCAGAAAGTAACAGGTTTTTTTATAAATATAGATTGTTTTCATGGATCGAGACTTAAACTGGGCGTCAGATCTTCTGGTCCATTTTTTGTGTACCTAACCTGTTGATGTTCTTTTCAAGAACAGGTTGCTTAGAATAGAATTCTAGCAGGTACTTCGCTTGTCACTTGAGATATGTTGGCGTCACTTTTCAAATTTGCAATTGCATCCACAATATTGTGATTGCGGTATTGTTGCCACAGATCAGCACAATTTTGGATTACCTGCAGGATGTTCTACGATTCCTTCCTCGGAAAATAAAATCAATATTACAAGATTGCTAGTGTACATCTTATGAAGTTCTGAATATAATCATGCCCAACAGATCATCAAGTTTCAAGTTTCAGGTCACCGATATTTTATTGTGTACGTGCTCTTTTCGTGCTTGCAGACTGCTAAAAGAAGTAGTTGCACAAATGAATCCATGAAACTTACCAGCTGCAGTCTAGAGGAAGCTATTTAGGAATAACAAAGCTTGCATTTTGTTCTATGGAATAAATATCAACTTGAGAAGCAAAGTTCAATTCTTTATTGCGGAAGATTATGTAAGGTCCGACTTTTGTTGGTTTTTTTTTTTGTAGAAGTTAGTGAAAAAGTAGTATGAATGGTAATTTTTGACTTATGGGTTAAATTTATCTGTTTTTAATAAGTCGATTTATGGGTCAGACCTAAGCTTAGATAAATTTGATGACCAATTATTATAAACAAAATTTTACTTAGAAGAGTTGGGCCTCGGGCAAATTTGGGTCTGGGTTAATTAAAAAAATAAATTATTCCATAATTTTAATTTTTAAAAAATTATTTTAAAAAATTTGACGGGACCAACCATTGCCATCTCCAAAAAGTAGAGTAGGGAAAAGCTTTTCTTGTTATATACTTATCAGTAGTCCTTAGTGTTCAACATCATCAATTAGCCTTTTTCTTGCTTTCTTTTGTTCTATTCTTGTCAAAGTTTTAGGTGACACATTCACTTATATTAAGGTTTAGCAGACTTACTTAATAAATCTAAAACTTAAAAGGAAGCCCTGGAATGATGCAGATCTAAACTTGAAGATATTCTCTTCCTCTGGATCCTAAACCAAATGATCTGCCAACCTTACTAGTTTGAACTGAAATTTCATATTATTACAAAGTTAGTTGCTTTCCTTTTGTCAAACTTCATGCAATTTTGAATACTATTCTAAACATAAGTAGTGGGCATCTTCTACTAAGTACCAACAATTTTTTACACATGTTGATAATAGTTTACTAGTTAGTTGGAAAGTGTCATGTTTAGACTTTGATCCAGGATAAAATTTTCCTTGTTCATTTGTTTAATTCAGGTGGGTCTTACTCATTTGATCTTACAGGTAGGCTCTGCTTATTTTTGTTGTCATTATCAAATCCCTTATCCTATCATTGACTAGAAGCTAATGATATTTATCTTCTCTAATGTTTAGTTTTTTCTTATTGGTGCTTAATTTACATTAACTTGTCTTATGGTTAGCCCTATCTAGCATGTAAGATTAATGACAAGTAAAGCTTCATATGTACCCTTTAAAGCTAAGCAATGTCAAATATTTTTTTTTCAACCCTTACTCTTAAAGGAGTTAGAAACTTGGTGGAAGAGAGTTCTTGGAAGCAATTTCAAGTTGATAGTGATGATTGGAAGATCAATCTTGTTTTTCTTTGATCACTAAAAATAATGAGGAACATTCAGATTTAATTAAAGGACCTTGTAAAAGCCATGAATGATAACCACTAGGTCTGCTTTTAATCCTGTATCAGAAGGTTGAAGGGCAGGGTGGTGCCCTAAGAAATAGGCTTAAGCTGTTTGAATCCAAATAAGGGTTCTTTCCACGGAAAAGGGGAGTTCAAGAGCTCCTCTGGTCATCTTTAGGAATGTTCTTCATTACAGATAATGAAAACCATTCTATTACTCCCAACTCAGGAAAGACGAGCGCTCTAAATGTTCGGTTTATGGAAGTCTAATTAATATGGAAAGATTGGAATTTTACTTGTAGACTTTCAAAAGCACTTTAACTTAAGACCAAGTGAACTATCAGGAGTAGGCATAGGATATATCTTTTGTTGAATAGGTGCTGATTCTAAACTCATGTCTTGGATTTTAGGAATGAATGGCCAATTATTTTTCAGTTGCATAAACTTCCATTGGGATATGATCTGCTCAACATTTAAGGACTGGGTACTAATAACAACTCCTGCTCAACAGAAGTAAGCATGAAATCAGGATAATGGAAGGCATGAAAAAAGAACATCAGAAAGCAGCCTAGATTCTATGCTTTTCCTTTTTCTGTTGAAGTTCATCCCCTGCAAAGAACAGATCTTTCTTGATTTTCAATTTTGGAAGTTGAAAATGAATAAAACCCCAATTCACTTGCAGTCTTCCTTGCTTGGGACAACTGTTGTGATTGCTTGCAATGAGCTATTGCCCCTTGTATTGGATTCTCAATCTCTGAATTTGTACTGCTGCTTCTCTTGAGAAAAGGCAGCTCAGTAGACCTGTTTGAATTGGTTGAGCTTGATGAAGAAGAAGAAGAAGAACCTGATGATGAAGAAGATAATGAAAGCTTGGTTATGGAATGCCGTTTGATTGACATTGAGAAAGATCTTCTGTGAAGCCGACCACTTCCATCCTCAGTTTCTTTGCTCAACTTCTGGCTTGCGTTTGTTGATAACTGGTACTTTTCTCTCTGTATTTGCCCGAAAGGATTTTTCTTTCCAGCCTTTACATGTCTGTTCATTGATTCTTTGGCTCTTGAAACTGTCCCTTCGTCTGCAACTTTTGTAGCAGCAGCACAGGAATCTGCTGAACAACCTGACCTGCCAAACAAAGACTTGAGATAAGCCCTAGAAGCCTTCAACTTTGAACCAATTGATGAAGACTGTTTGATTATATTGAGCTTTCTGGACCATGGTTTCTTTGTATTCTCTCCAGTGAAATCACTGGATTCAGTTGAATTATACTCGAAGAAGTACTCTTCAGGATTCAGTTCTCTACTAACATAGCAAGACTCAGCAGGAGAAACATTGCAGGACTCAAATGGGGTACTTCTGGTTGTTGGTGTAGCTGCAGTTGTCATCGATGGTGTGCCATAGAATTCTTCATAAGCATCTTTTCTCTCAATATAGCCATAGTTGGAGCTTTCCAAGAGCTTTTCAACCATTTGTAAACGTGGTGGGAGGTGAAGAGGAAGGAGCTTTCCTTTGTAGAAAAGTTCATCAGCTGGTGAAGTTGTACTGTACTGCTTTTCTAGTGAATTGGAAGACATTTGGAACTCAAACTCTCTTTGATGTGGAGGGGAGCTTATAGAGCGGCACATGAAGTTGGAGTATGAGCTAACTTCCATGTCAATATACTCTTCCTCTGCATGATCATACAACTGGAGGTTCAAAGCCATCTTTAGCAGATCAAGTACAGAAACTATGATTGATCTCTCTCTGTTAGGTATGCTCACTTTTTGTGCCTAGAGTGAGTAATTGTGTGTTCAGAAATGGTGGAGCAATGAGAAAATGAAGGGAAAGTTCCAATATTTAAAAGCCTGACAAAGCTAAGAAACTGTAGACAGTGTTCAGAATCTTTTTTAGTCTTTTTATTGCTTCCAGATATGTTCTAACATTATGAAAATGGGAATTGCTCTAATGGTCCAACATTGAACCATTTTTGTTCTTTCTTTTTCTTATAAACTGATAGCTGATTTGTCACTGCCTGTTACACTATAAAAGTGGGTAAGGAAGTCATCTCACCTATCACACATCACACACACACACACACATAAACACAAAGTTTTCTTTAATAAAGTTTGTTTAGGAAGAGACTCATGCACCTCTTGTTAGCTCAGGAATTGATCATATTCTGTTTTGTTTTGCAGGATTCTCTGAAATTATACTTTCCTACGAGTAAATCCAAAAATTTTAAACAACTTTATTCATTTAAGATTATGAATGGTCAGAAGCAAAAACACATTGGATTTATTAATATCAATTGATAACTTATTCGAATTATGTGATTTAAGGACTATTCACAAAGAAAATTTCTAAACAACATACTTTTTGATGATCAAAAGTCCTATTCCTATTATAATTAACAAATTCAAACAAAAACTAGACAAAAACAAGCTCCAATACAGTATTTGGAGCCTGAAATGCTGATAAGACAAGGCCATGTCCTAGAAAACTATTTAACATTTCTTTTGTCTTATGCAACGTCTTCTTAAGGTCAAGTGGTTGGAATTTCAAACGAGCCCATGTCTTTATATACATTATTACTATATAACAAATCATTTGTTTCTTCTCTTCCCTTTAATTAAGTGAACAAGCTTGAAAAAGCTAATAAATTTATAACTAAAGGTTACTTTTAACACTTTACTAAGTGTCACTGCTTTTACTGGATTCCTGGGATTGTTTTGTTTCACTTGATATAAGTGTCTGCCTTTTGCATCATCTTGTTAACAATCATATCTTCTTTTTGGTTCACAAAAAGTTGTTAAGTCCTTTTTTTATTCTTTTCATAACAATTAAAACCCTCTCCATAAAAATGAATCAAAAATCCAAACCTAAGTTTGATAGGCCAATCCTTAATGGAGATTGTAGTTTTTTTTTATATATATAAAGAGAAAAGGAAACAACAAAGTTAAGTGAGTCGGGAAAAACAGATTCCCTACAAATCCTCAATGAGAAATCTATGGCACCCTAAGGGTGGTACATCAAAATAATTGGCGTCAATGTCGTCAGGAACGGCATGGGCGGCAAACCAGTCCGCACATCTGTTGCTCTCTCGAACGATATGGCGATGAACAATAGACCAATTTCGGTATAGGAGCTCCCGGATACCCCTGACGAGAGGGATGTTCGACTGCGAACGGGAGGACACAGAGGACAAGAGCTGGTGCACCTCCAACGAATCCACTTTCAGCTCGATCCGACGGAAGCTCAATCTCCAAGCGAAGGAGAGACCTGTGTAGACTGTCCAGAATTCCGCTACCTGTGCTAAGCACCATCTAATAAGTTGGGAGAATCCAACTGGCCAACAGAGAATGAAGTGTTAGCTTCACTAAGAAAACAACACATAGGCCGACATTTTATCGTGGAGATAAAAGGAATTGTGGATGGTTATGCCCCAACAAAGCTCGAGACTTTTGTTGGTCTTTCCTTTTGTCACACACTCCTCCTGTATTTAAGAACTCACCCTATCTTTTTGTCTTCTTGTATTATTAGTATTACTTTATATAACAGTATGAAACTCATGACTTCAGACAAATGTCAATGGAAGGAACATATCATCGGAGTTCACAAATTTTCTATACCACATTATGCAACTACTTTCTCTTGGAACTTGCAAGTCCTTTTTAGGCACCACCAAGTAGATTGTCAAAAGGAAGCTGGTAGCCTCAGCAAATCCATTCATAAGCTTGACCTTACCCACTGGGTTGAATAGGAAATGGGAATATGATAACTCAGTCCATCTGAAGATAATTCATACTCAAAAACTTCATCACTTGCATAAAATTGGCATCATTGGCAGGCAACTATCATGCCTACCTAAAGTATTGGACATAAATTGTCCCTTCTACCTCTGTCTATATCCGAGCATCGTATTGTATTCCAACACATTCCATCGGTTCTTTTCTTCTCAGAACTAGTTTACCACATCTAGCTCTGCTGAATGATACCTTCACAAACCGTTGTCTCTGTCTCAGATATGAAACTAGGATTCTGCTGGGACATAACCGAAGCAGAAGTAAAGAATGGCCACAGATGTGTCTATCCTGTAGACCCACCACCCAGAACATATGGTTGCCAAGGTCGTTTTCTACCAACCTCCAAGTTCAAGCAGTCTTTGTTCTGAGCTAATGGGTTCCATTTGCTAGATATCCAACCAGCAACAGATGTAATAAAACTATAATAGCCACAAAAGTGGCAGTCGTTTCAATGACATTCTTTAACAGAACTCAAATGCCAGTGGGGGGCTACCAATCCACCATCTCCTGTACTCTTGCCTTGAAGGCATCCATGGCCCTGCATAATCATTATGTTCACCAAAAGACAGAATCACAATTTCCAGATCAGGAAACTTGTTCTCACCATATGTGCCTACCTTTCTGATTTTCCATAAATTTGTATAAACTGAGGTGTTCTAAATCCCATTCTACTTGAGGGTCATCTCCACAACCAATGAGTCGTCCCCACTGCCACCTTTGGCCATATACCTTTCTGAATTTGACTCTTGGTGGAAGAGCGCGAAGACTCTGACCAGCTTATATTTCTGCTGCACGATATGAGCAAGCAATGTCCCAGAAATCATTAAGATTATCATATACATTCAAATAAACTTTCATTGATACAGTTCATCAAATCCGCGATACAACTTTGACAATTTACAGAAGAATCAACAAGTATAAACTTCAGTACTGTTATAAGTATGTTACACCAAAAGCTTTTAATTTGGTTATAGCTTCCGGGAAGGTCAGGGAAAAGACGAACATCACGTCTCATTGATTAAGATCATCACTACCTCACATATAATTACAGCAATAACCTATACGAGAAGAGCTTTCTATTACTTGCTTGCAGCTGCATCACCAGATCTCAGCTCTCGTTCAAGCTCATCGAATTCCCAGTCACCAATCTCTTCTCCTGAGTAGTCTCGACCAACCTTTCCAATCTCTGACTCCAGCTTTGCTAGTTCTGCTGCATGGTCAAGAACCGACTGTACCTCAACAGCGGATGCCTTGGGATCATCATCTGACTCAGATTTTCCCATCATAGCAGGATCTTCCATTGGCTGGTTGGATGAACTTCCAACCGACTTCTGTGATGCAATTTCTGCTTTTGGAGATGGCATCTCCACATCCAGATCCGGTCTTTCAATGGAGTCAAATTCCACCCTTAACTTTCCAATATCCTCAAATAGCTCTTTAATGCACACGTCATCTTTCCTGAATCAGAAAGATCGAAATTTGAATATTTCCATACAATATGCAGCTAAATAATGTAAATAATGAATAATGTCCAAAAGAAGGATGAATAAAACAAAGGAATATTGGACTGAGATAGAATACCACCTAGAACTTGCCTCCTGTGAAGCATAAAATTGCTCTTTCATGTTGTCCACTACGCTGAAGATGGCAATAATCTGAAATAAGGCAGGATAAATTTTAAGATTTGTGATCTATCCCCCAGGAGTTGTGCCCTTAATATAATGGGATATTAGGCCATGTTGGAAATCTTACACTTCAATAGTGCATCTAATCAAATTTCTCAAAGATCCAGTAAACATTAATTTGGGCACGTGGATATCAATGAGGAAACTTCAGTTTCAAAAGTTACATAGAATTATTTTGTAGAAGAAGCCATGGATAACAGAACAAATAAGGCAGAAATCACAGGTGTTCCCAGAAGCTGCTGAAGTTATGGTCTTGTTCCATTCCCCGAAGAGAAGGGAGAAAATTGGCAAAGAAGAGGGGTGTCTAATAACAATCTGATAAGTTGATTACACTATTAAATAGCAAAAGCATCAATAATCATAAGACTCCTGACCTCAACACGATATGCATAATGTAAAAAAAAAACAGAAATGCAATCCCTTCACGTTCTTTATCCAAATGTAGGCAACCAAATTAAGATATGTTTCCTTGTAAACTAAGGGTACATACGCAATATCCATCATTCAAGCATCCTGTGCAGAAAGAGAGAAAAAAAAAATAGCATTTTGCAGTAAATGCAGAATGCATAAATCTTTTGTTCATATATAGGAGCACTGACTCAGCAAGCAGGAAACGAAACCTAGCCTACCTTAGCTTCATAGCCCAGATATTCTTCCTCAAGATTTTTCCTTGGGTTTAGTGTTTTAGAATCTTCATTCTCTGCACTAGATGCCATCCCCGACCTGTATCATCAAGTGGACTAAAAATTTAATAGGGGTTCAAGACATAACTCATCATGTCAGCCTACTGCATTACCCTTCACTTAGTTGCTTTAGGTTCTCTACATATTTTCCAATTCGGGTGACTGAAGGTTCCAACTCTTTCTGCATGATAGATGGGTGTGGAGTATGAGGAACAATGCGTACATATACAGCGAGAGAGAGAGAGGTGATAGACAAGAATTCCTAATTTGGTTAAATTTTATTCACAAATAAACCAAACCTTGTAATCGGAGAGAAGTTGGATAGCCAAATTTGTAAAATACTCCTCGTGTCTCCCCAGCTCATCACTTGAAAGAGTAAACAATCATCCACAAGATTGGAAGGCAATTTCAGTAATGAGGAATGAAACACAACAAAGATAAATTTGCTCCCCCTCATAAACCTCCACAGGCAAAACAAATCAACTACAGTATAGAAATGGGGAATGTCACCAACTCAATAACATAATATTACTTACTTGACCTGCTTCTCCTTATTTTCTGTAGCATAGCGTTGAAGAGTCCAAGAATCTTCCAGAAAATTAATCCATGTGCTGAGAACATCTGCTTCTACTTTGCATGCAGAAATTGATTTTGACAGTTCATCTTCCTATAAACAGATTAAGAAAAAACAACAATCATGCAAATAATGAGAAGACCAAAGACCTCGCACTAAATAATTGCAAACTCATAAATTTAGAAAGAATGCCCAAGAAGAAAATTCAAAACCTTTGTTGTTAAATGCTCCAGAATCTGATTGTTAGCTTCGTCAAATTGATCTCTTTCTTCCCTGGCATTCCTAAGGCGTGCATTTGCAGCAGCCAAAGAGATATTAACCTAAAAGAATGAACAGTCATTATGTACTTGTCATCACTAAAGTATAAATAGCTGATTCTAGAGTAGGCATATCAGTTCAAATAATTCATTGACCAATCCATTGAATGATTCATATGTTTTAGTTTCAAAAGGGTACAAGAATGCCTACAAATCAGAGAATACATGGGGTGCAGCTAGTTCAGAAGTCCATCAGAAGTGGAATCAGGATATGCCACTATAAAATTGAAGTTGTTTTAAGCCTGTTTTGATGCCACTTAAACATCAGATCTCTAATTCTCCAATTTCAACATCAATCAATTTTACATCAGCTTTGCGAAAAGTATTTGATAACCAGAAGTTTATGCAGTAAAATAAGTTATGTAGCAGCGTTAACATTAAAATAAGTATATTCCGAAGTATAATATGATAAAACAAATCCCAGCTACAGTGGTACCAAACCAGCAGTCAGTTGAAGGAGAAGGGGTGACTTGGAACAGGAGAATTGGGTAAGAGGAAAAACCTTTTTCAGTTGAGCTTCAAGTTCATCTCTTTCTTTTTCAAGCCCTGCAATCTCAGCTGATATTTCCTAGAAAGAACGGAAAGAAAAATAAAATTTCCATTACAATATAAGGGGAACAAAACTCTAGCATGCTTAGCAGTAGCATCTATTTCTCTTCCTATGTGGGCCGAGCACAAAGCTTAGAAAGATCATAAACCATGAAGAAAGCTATGCCTGGGAAGAAATAAAGTTTTCAAGTAAAGCGTTATAAAAAGAATTTCTAACTTCTAATGTGCAATGGATTATCTGAGGAACATTATGCAGCTAACTGAAAAGACCTTTCCATATATGCCAATCAAACCAAACAGACAGCACCGCTTAGAATAGCAAAAGAAATTGATTAAATATATCAGAATGCCTATATATATATACGTATGTATGTATATATCAATGTTACTTAAAACCAAGTCCCAAGCGTTAAATAGGTAAAAGTAAAATATCACTCACATAGCAAAATCGTGTCAAAAGCTTGCGCAAGAGGGCAAAAAATTTCAACAGTATAGCTCCCACTGCACAACTTCTCACAACTTCCGAAAATTTGCAGTAAAGCCTGAGTTAAAAATGCAGTTTCTTTTTTGGCTCTTTTTGTTGGATACTGTGCTTACTTTAACTTAAGAGTGCTTGTTTTGAATTAATGTAGTTTGAGGGTAAAATTGTTATAATTAGTTAGTAATTGCACTCACTTGGTTTCTAGGACAATTGATATTGCAAACTATTGCTTTTCATTACAGGACACTCAAGAAGTAGAGTCAAGAGTGAAGACCAAGAAATTGCAAGTCACAGGATCAAGCAAGAAGACCTCTCGGAAAAAGTTCATCGTGGCGAAGTGTCTGGGTTGCTGATTGACTTTGTCACAGCGAAACCTTCGAATCAGCAACCTAGACCCGAAAACTTACCCATTCGTGCAAACCGACACGAATACCGATTTAGAAACCCTATTTCGAGACAAGTGACATATGAACTCAAGAGGGAAGAGCCTCCATCTTAGTCCTCTCTCTCATCTTTCTCTCATTTAACCCTAATTTCCTCCATTTTTCCACTGTCAAACCTCCACCATGGGTGACTCAAATTCATTCCCAGTTGTGAAGCTTCCGAGTGCAATGCGTGGCTACGCGTTTCTTTTCCTCTTGAAGGTGTAACAATGGCTGGAATTCAATGAGCTTAAAGGGAAGTAGTTTAATCCATGGTTCAGCTATGAATTTATAAATTCCTAGGTCTAGGATTTGTAATTTGTAGCTAAGCTACTTAATTATAGTTTTAATCAAATGTTGGATATTCGTTATGTGTAGTTTGGATTAGTTTATGTAGAACTTTGAGCTTAAATATATAAAGTTTCATATATGTCTATTTGTAATCTTCTTGATTCTGTCTTATCTTGCTTAGTTATGTTTAATATTGAGTTGATTCTAGATTTTGTTTGACCTATTGCATTGGTTGATCCTACTACACACACTAAAAGCCCTTAACAAGATCTTAAGAAATGGAGTTCTATTGATTAAGATCCTGGACTTAAAGAGTACTTTACGATTTACCATTTTGAAGCTTAGTGATTCCTATTCCCACTAAAATCAATTTCGACTATGATAGCCAGAGCTCATTTTCAAGAGGATTCTATCATTGTTTAATCTCTTGTTTTTAATCTTTCCGTTTTCTAAAATCCCAAAAAAAATATTTTATAATTCAATTTAGTTCAATTAATGATTTCAAAAATCAAAACCCCTCTTTTTCCCAATTAGTTTGCATAGCATGGCATATAGGTTAACTTAGGTCCATTCATTTTAGGTTCCGATTAAGTAAATGACCCGGGGTTGCACCTTATAGTGCAATCCTTGGATTATTTTGATTTAACCTCCAAGGGCTTTACGACTAGGTTTGAATCATAGAGCAATCTAACAACAAATGAGAATCCAAAATATTGATGCAAAAGCACACTACCTTCTCTTTTTCATTAGCTTCGTCAGCTTTGGTAACACGAACTTTAAGTGCCTCTTCCTTTTGCAATCTGCCAAATACAGGAGGATAAAGGAAAGAGAAAACAACATGAGTCTCACTCTAGTTTACTCATTTCATCTGTTCACCATTATTTATATGCATGATGATTGGGACATGCATCATTTTCCTTAAAATGAGACAAAACATGATTCACCGATTCCTCCAAGTAACTAAGATCATCATTCTTGTTAAAACTAGGACCGAATCATGAGTTAGATCTCAAGTCACCAACCAAAAATCCATGTTCTCTAAACATAATTTTAACTCGATCTTCCTTCAAACGCATAGAATTCATGGAACATCTTAATACAGTGATACAATATTTCCAGTAATAGAACTAAAAAAGAGCAGACAAAGCCTGAATAAACAACTATTATTACACACCCAATTACGAGGTGGAAGTCAAGAGACTAGAGAAAATGATTCGTGCTTCAATTAGGTTCTATACCTGCTATCTACTATACGCTTTTCAGATTTTTTCATGGAGTTAGCGAGAGATTCTGACAACACCTTCAATTTGTCAATCTGCTCATAACAGAAAAACAGGTGAGCGACAATGGACACAGCTTTGTAGTCTGGGCTAAATATCATCTCTGGTTGATATTAGAAAGAATATTATAAAAAATAACCCTTCATGCAAGACAAAACCACATTCAAGAGTATCAATTTTAAGGAAAAGTAAAGAGATGAAGAGACATCCAAGCAGGCACCCATATTATGATATATATTCAAGTTCCAAGAAAAGAAAAATGCGAGAACAGCAACTGTCAACCTGTATCCAGTTGATGACACAACGACAGAAAGCATATCAAAACCTTTAAGACAAGCATGTAACTATAAAAGACAATCCAACAGTGCAAGCATAGCCTACCTTTTGAGCATGAATCTCAGGAGAGTCTCCAGAGTTCAAGTTTTTCTTTCTCAATAGAAGTCCTTCTAACTTGGAACAAATTCGGATTTGTGCAAGAGCTTTTCTCAGGACCTACATTATACACATTTATTCATAGTTTTCCAACATCGACATGACTCTATTAACACATAAAAATAGACAAGATTCTACAGGTATTCTCATGCTTAAGGCGATTTCAAGAATGAAATCAGAAATCAGGAAGTTATTTGTATGCAAGTTGCAACGCATTGTGTTTCTGGGCCAACTTTTTATATAACTTCAATGATTTTTTGATAGTATCATGGTAGCCTTGTGTATCTTTTCCAGTTATTCTTATTGGACTTGATAAGGGCCATTTGGAAAATAGTATAAACACCTGCCATGAATAAACTTAACTCAGAATGCATAATTTTGACATGACAGAGGAGAAATAAATTGTCACCATTGTCCAAGAAAAAATAAAATACACTAAAAATCAGCATGCTAGGATGAAAGCCATTATTATGGTCACTCCAAATACAAGTGAGGGAAAAAGAGAACAATTTATTCAGCTCACCTGAATAGCATCTTCACTAGTTTCATCAGAAGTTTTTTCTTGACCTTCATCCAATGGTTTCTGTGAGCCACTAATTTCATCAAGTTTATTCCTCAGATTTGAGGCTTCAGCATCTATTCTGTGACCAAATATGCATCAAATAACATATTAAGAAACATCAACTAACATTTTTCCTTCATATATTCAATATACTATGTGCTAAGGATTTCGGAGGTGGGAATATGACCCATAGCATGCTTCCTTAACTTGCACAGATAGTAAAACAAATGAGTAACTATACTTTCACATTATTTTGGTTTCCTGAGTAATTAACAAGGAAAAATAACTTTCCTCCACTCCATCATCATCCATCATAATTCAAATACATACCGCAGTGAAAACATAAAACTGCACAGTTTCATCGAGTCAAATTAAACTTCAAAATCAATTTCACAGAGCAAGAACAAGAAATGGGCCACAGCAAAGATGAGATAACCAAAATATCAACAATTACCTGCTAAATTCAGCACTAATTTTTAATCCAGTTATTGCTCCTTGCACAAATTGGAGCAGTTCCTCCCGCTTCACCTAAAGTCAGGAAAGTAGAAAGAAAGGTCAAATAATCCATCTTCATTTTCATTACAAAAGAATAAAAAGAAAAGTAAGCAGTCATTGAGAATTCCTCCAAAAATGCTCAAGCAAATCATCATGTTATTCCAACTTGACGTAACCACTCACCAATTGATGGAGAAGCAGGATTATGTAATCATCTTATTTCAGAATTGTAAAGACCAGCATTGTATTCCTAAGTGGATCTCATACTCACTTCTGTTAGTCATTTTTTCAAACAATGATTCTCAGCTCAAAGCATTAACCAATTCAAGTTTAGAACATATATTCTATACCAGGAGAACAAACATCAGCAAGTTGTTAATGAATCAAAGAAGAATTCTTACAAAATGATTTCAGTTCATCTTCATTTCTTACCAGCACTTCATCTTGATATCTTGCAAAAGCTGTGGCAAGATCCTGTATACTACTCACAATAGCATTATGAACTTCTTTCCCTCCAGTTAAACAATGCCTGCATGTAATTATATTTGAAGAAAGTAAATTAAAAGTATGATTATTTTCAGGCTCATATTAAGAGCTAGATTCTGGCTCTATATGTATAACAAGCTACACTACATATCCAAGCGGATCCATGTGAATGGCCAAATTAAACTAAATACTTGCTTGTAAAACTAGAACTAATAAATTAAGGTCCCCATGAAGCCTTGGAAATTATAATGTTTTTGCCTCATAAAAAATGATACGTTTCTAATGGCCCCACGAATAGCCAAATAAAGTAATATCATCTCAAACCATGATTTGACCGCTGAATTAATAATCAAGTAGCAAGCGGAATCACCTGAACATCACCAGAAGCAAAGAAATTTCTTCTTCGGTTGGCGGTTCAAGAATCTGAATCATAGAAAACAGTTAGCCTGGAGTTAACGTTCATGCCCAGGAATTATATGAAGCTAGTAGTTAAACATAAGGATGTAGGTCATCCACATTACAGCTGCTTTTGTGTTTGATGAAGAAGAACTAAAGGGCTATGCGTCTACAACTTCGATTAAGCAAACACTCCAAATTTCAAACGAATATGTGCACTTCATTACACGAAGATGAAGTCTATGTTGGCAACGAGTGTTTTCAAGGTTTATTATATCACAGGTTTAACTTGAATTAGAAACTGAAATGCTGAACTTAGTTTACCATACCATGGATAATGTTATGCCCTCCAGAGCCTGACTTTGAAGAAAAACATCTCGAAAGTTCATTGGCTCACCTCCAACATCCGAATCGAAATATAACACCTACTTGATTCAGCAGCAAACACAAAAACAATTTCCGTCAAAATCGTTCTAAAACAAATTTCACAATGGACAAAATTTTGGTATGTTACCTAATGATGCATTGACTTACCACAGCTGATCGTTTTGGACTATCTTTACCGTCATCGTTGACGAAGTGTTCCTCAAGACTCTTCCTTTTATCTTCAGCAGAACTAGCCACAAATTTCTCCACCTCTTTGAGCACAACCAACCATCTTTTCAACAACATAACTCTCTCGGAGCCTCTACAAGAGACCGCAGCCTCCTCTAGTCTCTTCACTGTTTGCTTAACGCTTCTAAAGCTCCGATTCCCCTGAAACTCATCGCCGAATCAAAACAAGAAAGAAAAGGAAAGTCAAAATCACAAAACCTCTCAATAAAAACCCCTAAATGCAACAGTTAACCGATTACAAGAGCAGGTCGACTTTTGAAAAATGATTACAATGCGATCTTGCAGGATTTTGGCGCCTTCAGCGACAGCTTGGCCGGCGTGTTGGACGACGGAGTCAGCGTAGTTCCTGACAGCGCGAGTGAGGTTGTTCTTGTTCCCCACCTGCACTGCCTTGTTAACTGCGGATCTCAACCACGACATTTTCTTACTCTTTCTCGGGAAAATTCTCACTTTCTTGGGAAAAAAATTGTTTCGTGAAACAATCAGCAGATGTGACTTAGAGAGAAACAGACTTCTGCTCTCTTTGGTAACATGAAAATCAAATATTATCCTTTCGGTTAAAGAAAAAAAGGCCAGAGCCTTACTCGTTAGTCGGTAAGAAATTCACTTGTTTAAGTTAAATCACGAGTTCAAATCTTTTTTACGTATATAATCGTTTAAAATTTAAATTTTAAAATTTATTTTTTTAAAAAAATTATAATAAGAATTAATCTATGTGAATAATTTAAAGGTCTCCTCAATTTTTTAAAAATAAAAGTCCCTTCAATTTTTTTAAAATATCTCGTGAATTAAAAAAAAAACCGGAGCATGCGATGTCGTTTACGCGGGTTGAAGAGGAAGAAATGGTCGGAAGTTCTCCACTCGTCTCTTGGAGTTAGGTGGTTACGAGGCTGAACTCGGTGCGACGTCGTTTAGAGCTTCGCTTTCAAACATCAAATGACCTATACCTACCAGTCTTTTCCTTTCGTTTTTGCCTTAAATGTAATTAACCTACCAGTCTTACTCTAATGATTTTAGGATCCAGGCATCTAGACTGGGGTCATAGGACTAAGTTTCCATAAGGGCAATTTTTAAGCTTGATGGGCTATAAAGCAAGTTCAACCTTTCATTGATGACTAACGAAATAAGGCTAAGCTCAAAGCCCAATGTTAGAGTTGTAGCTAGGGGTGGCAGTAAACCTGGCTGGCCCACTCAGGCCTGAGACCGACCCAACAGCTTTTACTTAAACTTGGGTTTCGGTTTGACACGTGATTGAGCCCCACGTAGTGGAGCCCAAGCTCCAGTCTAATTGGGCCTAAATAGCCCAAAGCTCGACTCTATCAAGAATGACCTAATTTTTTAATTTTAAATTAAAAATGAAAACAACCTAAACAACTTGGGTGACTAAACTTCTGTTTGATTGAGCTTATATTAATAGAACTTTTATTAGTAGAACTTTTTTTTGTACATCTTTTTCTAGAATAACTTTTTAAAAAAATCAATTAATTGTTTAACTCTCATTTAAAAAATATCTTTTTAAAATGAACTTCATACAGTATATTGTTTAATAATATAAAAATAAAAGGTACTTTTAATTTTAAGTATATTTTATTTTGTAATAAAAATTATTTATACATATAAATATTATTTAAAGTAT
>JANITW010000003.1:62222692-62241100 GCA_027564335.1 Erythroxylum williamsii | reverse complement strand
ATTAACTAAAATTAAAGAATTTCAAACATAATTAAAAGAGATTGTCTAAAAAAATGTAAAATTGAATTTAAAACAGTTATTAAATAAAAATAATTAGTTTATTTGATTTATAAAGACTGAAATTTTTAAAAAATTTCTCAAATTATTCAAAATTATTAAAATAAATTGAGTCAAAAAGTAAAAATTAAACTAAAAAATTAAACGTGTCAAATTTAATTTTTCATTTATCTAGTCTAACTTATTTAAATTGTTGATCAAATAAAACGTTGAGCCTCATCCGCCATTATCGCAGGTTCTAATGCCATCCGGACAAACAAACGGGGGACAAAACAAACATGTATTGTCTGCCACAACCCGTCGTAAGCCAATGGAGACACGAGATCCTGTTTGTCTCTTTTCCAACGCTTGTAGATATTTTAGGGTTTGTTAAGTATGAACAGGTACGACACCCCTGACTTACATGTGTACACGCACACACACGTGTAATTCATACTTTCTACCAGAGTAAAACAAATTTTAAAAACAGAGAACTGAGACATTTGACATTTCATGATATTTATTTTTTTTAAAATTTTATTTTTATTTTATAAAATTTAAACTTATTATGAAATTAATTAATCTAATTAATAGAACTAATATAATCTAATATATAGATAGCCCGCGTGATAAATAATATTATATATTAGTATTTTAAAAATTAAAAACCTATTAAAATAACCCTAATTTAAACAATACTACCCTTCTAAATTTAGTTTTAGACAAAAATTTAGAGTTATTTTTTTTTACTACTAAAAAATGATAATTTGTAATTCATTTGAAAACAATCTTTTTATTAATTACGAATAAGATTATATATTATTAAATTTTTTTAAATCTCGTGTTTTAGCAAAATTTCTAGCGATAGTAATTGTTGTATCTCATAAATACAAACCTAACAAAGACCTCTTGATAATTATGAAATTAGCATCATTGGCATTTTAATTATGAAATTAATGGTAAGTTAATTTTACAACAAAATTTTCAATTTGTCGATTTTAAAATATAATTTTCCGTTTATTTTTGGTATCCTTTCACACTTAGCTGGAGAGCAAAAGGTCGGCCTGGAAGATATAGCTGTCCTCTTCTTTCTTCAGTGATGAGTTTTCATGTTCAAACCCAACTTCCTACTCTGTTCATCATCTACTGATTATACTTACACAACTTTCGTTACCGAGATCTAAAGGGGCACTAGAAAAAGCACGAAAAGATAAATTCTTTTGTGTTACTGTCAAACTTGTCATTCAATTTATGCTGGCCTTGCACGTTTGTTGCTTCACATAAGCTCAATTCCTGATACTCTTACACAGGAATTCTGAAGAGTCCAGGTTCTTGTTCATTTATTCTTTGATGATCATGTTTTGCAGACGACCCTTTTACGTGCACTGCTCGTTTAACACTAAATCTTAGTCCCAAGCTTCTGTTGTTCCAGGTTTGGCATTTCTCTTCTGGTTCTGAACAAAGTTCATCTATCTGATCTCTAGTTTCGGCCATGGTAAGCATTTGGAGCTCCAAATTGCTTGTATTGGTTTCTGCAGTATGCCTGCTTGGTATTTCGTCAGGATATACTCCTGTAGACGATTATTTCATAGATTGTGGTTCCTCCAGAAATAATTCAGTTGGGAATCGTGTGTTTCTGGCTGATCAATTCTATTCCAATGTTCTTTTGACTCCTCAAGATGTTATAGTCAATACAACAGGATTAAATTCTGTATCATCTCTATACAATTCTGTTCTTTCTAAAACTGCAAGAGTATTCACTGGAATCTCTCATTACACTTTCCCAATAAAGAAGTCAGGTCGTCACTTGATTCGTCTCCATTTGTTCCCTTTCGATTATGGAAACTATAATCTGAGCACTGCAAAGTTCTCTGTATCTGCTCAAAACTTTACCCTTTTCAAAAATCACGAGTTCAATGTCGGTTCTGGTGTTAGAGAGTACTCTGTCAATGTAACTTCTGATAGATTAGTTCTCAATTTTATTCCCTCGGACAATTCATTTGCTTTTGTTAATGCTCTGGAGGTTTTTGCACTTCCCGATGGGCTCATTCCAGGAAGATATGGTTCTATATGGAAGCAGGCATTGGAGACAGTTCATAGAGTTAACATGGGCAATCAAACTGTGTATCCACAGAATGATACTCTCTGGAGGCTCTGGGTTTCTGATTATGCATACCTTAAACACAATAACTTGGGACGATCTGTGTCTAATGTAGGAGCAGTCAATGTCAGAAAAGGAAGTACAGCAGAGGACATAGCACCTTCTATTGTTTATGGAACTGCAACCACTTTGAATTCAGCCTTTGATCCACTAACCAATGCCAATGTCACTTGGCTTTTTGATGTAGATCCTGGTTTTGATTATTTGGTTCGGTTTCACTTCTGTGATATACTGATCGATCAGCAAACAAGGTTCTTATTCAATGTCTATCTGGGGACTTCTTTTGTTTATCAGAATCTTGATCTGCAGAATGTCACAGGCGCTTCTGGTGCTCCATACCATATGGATGTCATCAGCAAAGTGAATGACGGTCCTAAACTAACTGTAAGTGTTGGCCCATCTGCTATAGACAATAGTAACCCAAATGCCATTCTTAATGGGCTGGAGATCATGAAGATAAGCAATTCTAAGGACAGTCTTGAAGGGTTGGATTCTGTTTTTTCATCGAAAAGTTCGAAGATCAAAGTCATCTTAGCTTCAAGCTTAGCTGTTGGGTTGCTTCTTGTCATTCTTTTCACCTTAGTCTCCTATGTACTCTGCAGAAGACAAAGAACACAAGGAAAGCTTGGTCTATTTCCCATTAGTAATGAAAATGCGTTCCTCTCGACTTCGGAATTCGGGTATCGTTTTCCTTTTGTGATCATTCAAGATGCTACTGATAACTTCAGCGAAAGATTGGTTCTTGGTGCTGGTGGCTTTGGGAAGGTGTACAAAGGAGTACTCAAAGATGGGACAACAGTGGCTGTAAAAAGGGGAAGTTCTCATTCACAAGGTTTCACCGAATTCCGGACCGAGATCGAGATGCTGTCTCAGTTCCGACATCGCCATTTAGTCTCTTTGATTGGGTATTGCGATGAGAGGGATGAAATGATCATCATATATGAGTACATGGAGAAAGGTACACTCAAGGAACATCTCTATGGCTCAAACCACCCAACCTTAAGCTGGATACAAAGGCTTGAGATATGCATTGGAGCAGCAAAAGGACTACATTATCTTCACACTGGTTCTGGTAGCATTCACCGGGATGTTAAATCCGCAAACATACTGCTAGATGAGAATCTCCAGGCTAAAGTTGCAGATTTTGGGATTTCAAAGACTGGTCCTGAGATAGATCAAACTCATGTTAGTACTGCAGTGAAAGGAAGCTTTGGATATCTTGATCCAGAGTACTTGATAAGGCAACAACTGACAGAAAAATCTGATGTATACTCTTTTGGAGTTGTCATGTTCGAAGTTCTTTGTGGTAGGCCTGTCATTGATCCTTCACTTCCAGGAGAAAAGGTAAACTTAGTTGAATGGGTAAGAAAATGTCAGAGGGAAAAAATTGTTGATCCTATGCTCCAATGTCAAGTAAACCTGGAGTCTCTGAACAAGTTCATCGAGATTGCTTGGAAATGCTTGGCGGAACATGGGATTGACAGGCCGTCGATGGGAGATGTCCTGCGGAATCTAGAGTATGCACTTCAACTCCAGGGAAATGAGCAGAGATCAAGTCTCAGGAACTTGTCAATTGCACAAACTAGTCGTGCCAATAGCTTTCAGAGCATTGTGTCTACTGGAATGCTCAGCACAGAAAGCATGCATGACCTTGCTGGTGTTTCAATGAGCAAAGTATTTGCTCAAATGGTGAGAGAGGAAATGAGGTAGAATCCTGAAAATTCCTGGATTTCTAGCCTGAAGAATTGGAATTCCTACACTCAGGCCAGGGGCAAATTTTGTGCAAGATTGGAGCCAAATTTATTTCTTAACATTTTGTTAAATTCATTTTTATATCAGAAATAGTCTCTCTATTAATTAAGAGTAAGACTCGTACTTTTAGACCTTTCTAGGTCCAACATCTTAGGGAAATTTCTATTAGGATATCGTTGATTGTTGTTATGATCAAATTCATTTTTGTTGCTCTCGTTTAGCCATCTAGTGATTTTTCATTTCTTGAGACTATTCCATTCTTGTGAATTTGCATGTAGGATTGATAATAGGTCGGATTAAGTTTGGGAAGGAGGTTTTTGACAACTTGAAATTTGGTTGTACTAGACTAAACTTAGACTTCAATTAAATAAGAATCTAAGTTTAGATCAAATTCAGGCACAAAAAATACCTTAATTAAAAATCTTGAAATATCCTTATATGTAGAGATGATAATGTGCCAGGTTAGAGGTTGGGTCTAGGTTGCTTTTCACGTGGACTCAAGTCTGGCCCAATGTTAGATGGGGTCTAGGGTAGTTGAGTCCAAGAACAACTAGGCTCGCTTCAGCCTAATTTGATAATTTTAGTTAACATAAAAAATAATGTCATTTTTTAATAGTTGTCAGGCTTTAGAGTGGGCTGAACCATGCCTGGTTTTTTTGAAAAAATATGTTTAAAGCCCAACTCAAGACCCAATCAACCTTAGCTTAACCTGTTGATTTTCAGTCGGGCCGAGGTGGACCGGGTTTGGCCTAAGTCCAAATGTTATCCCTACATACATATATATTGGTGTGGGTCGAGTTTAGATGAAAAAGCACCTTATGGGCATAACTCCGATCTGATTAACTCATTCTTATGATGGAATTGTTTATGATGCCCTGTTTATTATAAGATAGAAAATAGGCTAGACCGTTATATCAAAATCATATCATTTCACCTACATTTTGAGTTAAGGAGCATTTTAAAAAAAAATACACCCACAAGATACTTTTCAATCTTATTAGAGAATATGTCGAGATTTGTTTCTTACGACTAATAATGTAATTTGTATTAGGTTTTCTTTTCTTTTCATGTAAAAAACAATAATCTCATTTCAATATCATGAAACTTCACCCAATGTGACCTCTTTCTAAGAGAATTGGATCTAATCCTGTTTTATTCTCCTCATTGCTGTTTTAGACACAGAAATTGGGTTTGAAGGGCCCTTTTTAATATCTAAATAATCAAAGGCCCAAGACCGAAATAGGCCCAAAAACGTATTATAGATAAGGAATTACTGAAAATTACAACCATCTCCTTAACTTCTCGCCCCCAAAAGTTAGCGCTTTGTGATTGTGGAGGGAGAGAGGTCTCGTCGCAGCCCTAGAAGTGATGGATAGAATCTCCGAGAAGGAAAAATCCTCTAAACGCTCTCGAGACGATAGCGACCACAAGCACAGATCACGAGACAAAGAACGAGATCGGGATGATAAGTACAGAGAAGACCACCACCACCATCACCACCATAGTAACCGCCACCGATCGGAGCGGGAATCTCATCGCGACCGTCACAAGTCGTTTACGTCATCATCAAGGCGCGAGGATCGGGAGAGCTCTCGCGACGGGCGCGAGCTGTCTCACGACGACGATAGTGAAGGGAGCAGAGACGAGCGGGAGAGATCTCGCAAGTCTGTGAAGCGGGAGGACAGAGAACGGTCTCGCGAGAGGTCGTACGATGTTGGAGAGGACATAGAAGGTGGTGGCAGAGAGAGGTCTCGTGAAAGAGAAGTGAAGAGAGAGAGATCATTTGATGAGAGAGAAAGTGATGAGCATGAAACTAGAAAGAAGAGGCCTAGGAGGAGATTTGGTGATAAGGTCAAAGAAGAGGATACTACTGAAAATGATACTGGTTACGCGAGGACAGCGAATTCGAGCGAGGTAACAGTGAAACAAGAGGTGTATGATGAGCCAATTGGTGGTGTGATCTCTAATGGATACATTCACACTGGGGATGTGAGTTCTCTCTAACTTTTTCTTTGGATTTTTTGTTTTTTTTTGGTGATTTATGTTTCTTCATGTACGTATCCTACTTTGTTGGTGATATTGTTTCAAGCTCTGGTTAATATTTGAAGTTTATGTGTGGATGTTGTGATTAATTGATGTTATGGTTTTTACTTTATGAGAGTGTTCTTTTGAAGTTCATTGTATATGGTGTAGCGTTCTTGATCCATTGTTATTATAGCTTATGTTTTTGAGTGTTTTAAATGGTATAGTGATCTTTTCTGAAATTTGGCCTAAATTGAGCTATTTTGACGTGAAATGATTTTGCAGGGGGCCATTATGCAATCGACAGTCGAGGCATCAGGCAACTCAGACAAGCCTTACATGGCCCCTACTCATCCCCTCCCAACCAAGGTATCTTCAATTTCGAACACAAATGAAAATAAGGGAGTTAGTATTACCAGATCTCATGAGGTTCCTGGAAAATCTAGTACAGATGGGACATCATCAACTGCCGGGAAAAGTGGAAGTCTGTCACTTGATGCTTTAGCCAAAGCTAAGAGAGCTTTACAAATCCAGAAGGAACTTTCAGAGAAGCTGAAGAAAATGCCCCTTGTAAGTTCCATTTATTGCACTATATCACTAAGAATATGCAATTTGGTAAGAAAGTAATGTTATAATTTTTGTTCATGCAGTTGAACAAGGGTCTTGGCCCAAGTGCAGATGGTAGTTCATCTTCAGGTTCAAGGGAAGGATCGAAGAATTTGTCAACAAATCATACTACTGTTGTTTCAGGAGGGTCATTGCCAAGTTCTTCCTCTTCTACTACTGTTGGTGCAGCTTCTGCAATGCCACCTGCAGCTGTTGTAGCATCTATTCCTGGTCTTACCAATTCGCACAACATTGAAGCTGTTAAACGTGCTCAAGAACTTGCTGCTAAAATGGGATTTCGTCAGGACCCTCAGTTTGCACCTCTCATTAATTTATTCCCTGGACAAGTGCAAGGTGATGTTGCTGTCCCGCAGAAGCCAACGAAGGCCCCTGTTCTTCGTGTAGATGCTCTTGGTAGGGAAATAGACGAACATGGAAACATAGTGAATGTGACCAAGCCAAGCAACCTTAGCACCCTAAAGGTTTGTCTGTGTTGACGCATGTGACAGTTCTTATTGTTTTTGCATAAAATGAATGATGATTTAATGTCATGTTCCCACCAATTTTTCCAAACTTACAGGTCAACATCAACAAACAGAAAAAGGATGCTTTCCAAATTCTGAAACCTGAACTGGAGGTGGATCCAGAGTCTAATCCTTATTATGATCCAAGGATGGGCATTGATAAGAATAAACTTCTTAGACCGAAGAGAATGACCTTCCAGTTTGTGGAGGAAGGCAAATGGTCAAAGGAGGCTGAAATGATTAAATTGAAGGTAACTTCTAAGTTCTTTTCATCCTTTCTTTGATCTTGATGACTTGTGATTATATTGACGATTAAGGTTTGGTAATTGAAGAGCCAATTTGGAGAAGAAAGAGCAAAAGACATCAAAGCAAGGCAAGCACTGCACGCGAAGGCTAAATCTGCTCCTGACGTAAATCCCAATTTGATTGAAGTATCAGAGAGAGTTATAACCAAAGAAAAACCAAAAGATCCAATTCCTGAAGTTGAGTGGTGGTAAGTTTACTTTTTCGTTTAAAGTTTATTCAAATGTAGCGATGAGGGAGATTACCAACTAATAAAACCTATTATGGCTGTAGAATTGGATACTCCATTTGATATTCATTGGCTTCCTGCTTTGTATTACAGAGATGAACTAATATTTGGATAGGAACTTATTGAATATTACTTGACTGCTTTTGCTGTTGGTGATTCATTCCATTTATGTTACGTTTCTTCTTTCTCATTGATATTCTTGGATTTCAGGGATGTGCCTCTTCTTCGTAACAATACTTATGGTGAAATCTTTGATGGTGTCGTAAATGAGTGTGAATTGAAGATGGAGAAGATCACGATATATGTAGAACACCCACGTCCCATTGAGCCCCCTGCTGAGCCAGCTCCTCCACCCCCACAGCCCTTGAAGCTGACTAAAAAGGAGCAGAAAAAGCTTCGTACTCAACGGCGTTTGGCACGGGAGAAGGATAGACAGGAGATGATTAGACAAGGCCTGCTTGAACCTCCAAAACCAAAAGTTAAAATGAGCAATTTAATGAAAGTTCTTGGCTCAGAAGCTACACAAGATCCCACCAGGCTTGAAAAGGAAATTCATACTGCAGCTGCTGAGCGTGAGCAAGCTCACATTGATCGGAATATTGCTCGTAAACTCACTCCAGCTGAGCGTCGTGAGAAGAAGGAGAGGAAACTCTTTGATGATCCAAACACTTTGGAAACAATTGTTTCTGTTTACCGAATCAATGACCTCTCCCACAAGAAGACTCGCTTCAAAGTTGATGTTAATGCCCAGGAGAACCGTTTGACTGGAACTTGTGTGATGACAGAGGGAATTAATGTTGTTGTTGTTGAAGGAGGTAGCAAAGCCATCAAGAGATATGGGAAACTAATGCTAAGGCGTATAAACTGGGCTGAAGCTGTAGAAGAAGAAGAAGAAGAAGGTGGAGATGAGACTGAGGATAAACCATTGAACAAGTGTGTATTGGTATGGCAGGGTAGTGTTGCTAAACCAAGCTTCCATAGGTTCTCTGTACATGAGTGTGTAACTGAAGCTGCTGCTCGTAAAGTTTTTGCCGATGCCGGGGTTGCTCATTACTGGGATTTGGCAGTCAATTTCTCTGACGATCTAATGTGAGTGGTTTCTTTTATGTAATGCTATTTACATTAAAATTGAACTATTTCAACATTTTTGGTAATTGGAAAAACTTGATCCCTCCCTGGACCCGTGACTTAGCGGGATTATAATTGGGTGTTGATGATGATGATGGAAAAACATGATCCCTTATTTCCTTGGCTAAATTTTTTTATGGCATATCAACTTACTATCAATTAGCTGACCATTTCTGCCATTTATACTATAGTGGCACTTTCATCTTGGGCTTTATCTGTAATTAATGTCGTGGGATTTAGATGATTTAATCGTTTTCTGTTAGTTTCTCGATTGATGTCTGAAACAAATGTGGATCTAGAGAAGTTAGTGGTTTTTAATGTGCTACTGGCAACAGTTATTGCCTACCGGCAAATTTCTTCCTGCAGCTAGAGATAAGAATAGATTGGGCCGGACTGGTAATGCCCCCTTAAGGGTGTGGTTTGAGCACTATGCCTGAGCCCATTTATGCCATCCGAAAAATTTAAGATTAAATTTTTTTCAAAATGATGTCATGGGTTCGAGTTGTCTAAAGTTTGGATTGATTGGACTTGGCTTGGTTGGGCCAGGCTTGGACCTTTTTGCTGACCTTACTCAGCAGCTGAACTATTATAGCAGTTATTGGTCTTACAGTCATGTTGATGTATACTTGTATATAATACTAAGAAGACTTCTCCTACCATTAGTTAGCAAAATCAATTTTAGGTTAAGTGGATGTTTCCATGACCTATGCACAACTATATTGAAGAAGGCTTTGAAGCAGATCTTGAGTTCCAAATCAACTTTACTTGATTTGGTTGGTTTGGGGTAGTTGTAATTCTGCCAAATTGTGCCCTCCTGGAGTCAAAAAGTCAAAAAGAATGAATGACAACAGCCAACTTCTGACAGTTTTTGTTTGCAGGTTGAAATTGCATGTCTAATTCCACATGGCTTCATTGTGTCATGTGCGTAAACAAGGTTTAGGATGGCCGCCCCACGTGGCTCCACCATGTCATTACCTATTAAGATAGACATGGCGATGGGTCATGTATTCTCAGAGGAAGTTGCCTAAGTTTGGCTCGAAGACTTGTCAGGATTGAGCTGTGCAGTGCAGCACAATTAAGTTTCGGTCTGAGCTTAATTGGGCTGAGTTTTGTGCCCTAATAAGTCCCGGTGTAGGCCTAATTGAGTCTCAAAAAAATGACATCTTGGGAAAGTTTTCTAAAACGAAGTGGAAATGATGTTTTAGAAAAGTTTGTTATTTTGAATAGTAAATTTTATAAATTTAAAATTAATATAATATTATTTTGTCATAAAAATGATTCGGGTTAGTCTTAGGTTATGCCATGGGTTTTGATTTGTAAGTCTAGGATCATGCCAAATTAGACTTTAGCATCCCATTTCTTTATATAGATTTATAAATTCTTTAATACATTATTTAGAATACAATAAAAATGAATTCAACTATTTTATATGACCTTTTATTTTTAACTAAAAATAGTATGTAATCAATGTGTGTATTTATGATGTTTATTTTGTAGTAACTAAAAAGAATTTTTAATGTTTTGAAAATAATTGACTCTTTAATTCAGAATTTAATTCGCAAAATTTATAACGTTTTAGTATTCTAAACGTATGAATTAAATTTAGTTACATAAAATTAATGAATTGAATCATATCCATTAATTTTCAAACAACCTGTAAACGTTATAAATGTTGTATTTGTATACTTTTAGGGTAATTTATTGAAAAAAGTCTTTTTATTATTTAATAGTAAGGTTCGGTATTATTAGACTTAGTCAAATTTTACACATTAAGGAGTTGTTATTTAAACATTATAAATTTTGATTGAAATAAATTTATTGTTTTAAATAATTGATTCATCTAGAATCTCATAATAATTGGTACTCTCGAAAGAATTTTATGAAACGGGTTAATTTTAAAAATGCCGATTATGGTTTTCGCCATTATAAAAGAAAATAAAGATTTGGGGCATTTTCGTTAATAACATCGTGTGATAGTGTGTTTTGAGGGGTCAAGGACTAGTAACTACATAACGCCTTCCTCCGTGTGACGACTCTTAAGAAGCTGTTTGCTTCTACGGATGAGCCAAGCACTTGCATTCCCATATGACAAGCGATGCGACTCTCTCCATCTTCCCGATCTTGACTTTTATGACATTGTCACATCTCTGTTTTTTGTTTTTTTTGTAGAATAGTCGGCTACGGTTAGCTTCTAATCTGGTAAGTAGTGGTAGTCTATCTACATCAACTACCAACAATTGTCTACTCCCAAAATAAGGTCAGTTTGTTTCTTATTTATTTATATTGTTTAATTCTTCTTTTTCAATTACTAATTAAATAGGATATGATTCTTTGTCTCTTTTACCATATCTCAATTCTACGATATTTCATCTCAACCGTATATTTATATGGCAAAATAAAATATCAACCGTATATTTATATGGCAAAATAAGGCCAGTTTATTTCTTGTATATCTATCTTGTTTAATTCTTCTCTTTCAATTATTAATTAAATAAGACATGATTCTCTATCTCTTTTATTCTGTCTCAACTCTACTCCACTTTATCTTAGTCATACATTTATATGGTAAAATAAGGTCAGCTTATTTCTTATGTATCTATCTTGTTTAATTCTTTTTCAATTACTAATTAAATAGGACATGATTCTCTGTCTTTTTTACCCTGTTTCAACTCTGTTTCACTTCATCTCAACTATACATTTATATGGCAAAATAAGATCTGTTTATTTCTTATGTATCTATATTGTTTAATTCTTATTTTTCAATTACTATAAGGACGCGTTTCTCTGTTTCTTTTACCATATCTTAACTCTGCTTCACTTCATCTCAGTCATATATTTATATAGCAAAATAAGGTCAGTTTATTTCTTATGTATCTATCTTGTTTAATTCTACTCTTTTAATTACTAATTAAACATGATATGATCAACTGTTTCATTTATCCTGTCTCAACTTTGTCTCACTTCATCTCAGTTATATATATGGCTGAGATGAAGTAGAGTAAAATTGAGATAAACAACTCAACCCACAAAATTAATCATAAAAATTTCGAATTGTTCAAAATTTTCAGTATTCAATTTTCTTTAATATTTTTATTGTAAAAAATCGATTAACTTATTAATTAGTTTATCAATTTTTGTAAATTAATAAATTCTTATAAATTAAAATTAATTAATAATTTTTAATTAAATTGTAAATTCTTTCATAAATAAAAATATTTTTTTAATTATATTTTAAATTTTTTAATTTTATTTAATCTTGAACTAAAATTATGAGAATCATTAAAACTTTTATCTTATTAATTTGATCTTCAGCGGTTCAGCCTAATTTTTAAATCATGGCGTTAAATCCACTCTTCTTACGTCTATTAGAAGGTCAAGTGTAACAGTAGTGAATCACATGCATTGCAAGATGTCATATCCCATCTCTCCACTCAAAACACATTCTCTCTTGTTTCGCCCTTAAAATATACATTTGACTTTTACTTTCTTCTTTTCAACCTTATTTAATTTGTCCCAGTTTTCTTAAATTTGTTGAACAAACAAAAGCCCTCTCCTAACCGTAACACAAAAAGACCTGAATCAAAAGTTAGTTTACTAATAATTAAAGCGAAAAGAGGTTGGATGTAATTTAACTATAAGGTGGAACTTGGATGGGTTAGTTATTAGTTGCTAGAAATAAAAGTGACTTAAATTGTAATTCGTACTAAAGAGCCTATTACGTACTTAGGATAACACATAAAAGGATAAAAATAAAGGAAATGTTCGGTTTCATTCCAAGTTTCGAAACAATTTTTGATGTCGAAATGAACTCCGATCCTTCTGGGATAATGGAGGAAGTTATTTACTGACACTCAGTTTAGATCTTTCTACAGTTTTCTCAATACGCAAACTCTCTTAATGAGTCAGAACCGTATGTTTACGATTTATATGAGTAATTATAAAAAACCTTAACTTTTATCGAACTTTTCCACCATAAGGTCGACATGGATCAGACTCACATTAAAAATGATCCATTTTTAATCAAAAATTTGACCATTTAATTTAGATTATTTATTAAGTAGTCACTTTATTCCTCTTATTTGGATCAAATTATGTAACTTAATCGATAATATTTAGTGAAAATCAAAATTACAATTAATAGTTGTTCACTTAATTAAAAAACGCAAAATTGTCCTTAAAGGACAAAAATGTCTAACATAAATTACTTTCATTATATTGATAAGGCTGAAGAAAGTCTGATTAAACAAGATCGTACTCAAGGAGTTTTGCCATTTCTGGGTTTGATATGAGTAGCCTTCTTCTTCAGTGTATAATCATAATTGGTGAATGATTCAATATGCACAAAGGCTTATAGCATTTACACAGTCCTAAGCTTTAGCTCAGAGGTACAAGTACGTAGTCTAAACAAGTAAGTATAGCTTTAAATGTTACTATTACTAGAGTCAGGCTGATAAATGAATGGTTCGATAAAGTTTGGCAAGCAATAAGTAAAAAACCGTTGCATTTGATTACTTGCGTCCCAATACATGTATCATTTCATGGCCTTTTCTAGAGATGAAGAAGTTGGGGGATATTCTACTAAAGTGTAAAATAGTGTTTAATTTCATAATACATTTACAAATATTCGGAAAACAACAACAACAACAGCAATCAAATAAAAGTCTTGTTGATAAACAAGATTTAAGAAGTTCCAATAATATATATTCTTCCACACATAGAAAAAAGAAAAATATTTAATATGCATATATATGTTAAAATAATAAGATAATACTAATTAAAAATAAAAATAAAATTAGATATAAAAGATAATAATATAAATAAATATATATAATAAATAAAATTATAAAAAGTAATAAAATAAATAATACAACAAAAATTGAACTAGGTAAAGAATAAAGATAAAAGATAAAATATGTAAAATATATAGATAAATATACACAAAGGAAATAAAACAAATAAACAAATAAATGAAACAAGTCATTCAAAATATATTTAGGTGAAGAAAAAACTTAGGCTAAATCATTAAGAGAAAAGTATTGATTGGTTAAAAGTTTAATTTAAATACCAGAGAAAAATGTTAAAAAGACTTATAAAAATGACAACTTTTTTTTGTCAGATCTTCTATCCGTATGATAAAACGCTAAAGTTTTCTATTGAGGATCATGTCATCGGTAAGTTATAACATAGCCGTATCAATTTTTTATTTGTTAAGTCATCTACAAATAATCAGTATCATACAGCATTCTTAAAATTGTATCCCACTATACTCCATTTAGGAATACAATCTCATTTTAACTTACCTTGTTTTGCATATATAATTCTATATTTTTTCTTAATCATGCATAATCACTTTAAAAAAGAATCATATAGAGTGAGATTTAGTAGCATAGAACATGATCTCTCAATGCATCATTCATCTTAGCACGAAAAAGGGGTGACACTGACTTTGTCTTCGTACGGGTAAGCAATAAGTATGAACAAATTAAGAAGAAATGTGCACGTATACATACAAAGAGAGGGAATGAAAAGATGAAGGCAACTCTACCTTCGGCTAATTAGAAATTGTGACCATTGGTGGAAGTAGGTAGGAGTTCTCAAAGTTTGTTTCTAGACATAATTACTTATGGCTTTAACAAATCGTACGCCAAAAGTAGAAACTAATCTATGTTTTGTGCAAGTTTCAATGTTTAATTTGTTGTAATCTAAGGTTGATTTGTACGAATTTATTAATGACTTCAAGAGCTAAGCATGATTGATAATATAGAAAAAAAGACAATAAAATGCAAAATTATCTAATTTTACCTCAAAACTCATAAACTAATATGAGACATTTTTAAATACTTTATGAATCACAATAATAAAATAAAATTTTAGACTAATTTATCCTAACTTTAAAAATTTACGTATTCAATAAAAAATTTAAAAGTCAAATATCAAAATAAACATAATTTAATAATTTTAATTCATCTTTTTAGAAACAGATAAACTTACGATCGTTATCTTTAGATGAGTATTGGGTAAATCTCCGGATTGACATAATAGCCTGCAAATCATGTCAACCGGATACTCTGCTCTAGGCAAACCCTATATGACAAACTTGATCGAGAAAGCGTAAGTAGGAGATTCGAACACAAAATTTTTTAGCCTTATACCCTCAACTACACAAACTCGACCACCTTTTGATAAAACTATTATCCTTTATATAACCTTCAAACTTATTATTGATTATTTAAGTTTAATTATTCGATTAACAAGCATCTATGCATCAAACTAAGCCATGAAAGTTAATCTCTAGTCGATTTATCTATGGTCAACGTGTAATGTCAAATTAGAAGCTAATTCAAACATAAGACCATTTACAGGTTAACAGTACATCAACTTCCAACCTACTACTACTTTCTTCTAAATTCTAGTAAGCCTTAAACCTCCCCATGCCAATCAACTCATGGATCACCGAAAACCCATTTCGCCACGTGTCATCTATCAAGAACCCATACGTGCAATATGAACTCCCAAGTACATGGAGACGTGTGGACATGACTGATTGATTGGGGGGGTTTTAGGTCACCCTTTTTTCACCTCCCTCTCGCAATTCAAATTAATAAATTAATAATGTTTTGAAACCCTAAAATGGAAAGATAACCACAAAAGTAACAAAACCCCAAATTTCCTTTTTTATCACATTTTTTAATTATTTTATGAAACTTATTTATTATATAAAGGTAAGAGAAGGGAAGGAATAGAGATAGTAGAGACTCACCTTAAGAACTCAACTCATCAAATACCTCTTCTATCTTGATTTCCGGCGATAAGCGCTGGTTAAACGCCGTCAACCCCTCCGTTAAATCGGTACATAGCGTGCAACCGCCAAACCCATTCAAGCCTTTGAAACGTCTTTCTTATTCCTCTTTATAATCAATCTACTGTTTCTTTGAGGAGAACACGGAAAATGTCTCGCGTTGTGGACGATAACTCATCGGCGAGTGGCGATACGACGCCGTTTTACCCGATGTTGGAGCTCCACGACAATCTTCCGACGCGCTCCGCTTCCTCCACTTCCACGCTCGGCCAGCTGCTGAAGCACGTAGGCGACGCACGGAAGGAGGCTACAGGAGACGGAAGCGAAACTCCGGTCCACCAAGTGCTGGAGATTGGCCGGGAGACTCCAGAGGCTCTGCGAACCGTGCCTTTTATTCTGTCATTCAACAACTTGACCTACAGCGTCAAAATCCGACGCAAAATGAGGCTGCCGGAGCTACTCCCGTGGCGGCGCCACCGTCTTGATGCCACCTCCGACGGAGACAGCTTGTTTACAACTACAAAGACTCTTCTTGACGACATCTCCGGCGAGGCGAGAGACGGAGAGATTCTCGCAGTTCTTGGCGCGAGCGGGTCGGGAAAATCAACTCTCGTCGACGCATTAGCGAATCGGATCGCGAAAGGTAGCTTGAAAGGAACCATATCTCTCAACGGCGAGGTTCTGGAGTCCCGAATGCTGAAAGTGATATCGGCTTACGTCATGCAAGACGATCTCTTGTTCCCTATGCTCACAGTGGAAGAAACCCTAATGTTCGCTGCTGAGTTTCGCTTGCCCAGAAACTTATCCAAGTCCAAGAAGAGAATGCGGGTACAAGCGTTGATTGACCAGTTAGGCCTTCGAAATGCTGCTAAAACGGTGATCGGAGACGAGGGTCATCGAGGAGTATCGGGAGGGGAGAGACGTCGTGTTTCGATTGGAATCGACATAATTCACGACCCCATTTTACTCTTCCTCGACGAACCCACCTCAGGTTTGGACTCCACTAGTGCGTTCATGGTAGTGAAGGTTTTGCAGAGGATTGCTCAGAGTGGAAGCTTGGTCATCATGACCGTACACCAACCTAGTTACCGGATTCTGAGTTTGCTTGACAGGTTGATATTCTTATCACGCGGACAAACTGTCTACAGTGGCTCTCCGACTAACCTGCCGGCGTTTTTCGCCGAGTTCGGCCATCCGATACCGGAAAGCGAGAACAGGACGGAGTTTGCACTGGATTTGATAAGAGAGCTCGAAGGGTCTCCAGGAGGGACAAAGAGCTTAGCGGAGTTCAACAAAAAATGGCAGAACATGAAGCAAACTCGAACTTCTGAACCAGATTGGCATGGATTATCCTTAAAAGAAGCCATAAGTGCAAGCATTTCAAAAGGGAAGCTAGTGTCTGGTGCCAGTAACAATGCTAGTTCAACCTCAATGGTGCCAACTTTCGCAAACCCATTTTGGAAAGAAATGGTGGTATTGTCAAACAGATCAGTCACCAACTCTCGTAGAATGCCTGAACTGTTTGGTATCCGATTAGGTGCAGTTCTGATCACAGGATTCATATTAGCTACAATGTTCTGGCAACTAGATAATTCACCTAGAGGGGTTCAAGAACGATTAGGGTTCTTCGCATTTGCCATGTCCACAACTTTCTATACATGTGCAGATGCACTTCCTGTGTTTCTTCAGGAGAGGTACATCTTCATGCGAGAAACAGCATATAATGCATACAGAAGGTCCTCTTACGTGTTTTCTCATGCACTAGTTTCACTCCCATCGTTGGTGTTCCTATCGTTTTCATTCGCCGCCACGACGTTTTGGGCGGTGGGCCTGGACGGTGGTTTTGGAGGATTCATGTTCTACTTCATCATCATCTTAGCTTCATTTTGGGCAGGGAATTCATTTGTGACATTCCTATCAGGTGTTGTGCCTCATGTGATGCTTGGGTACACTATAGTGGTAGCTATACTAGCCTATTTCCTTCTATTCAGTGGGTTCTTCATCAACAGAGATCGAATCCCACCTTACTGGATTTGGTTTCACTACATGTCTCTGGTGAAATATCCTTACGAAGCTGTTCTACAGAATGAATTCCAAGACCCAAGTAAGTGTTTCGTAAAGGGTGTTCAGATTTTCGACAATAGTCCACTTGGTGGAGTACCCACATCGCTTAAACTGAAATTGTTGGACTCCATGAGCAATACCTTAGGGATGAAGATTACAAGCTCGACTTGTTTAACTACAGGTTCTGATATATTGGAACAACAAGGAATCACTGATTTAAGCAAGTGGAACTGCTTGTGGGTCACTGTGGCTTGGGGATTCTTATTTAGAATCCTATTTTACTTCTCTTTGTTGCTTGGGAGCAAGAACAAGAGACGGTAATTAACTAAGGTTAAGCAAGAATTTGTGTGTTTTATTTATAAATTTGTTTTGAGAATTTCTGGGTTTTTGGGGGGTTTTTAATGTATAATTGTCGATTAACTAGTAATGTTTTATTGAATAATCTGTAATTCTTTGGTGCTCAAATAGTTTTGTTTCATAGAAAAAATACCTTCAATGGAAAAAAAAAAATAAGCCACAAGGTGCATAAATTAAGAATTAGTAAGATAAATACAATATTTTCAATTAGAATCATATTAAGTTAGTAGTTCTTTTTCTTAAGAGTTTAAAGGAAAAAAAAGGTTAATTGTATAAAATTCTCTGTAATCTACACCTTTTATTACTTTAATCCTTAATTTTAAAAAATTATTATATGCTCTCCTAAATATTAATTTTTGTTTCATCTGTATTTCTAAATATTATTATGTAGTAAAAATTTAATTAAAATTTTGATTAAGTATCAGAC
>JANITW010000003.1:62117712-62163148 GCA_027564335.1 Erythroxylum williamsii | reverse complement strand
TGTGTGAGCGCTGGCAAGAGAAGTATGGCTCACAGGTCGGTCAGCTGGGATCTTTTGGGGATGACCTAGTTAGGAGTGTTTAGTTCCTTTTGGATTTGTACAGTGTGTAATCATGACAGAATCATGTATTTATGGTTTTTGAGAAATGAAATGAGAATATTTTATGGTTTCAAAATTTAATGATTTTGATATTACGATTTTATTATATTGATGCCATGTGGATTATAGAAATGATCGTACGTAGTGCACTCTTATCGTGGGTTATGCGTCGGAATGACCCACGGGCGTCCCGGTGCGTACCCTACGATAAGGGGGCGCTACACTTTGGGTTAGGTGACGAGTCAAAATAAATATACTCATCCAAATATTTACTAACTGATTTACTTCAGTTGGTATTAGAGCAAGGTTTCTAAGAAACACTGTTACAAAGTGAGGAAAAAGATTTATGGCTGAATCACATGTTTTTATAGCAAAAGGTACCTCGGTCACAAGACCCTCTGTATTTAATGTTGAAGATTATCATTATTGGAAGGACATGATACGACTTTTTATAGAATCCATACATATTAATCTTTGTGATATCATTGAATATGGTCCATATACACTAATAGACGACGAAGGGAATATCATCTATTTGGTATTTGGGAGTGACATCGGGAGAGATGCCCAAATATGCTTTAGAATAATAGTTCCTTATGCCTATGGAGGCATCCAATAAAGGTAAAACCTGAGATAATTATTTCTCAAAAATAGTTAATTGGAATATGGAGATTAAGGGTATCAACTACTTTTCCCACATGTAATCATATTTAAATTCATAAATTTGCATGTTGGACCCATTTTGTGTGTTGAATCTCGTCTGCCATTTCAATCATTAAGTGCTTAAAATGTATTTTCTGGTTTCTGATTTTGGTATTCTGCTTCAGGTAAAGTGACACCCTCTTCAGAATTTCCAGTACACCATTTGCTGTAATGCGATTTCTGGTTTGAGACAAATAGATGAAAAAATTGTTCTTTTTTCGATCTTCATCTAACAAGTGTGATGGGAGTGTTGATTCTCCTTCTTCTGCTGGCAAGCAAGTCTACTGGGAAATGCCAGCAGAAGGAAGGCTAAGCAATCAGTGTATAGATAAGGCTGATATCGATTTCAGGAGATCTGGGGGCTTTTTTTTTGGTAGGATAAAAGTGAGCAACGCTCACAAAAGCAGAAAACTACCTAAATTCATGATCAAGCCATCTAAAAACACTAGGGGGAACTTGTCTCAAAACGTGAAAACCAGGAGGAAAATCAAAAGCAAGGTGGGAGAGGGAGTCGACAGCAAAATTCCCTTCTCTATAGATGTGAGTGAGCTTCACATTATCAAAGTGCTTCAGTAGGTTGAGGTTTCTATCAACAAGAGACAAACAACCTGAATTTGCTTGGACATCACTGGTCAACATCTTGACAGCAATCTCATTATCACTTTCAACAAGAACATCCAAATAGGCAAGATTATAGGTGAGTTGAATACCATAATAAAGGGCCCACAATTCAGCATGAAGAATAGAGTAACGACTGGTCTTGAAAACAAACTCATGTTTCCAGCGACCATTATGATCACTAATTAAACCTCCACCTGCAGCAATCCCCGTGGCGGCAGCCAAAGAAGCATCAGTGTTGAGTTTGACAAAAGGGAAATGTCGAAATTTCCAAAAAATTAACTGTGAACACAAAGGACTAGTATTCGCCGAAGGCAACGTGTTAAAGATATCCTGAAACAATTTAGCTTTAGAAATAGTACAGTGCAAGAGATTAAAAATGAAAGAATCACCATAATTAAAAAATCTGTCATTCCTTCTTTTCCAAAGGTTCCAGCAGCCTAAGCTAAAAATAGTAGGCCAACTGAGATGATCATGAGAGAGATGGGAGATTTTTAGATTCAATAACAAACAATCTTCCAAATTAAAGATTTTCAGATTCAATAACAACCAATCTTCCAAATTAACATTCCAGAAGGAGCTCAAATTATTAAAATCAGTAAAAAGATGCCAGAATTAAACAGCAACATGACAATCACGGAGAATGTATAGATGGGTTTCAGGCTCATCGTGGCAGATATCACAAATCCCAGAGTCACTTAAGTGTCTTCGTTTTCTTTCATCATTAGTTAAGATTTCATTGTTGAGGGCTAGCCAAAAAAACATTTTGATTTTTTGAGGGCCTTGCCACTTCCAAATCAAGTTCCAAGGAAAGTTATGAAAAAGAATATAATTTCCAGAAAGAAAATAATATGCAGACCGCAAAGTAAATACTCCTGAAGAAGACAAACCCCAAAGAAGGGAATCCTTACCACAAGTATTAAAGGGCACAAGTGTAGCAGCAATATAGGAGCAAATTGAAGTGGGGAGCAATTGAGCAAAATACTCTCATCTCCAATCTCCATAATCAGTAGTAAAAAAAAAAAGAGACAGTTTTATCAATCATATTATTTGGAATAGGCCCACTAGCGATGTGCTGCAAAGGCTTTGAGACACCTGGCAACCATCTATGTTTCTAAAATTTGACAGTGCATCCATCACCTAATGCCCAGAAGGTGTTAGAAATCACATCTTCCCAATTTGCAATGACCAAGTGCCATAGAGGAGTACAAGAAGCAGGAGCAACAAGGTTATGTGGGATATCAATGCTGAATTTGTATTTGGACCTAAGGACTTTAGTCCATAGACTAGTAGAATCTATCAAGATATGTCATCCAACTTTCATAGAATATGCTGAATTAACTACACGAAGATTCCTCAAACCTAACCCTCCAGATCCTTTAGAATGCTAGACTTTATCCCAAGCAATGAGAGACAGACTCCTTTTGTCATCTTCCTTTGTCCATATGAAACTCCTGCTGATTTTTTTCATCTCATCACAAATAGTAACAGGGATCTTAGAAGTTTGCACGGCAAAGGATGACATTGAAAGCAAAGATGAATTTGCGAAGGTAACACGACCTGCAAGGGAAAGACGACTAGAATTCCAGCTTAAAATTTTTGCCTTCATTTTATCAAGGATATACCCATAGCTCTTCTTGGTGACCCGAGAATGGAGAAGAGGGACTCCGAGGTATTTTCCCGAGTCATTAGTTTCATGAAACTCCAGAATAGCCCTTAAGGATCGTCTTGTAGACGTCAGAACATTTTAAAAAAAAAGACCCGAGTTTTCTGAGAGTTGACTTGTTGACCTGAACAAGCACAAAAGTCTTGGAGGACCCTTTTAACAATATCAACTTAAGAAGCATCAGCTTTAGCAAAAAGGATAAGGTCATCCACAAAGAAAAGTCAGTAAAGGACCATCTCTACTAAGCTTGATAGGTTGCTAACTCCCTTCGTCAACAGCTTTACAAATGCCATGAGAGAGTTTTTTCATACACAGCACAAAAAGGTAAGGAGATAGGGGACAGCCTTGGCGCAGACCTCGAGTCGGCAGAATTTGATCCGTGACGCTACCATTCCATAAAAGTTGCATAGAGCTACCAGACATACACTTCATGATAGTATGAATGAGGACCTGGGGTAGTCCTACCTCATGAAGGGTATCAAGTAAAAATTCCCATCGAATCCTATCATACGCCTTTTCAAGATCAACTTTTATGGCCATACAACTCTTTTTCATACTCATGTTCCTCATAGAGTGAATAACTTCCTGAGCAACCACAATATTATCAGTAATGTGTCTTCCTGGAACGATGCTAGTTTGAGTAGGCCCAATCACCTGAGGCATGATCATCTTGATTTTATGAGCAATGGTCTTAGTGATTAATTTATACGTTACTGTGCAGAAAGCAATTGGCCAGAACTGATCTATTTGCTTGGGAACCTCCACTTTTGGAATAAGACATAACAAGGTCTTATTAATATTAAAATCAATAACTCCTCCGGAAAGAATATTTTTGACTTCATTGCACACATCCCTGCTTATAAGATGCCATTAGGACTAATAAAAACCTGCTTGATACCCATCAATACCTGGTGCTTTCCAAGGCTGCATATCAAAAAGTGCTCGTCTAATATCCTCATCACCAATAGGTTTGGTAAGAAGTTCCATAATAGTATGGTCGCAAACAGGAAAACTCCCTCTGATAGGATAAGTGGGCTGGAGGGTGACATCATCTCTGTACAACCTACTAAAGAACTGCAAAGCCATATTCTGAAGAGCCTCCTAGTCATTTACCCAATTTCCCTGCTCATCCTTGAGCAGTTCAATCCGATTCCGCTTCCTCCTTTTAACAGTTTTCATGTGAAAGAAGGTAGTATTGCGATCTCTCCATTTAATCCAATCGCTTCGAGATTTTTGCATCCAGAGGAGTTCCTCCCTATGAATAATGATATCTAGTTCAGTCTTGAGCTGATTATAAGTGCTCATCAGAACAATTGATGGGCGTGTATCCAGTGCATGTTCCACAGTAGCAATCCTGTTCAACGATTTGTTTTTAATTTGGAAAATATTCCCAAACACTTCAGAATTCCAGATTTTCAGTTTATCAGTCAATTTTGAGAGAGAATAAGATAGCTAAGAATGGGGCTCCTAACTATTCTTCACAAATTCACCAAACTCAGCATGAGTTAACCAAGTCGCAAGAAATCGGAAAGGTCTGTTTGCTAAAACAAGAGAAAAGCTGCAAGTCTGCAAAAGTAAGGGACAATGATTAGAGTGAATCCGAGGAAGATGGGACACAGCAGCTTCCGGAAATGCCAACCTCCAGCGAGAGTTACAAATACCTCGATCTAGTCTCTCCCAAATACAACCTCTACGTCAAGTGTAATCAGAACCTTTGTACCCCAAATCAATCATATTGGTGTCTTGAAACCAAATAGAGAACTATCGACATACCCCGGTTCGATTAGGAGACCCCCCTTTCTTCTCATGAAAATAAAGAATGGCATTGAAGTCACCAATCAAAACCCAAGGGAAATAAATAGCAGTATTGAGCTGATGAAGATGCTCCCATAACTTAGCACGACATGATGGAGTAAGGTGCCTATAAATAGTAGACAGGAAAAACAGAAAGTTATTGTTCTGAGAGACCGAGAAGAGAACAAATTGTTAATTACTGAGCAACATCTCAATTTCATAAAAATCATCCCAGAGAATCCAGATGCCCCTAGAAAAGCCCGTTGCTTCAACCCAATGAGAAAAAGGTAAACCAATTCTACTAATACATCTATCAGCTTTAAGACTACTGATTCTCGGCTCAAGGATAATAACAACACGACTATTATGTTTCTTGATGAAACACTTCAGAGTTCGCACAAATAGGGGCTTACCCGCCCCTTGACAATTCCAAGAGAAAATTGTCATTAAAAGGAAGAAAAGGTAGAAAGGAGACCTCGTTAATCCCACAAGTAAGGATCAACATCATCATTCTCGCAAGGCATAAATTCCTCAATATCCTCGTCTAAAGACAAGGCATTGGTAGCCCGAGTGTCAGTATCTACTTCCAAAATGGGAACATCCACAATCATGGAATCATCAACACGGGCAATGCTTAAATTGGCAGACATAGAAACAACTTCCTTGATAATACCGATCGTGGATCCCATAGCTCTAGACAATATAGAGTCAGCCTTTCCCATAACAGAATGATTTTCCTTGTTCAAAGTAGAAGGGAGGTTAACAATGTCTTGTTCCAAGGCATGTCGAGTTTTGAAATCAAAGAAATCGCCTAAAGTGGTTTTAGGAATTTTCTCTTTAGTGGATGGTCCGACATTTTATTTGTTATAGGAGTGAGATGGTTCCCTATTACTTCCATTCTTACGGCCCAAACTTCTTCCTTTGTTAGATGAAACCCGTTGCCCACGTGGGAGAGTAAAATTCCCTTCTCGTGAAGAATCCTGTGCCGGAATAGTGGTGTTAGGAATACCTTGAGCAGGTTCCTCAATTCCTCCTAGAATCTCGACAGCCTTTTCAACTAAAACTAAATATCTAGAGCTTTGTTTTTCATCTTGAGTCCTTAACCCATGAGTTTCGCCTTAGTGACTCGGCTTTCTCTTCCGCTTCTCAACCACTATCCACGGATCGAAATCATCTTTCCCTGCCTTTGAGGTCGTCACCGAAGAGTTATTCTCGTTATCTGGCAATTCCTTAAAGGAGCAATGAGTATCAAAATGACCATACTGACCACATGAGAAACAAACTTCAGGGAGATTTATATTCAACTAATTGAATTTCACCAACAATCTCAAACTTCGAGACAAGCAATTCCATAAGATCAACGGAGACTGCCACCTTTGCAAACCTTGCTCTTTCAAAGTCACTAGTATTGAAGTTAATTTTAAGAACATGACCCACCACTACCGAAATGGCTTTGATCACATCTTCAGGGTAATACTGCAAAGGAAGTTCTGGGAGACGAATCCAGATGACATTCTTACCTATATAAGGGTTCTTCACTCGAAAATTAGGGGTCCAAGGCTGGATAAGTAGATACCTACCCATAATAACCCAGAGACCTCCTAAAAGAACATGATTGTAATCTGACTCGTTATTGAAATGGATCATAAAAAAGTCCCAACTAATATCAAGAATTTTAGCCTCACGTAAGTTCCAAATTGCACCAAGCCTAGAACATAGCAACTTGTAACCAATATCCCTCCCAAGAAGACGAACAATCACAGCATTATCCAGATTTTTATTAAGCTTGTTGGTGAGTGCCATGGAGAGAGTAACTTTAGGTATAGAACCCGTTTTATCAATCAGAACATCACCCCCCCCTACCGTAATCTTCTGTGCTGCCATAACATCTTCCATGGTCGATTCTAACACAACACTAGCCATCAAACAATCCCTATATCTAGGAGAGCCAACACCGGGGTCTCAGTGTTTAACCTTCTTGGTTGCTCTATCTTCTTCCATGACCTGCAACTCGGGGTTCCCCAGAGGATTTGCCATAGAGCTTTTTGTTGTTTTTTTTAAAGAAACAGCCTAACTATATATCCAAACAAAACACAAGCAGCCAAAATGGAAACAAATCGCGGTTAAAGAGCCAACACCGGTTAGAGAGCTCGTAATACAGCGAGGAAAGAGTTCCAGCAAGGATGGACTGGCCACCGCGCAAGGCTCAGACGGACTGTAGATGGGTTGACACCGCTGGATCCCCCAGATCTGAGCACACCGGTGAAGAGACTGTAGTAGCGTACACCGATCCTCCACAGCAGAGGCCGAGAGTGTTGGAGGATCTTGGTTTCCGCGACACCTGGGTTGTTGGCAGAGATCAACACCAAGACGATTCAAAGTAGGTTAGCAGGAGAAGAGATCATTGTAGTAGTCGCAGTTCATTGTAGCAATCGTAGTTCACTTTCCGAGGGCTTTTTCTCAAAGTCTCGAAAGCAAGAACGTGATAGGCCCAGCCCATGTCTTAGAAGAAGCCAGTCCTTGTCATCATATTCAATTTTCGCCAATGCTCTGGAGCAAAGAAGATTTCTTTGCACAGATGTTCAAACTGGCTTTCCCTCTAGTGTTTCCAATCACTCTCGTCAGGAGCAGTCGGATCCGGTGATCGTTCATCTTGGTGAGGCATTTGATTAAGATGTTACATCTTTTTAGTTGGAGAGAAATTATATTTGGTAATTAGCTGAATAAGTTGGCAAATTGAACTCAATTCACTGATTTTGAAAACGTTACTATAAGGAGCGTTTTTCTTTGGTGATTGAGAAATTAAGGAACTAAAAGACTATCATATCCAAAATTTATTACAAATTACTCAAAGAGATAGAAATAGAGATAGAGATAGAGATAAAGAAATAGATAGAAATATAAATTTGATTTAATTTACACAAAATTTTAAAAGTTAATCATTAAATTAAAATTTTAAAATATTTATATGAAATTAAAATTTTCAAAAAGTAAATACTTTTAAATTAGTTATCATTAATTGTATTACATTAATTACTTTTGTATAAACCCGATATTTAGGTCCCTTTTTATATTAATATTTAGTATATAATATTGTTATCACTTATATATTGTGTTTAATTCAATTTAATTTACTCTAAACTTAATAAATTAGATTTTAATTAATTATTTTTATCTATGTTTAAATTTTCGTAGATTAATATAAACGGTTTTTCAAAATAATTTTATTTTAATTTAATATATTAAAAATATAGTTTCAATTTTTAAATTAAAAAATTAAAATTAAAATAACAAAAAATTATATTTCCTTAAATTTGAAATTAAATCAATATCATTTTTTGCAAACCCAATTTCATATTAAGCACTTTGGTGCCACATTTAAAGAAAAACTCCTAGTGTGACCTGACCAAACCCATTCTGAAGCTTATTTTTAGTAATCTCTCAACCCTTCATGACGCAAATTCAAGAAGATATCAGGAATTTTTTAATTGAGCTTATTCACCATTGAGAACTTGTATTAAGAGGACTTTTAATGCTCTTAAGACTTGATGAAAGATATTAGAGAAAATAATAATGTTGACTTCTTTTGCTCTATCTGAATTATTATGAGAATATTCAAATAAATATTAAAATATAAGTTAATACTCATATCCTCATAAATCCTTTTATTCTAAGTCATACTTTCAAAAGTTAATTTACATATAAACAACTAATACTAAATTATTAATTTTATCAAACATCCTTAAATAAACAATTGATGTTATTCATTGGTCAAATCAGCTATATTAATCCGATGTTAGCTAACCGCTAATAAAATTAGCTAACAACCAATACAATTCGCTGATTGTCAAATAAGGTCGTAACGTGAAACCCTCTCATTCGGTCTTATTCTATTATAAGTCTTCATCTCAAAACGATAAAATAATATTACATTTCATTTCATTTTATCAAATCAAACATAGCCTACTAGACACAAAATGAAAAACTTAAACGAGAATCAAACATTTAACTAAAAATTTATTGAGACAAAAGTTAATTAAGAATATAACAATAACATCATCATCTTAATAAAAAGACTATTTCTTTAACTCGAAGCTTTGACTTTATAGACGACAAGGCTTACCCTCACTTGCTTATTGAAACCAATACTTCCTAGCTGTGATGCACTGGATTACACCTCCATAATCCGCGCCATCCAAATATTTTAAAATTCTCCATTCGACTGTCCATCGCCATCAACTAAACCCGAATTCCGACGGCCTTCAATGCCGCCTGCTGACTCCGTTACACTATGGGGCCCGGTTTCATTTTCAGTTACGAATAAAAGATATTATTTCCTTAAATTTCGGTGTTCTTCGATTGACGCTTGATTGACTTTTCTTGTTTGAAATTTGAATTGATCACGCTTCACTGGATCAGTATCTCGCCATTAATGGTAGGTTAATCAATTAGTTTATCATAATTTTATGTGATAAACTTTGTTTTAGTTTCCAATTAAAGTCATAGATTATAGTGTTCTTTGGTGGTTTGAGGAATTCTTGGATGCATGGAAGTGACATGAGTGATTTTTGAGAGTTGGAAGTGTGGAGTGAAAGAACCTTGCAAGTTATGATTTTTACCATTCAAATGTGGTCAGTTGGTGTTTGGCTGGTGAGAAAAATGGAGAAAATTTTTAATGTTTTTTGTTTGTTTTTTCTCAAATTCAAGATTCTGATCATATGTAGTTTTTCTCTAATCAATCATCTTCTTCAGTAACCCAATCGAGCAACCGAGTACTTCATCACTGATTCTGTGAGTTTTAAGGTTTCAAGAATTCCACAAAATCGATATAGGTTGGGGTGATCAGTCTCGAATCCCGATGTTTTTTTTTTTAGTGCAGAAAGGTTTTTATGACTTAATTATCAGGTTGGTCCTTGGAAGAGGAGAGAGAATAGGGTTTTGAGAAATGAAAAGAGCAGGCTAATTTGGCCTTCAAGGTCGCGTGCGATTTTACTATTTCAGTATGATGGTTTTGTTTCGGGTTCTGTGTCTTGTTTACTAGGACAGTTCAGGTCGCTGAAAACTTTTCCATACTGTACGAACCCGTTGCTTCTTCAAGGACGCGAATAATATACAATTTTCAGACTAGATGTTTTAGCGTTACGGTGGAATTAACCCATTTTGTGTGTTGAATCTCGTGCGCCATTTCAATCATTAAGTGCTTAAAACGTATTTTCTGGTTTCTGATTTTGGTATTCTGCTTCAGGTAAAGTGACACCCTCTTCAGAATTTCAAGTACACCATTTGCTGGAATGCTGTTTCTGGTTTGAGAAATAGATGAAAAAATTGTTCTTTTTTCGATCTTCGTCTAACAAGTGTGATGGGAGTGCTGATTCTCCAACTTCTGCTGGCAAGCAAGTCTACTGGGAAATGCCAGCAGAAGGAAGGCTAAGCAATCAGTGTATAGATAAGGCTGAAATCGATTTCGGGAGCTCCAGGGGCTTTTTCTCAAAGTCTCGAAAGCAAGAACGTGATAGCCCCAGTCCATGTCTTAGAAGAAGCCAGTCCTTGTCATCAGATTCAATTTTCGCCCATGCTCTGGAGCAAAGAAGATTTCTTTGCACAGATGATCAAACTGGCTCTCCCTCTAGTGTTTCCAATCACTCTCGTCAGCAGCAGTATGGTGATCGTGCATCTAGGTGAGGCATTCGATTAAGATGTTACATCTTTTTAGTTGGAGAGAAATTATGTAGTATGAGCTGCATTTCTGTGCCTTGTTTATAATTATTTAATTGCTTCCTGAGGTTAGTTTGCTGGTTTCTGATTACTAGGTGGGTTCTTACACCTGAGAAGCAAACCAAAACAAAGAGATATGAAATGGCATCTACATTAAATGCATGTGGACTGGAGAGACTTGGTTCTTCAGCTTCTTCTAAATCTCATCATGACTTATCGACAAACTCTTCATCTAGTAATGTCTTGAGTAAGGTTTTGGATCGCTACGTTGATGGACAGCAGCTGTATGAGGAAAGAAGCAAACCCAAAAGCAATCCTGCACCTAGTAAATATACTGGGAATGGAAATGCTGGTGCGAAACTTCCACCACGAGTCCAATGTACAGCCCCTTCCTCACCAACAGGTAGGGTCAAAGATAAATCCAGGTCTTGTTCATTTAGAGATGCTAAAAGTGCCTGCTTTTCTCCCAGAGATTGGGTGGAGCATGCTTTTGGTCATGAATCTCCGAGCACTATTGCAAAGAACGTAGTTGAGAAACTTTCCCAAATTCATGCTTTCCCCAAGGCAAGTGCTAAGGAGTTTGACCGTGATATTCCGATCACAATTGAGGATATCTATAGCGGATCCATGAATAAATGCTTCAATTCAAAAGTGAATAGTCGTGCCCAAAAAAGTTTCTCTATGGATCAAACTTATGATGCCATTGATAGCTATTATGCAGAAGATATCTCAGGTTGTCAGAAACAAAACAGTTTTCTACCGGACATTGGTGATGTGAACTCTGTTGCAAATGAGGATGCTATAGATGTGGAACTGCAACGAAGATCAAAGCAAGCTGAGGAGAGAGTAGTTTTCCTTTCTGAAGAGCTTGATCAGGAAAGCTTTCATCAAGATTGTGGATTTGATGTCCCATCATTGGTTCAGACTATCAGAAACTTGATGGCTGATAAGGTAAGCTTGGCAATTGAGGTATCAAGTTTTTTAAAGTCTCGGATCGCTGAGAGGGATTCTGCAATGGAAGAGTTTAGATTGGCAAAAGCAGAACTAGAGTCTCGCACCCTAAGATTAGAGAAGGAGAAGAGTGAGTTGCAAACAGCATTAGAGAAGGAATTAGACAGAAGGTCAAATGATTATTCTACGAAGCTTGAAAAGTGCCTATTTGAGGAGCATAGACTTCGTGAAAGGGTTAGAGAGCTTGCGGAGCAGAACGTGTGTCTCCAGATGGAAGTGTCTTCTTTTCATCAGAGGGAAACAGAAACCAAAAGTATGATAACACATTCTGAGCAGCAAATCAAGCATCTGACTTCAAGGATAGAGGACGTAACTGGGGACAACCAAGATCTAAAGCAGAAATTTTCTGAATTGGGAAAGAAGTACAAATCAGTCCAGGAAGATCTATATTGTGTCAAAAGAAAATTTGAACAGAAGGATAACGAGTGCAAAGAGTTGCAGAAGTCTGTCACTAGATCATTAAGAACCTGTAGTGACCAAGAGAAGACAATTGTTGGTTTGCGGCAAGTTTTCAGTGAGGAGTTTGAGCAGAAGCAGTCGCTAAGCACGTTTGATAAGCAAGTGGAAAAAATGCAAACAGAGCAAATGAGATTGACTGGAATAGAGATGACTCTGAGGAGGGAGGTGGAATTTTGTAGGTTTGAAATTGATTCCCTTCGAAGTGAGAAAATCAATCTGTTGGATCGCTTGAAGGATAATGGAAAAGAGATTGATGCAGTGACTTTCAAGCTAGATGATGAAATGCAGACCCGTGTATGCTGCTTGCAAAATCAAGGTCTAGGAATGCTGAATGAAAGTGCAGAACTGTGTTCCAAGTTATTGGAATACATCCAAGGAAAATCTGGTCAACTTTCAGAGTCAAAGAAGGGCACTGAATTTTCAACCAGTGGTTTAGATGGGCAGTTTCTTGTTGAATCTGACATGAAAATACAAGGTTTCAAGCGTGGAATGGAAAGCCTAACAAGGAGTTTGCAGACAGTATCTTCTTTGCTGCGGGAGAAGTTCAATCTGGTTGCTTTGAAACCTCATACACCATCAAACAGTGAATCAAAACAACTAGATTATCAAACTACTGATGTAAGTTGCTTTATACCAGCTATATTTGACTTACTATGAAGTACATATGAAAAATGTTAGACTAACAAGCACGCTGTCATTCAAGTTCAATTTTAATTGAAATTAGTTATTTTCATTTTCATTTGCTTAAGAAACGGGAACTCTAGCAGTTCAAAGTTATCTTTGTAGAATCTTGTTTCTAATGTTTCCTTCCATTTGCACACCAGAATACCAGAATTGAGCTTAAAGCTGAAAGTTTACTTACTACTTTACTGAGAGAGAAGCTGTACTCCAAAGAGAGTGAAGTTGAGCAGTTGCATGCTCAAATGGCAGCAGCTGCCAGGGGGAACGACGTACTCCGATGTGAACTCCAAAATTCTCAGCACAACCTTTCTTTTGTCAATAACAAGTTCAGAGACTTAGAACTTCAGGTAACCTAGAACATCATCTCCACCTCAATTAGCTTATGGTGGGTGCCGCAAGCTATGTGCTTTGGTTATGATTAGCTGCATGTGTGGAAGTAGTAATTTGTTTGCACATCATTGGTAGCTTTAGGAATAATGATTATTTGGTATACTTTCAAATAATGTTGTTCCATTGTATATGTAGTAGTGTACTTCCATTCATGCAAGGGCTTAATGCTAATAATGAGATATCAAATCATTTGTTATGTTGACTTGTTTGTGGATTTTCTCTATATTCTTCTGAACTAATATAGGCCTATTCAACAGATGTCAAAGAAGGACGATAGTATAGGTAAGCTTCAAAGTGACTTGCAAGAATGCACGAAGGAACTAATAATCCTTAAGGGGATGCTACCTAAAGTTTCAGACGAGAGAAATTTGATGTGGGAGGAAGTTAAGCAATATAAAGAGAAGAACATGCTGTTGAACTCAGAAGTCAACATATTGAAGAAGAAGATAGAGGCCCTTGATGAAGATATACTTCTAAAGGAAGGTCAAATTACCATCCTTAAAGACACTCTAGGCAGCAGAACTTTTGACCTCCTTGCTAGTCCAGATTCTTCACAGGATTTTCTGCTGAAATGAAAATTTATCTACAAGTCACAGTACTGTACTATAGAAACATTTCCTTCCGTTTCCATACTTTCTTTCCTTCTTTCTACTTTTCTTCTTCCTTTTCTTATATGAGTGTCCTCAATAGAAACGGGTAAGATGTGAAGTCCTCGACTTACCCCTCATGATTCTTTTTGTACAAGACCAGTTTTCACAGATGTATGTAGTTGATTTTCTTCCTCTTCAGAGTAGAGATGAGAAGCTAAATGTGTAGATGAAACAAAGTTAACCAAATTTGATGTTTCCATGTAAGAAGCTGCATCTGATACATATGAAGAAATTGACGAAGTTTATCGCATGTACACCGAGTGTACAACTGAAGGTACAGATGAGATCAACATAGTACAACCAGGTAATTACAAGAACAGAAGTAAATTAAGCTTCCAAGTCCACAAGTTCCAATAAGATAACTGGCCTTCAATTATGCTAGAGCAAGAATTCGAAATGGTGTGATTTTTTTTTTCTTTTTGGAGGTAGCTTATTAGCATATCCTGAAGCACCCCATGTGGAGAATCATAAGGACGCTGACTTCCAGAAGTCGATAGGCTTGCGTTGCTGGGGAAAAAAGATCAAGTTTTCCAATGTAAATATCAAGAAGAATGGATAATGTAAAGCAAAAACTGCAGAAGTAATTGACATTTTCTGCTACTGAAAGTTCAACAGAAACGATGTCAATAGTGACAAATATAGTTATACATAATAATATTGTTTGCAATGGTTATGCCCTATATCCGATAGCAACATAACCCAAATCTGACCATCCGTTGATCCTCATTTGTATCCATAAAACTTATTATATACAGAGAAGGTGTACAATAGACTAGTTTAAGTTTGAAACTGCAGATCCTACAGATAAATGCCGGCTGATATCCAGCATGAGTTCTAGTATGTGCTCTACTTTTCAACTTGACATTCAAAAGTGAATCAAATCGGCCTGAGAATGGGTTTCCAGACGGTTAACTCTAACTGATATATCATTCAATCCAAGCTATAATCACATGAACTATTTCTTAGTTTAGTGGCTACAATATCCCAAGTCAACTCAATATAATTTACCTTGTCAATGGGAATCTTTGCTCTGACTGATTCAATCAACGAGAAATCAATATCAGCCACAGTAATCCCGGTTGAAATTCGGTCTGTGAGAAAGAAGTGTAAATAATTGTGAATATACCAAGACAGTACTAAACCTGGGTGATAAAGAAGCGAAATTTGCACTGACGTAATTTTACAAGGGAAACTCTACATCCTACCATGCAATCGACCAACTATTGTTCCCCAAGGATCAATGATTAAAGTGTCACCGAAGCTTTCTCTTTTATCATTGTGATGTCCAGCTTGTGTAGCAGCTATCACCTGACATGTACGCCACGGAATCAACAAAAGGCAAGATTCATACATCAAAGATACACTAAGTTGTTGAGAAACATCAGATAGGAAGTATCTAGCAAACTGGATAACATAATCGAATGTATTGAACACGTATATTTATATTGAATTAGCATGATAATGAGTTTCATACGTAGCATTGGGTCTCAATTGCACGAGCACGAAGCAAAATCTCCCAGTGTGCCTCACCAGTTATTTTTGTAAATGCTGAAGGCACCAACAAAATCTGCAAGTTAACAAGATGTTAAAGTTTTAGTAAGCAGCCAGGAAACAATTCTTGCACAAAGGTATGAACGTAATTCATACCTTGGCTTCATGTTTGAACCTGAGCTGCTGGTAGAGCTCAGGGAATCTCAAATCATAGCAAACTGAAAGACCCAAGCGTCCTGCCGGGCTATCAACTGCAACTACTTCCTTCCCTACACATAAACCCGCATCGATTACCATTAGTATACATAGCTTACCGATTGTCATGCTTTATTCTCTCAGATGTGCAAACAAACAACTAAATGCACAGTTATTACCAGCCTCTGTGAAGCTGCTTTCCTTGTATACCCTTCCACCGGGAACATCCACATCAAACCTACATATAGAAAACATTCTGTCAGCATATCATATCCATCAAACTAATCCTTGATAAGCTCAACATATTTCAAGCAACTTTACTTAAGATGTAGGCATGGAAATAATAGCAAATAAATGGACAATGATTCGTTCAAATGCCCCAACATTCAAGATGCAGTCTTTCCTAACAGCCTTTCTACAGTGAAGCCACAAACTATATCGATTGATGCTCCTGGACAATCATGGGAAAATAAGAAACCAAACCCCAAATGAAGTAACTTACAAGTGTATTTTACTGTATGTACTTCTGATCTTTCCATTTTCATCAACAATAACATGAGTGTTTCGCAAGTGTGCATCATCAGATCCTTTTTCTTGGAAGCCTCCAAGGGACAGCCAAATTCCTGACTCCCTGCAATTCACAATGGCATGCGAAGCACAAGTCAATAGGAATGCATATCCAAGTTATACCGACTCCAGGTCAACGGAAATCGCTGAAAGATTATAAAGTATCATTACCTATAGCACCAAATAGTTCAACAATAACCAAAAACAATGTAGAGGGCAACTCAATTCTAGTCACAACCTTGCAAGAGAGCAGTACTGTTGCATAATTGGTCCATCCAATGGTTCTGCAACTTTCACACTATCCCCGTCTTTTTCACCAATATATGAGAAGCTTTCAGGAAGACACAGCAACTTTGCCCCAGCAGATGCAGCTTCCTTTACAAGTTCAAACTCCAAATTTATCACTCTAAAGCTATACAACTAGCATATTATCACGAAAATATCCCAAAGAACAATCACCAGACTATGTTCAAACGACAAACTTGTAATCACCACAACGATCGGATCACTAAAGAATACTTGTAGAATTAACTAAAGAGCGTGACTTGACTTCACCTTGACAAGGCGAGAACAGGTGGCAAAGTTGGTGGCCAGATCATTGACCGAAGTCATCTGGGCAGCTGCCACTTTGACCGACTGAGCCGCCATGATGGGCACGCCCGCGACGGTGGTCGAGAAAAGAGGCTTTTGGTGGTTGTTTATAGTCAAGTGGGCGGGGTTAAGCCAGAAGGGCATTGTTCTGCTCAGCTCAACTATCGTTTTGTATTTGGTCACTTCAAAACAATTTCCTTTGTTTTTTGTCTTAAGTCCTTCAATTTTCCTTAACTGCAAACGAGTGTCTCTATTTTACTTATTTTTCAGAATGGTTATGATTGATGATTGGCACTTTTGGTGTAAGATTATCACAGATAAGTGGATTACAAAAAATTGAATATGAAGTTTTCAAGTAATTTTAGTCTATAAATTATTATTAAATAAATAACAATTATTTATAATGAAAGCTTGTAAAAGTTTTTTTTAATGATTATTTATTTTAAGAAATTTTAAATTTTTTAAAAAATATTTAATAATTCTTAAGTTTTAGAATATAAAGTGAAAAATCACACGTAAATCTATAATAATAATAACACTCAAGTAAAATCTTGCTAAACGTTGAATTCATTCAATAGTATACAACCTTATTCCTAATTAATAAAATGATTGTTTCAACTATATCACATATAAATATGACATGTTTAAATTTAGATAAATCTCATACACCATCCTTTCTATACAAAAAGTTTGCATATGATAATTTAAAAAACAAAATTATTTTTATATAACATAAAAATTGATCATACAAAAATATTATTATTACAACAAATACAACAAATTTTGCTAATAAAAGTAAAAAAAAAAAGACGAAGCATCTATAACTTCATACAATTTTGACTAACTTGCTTAATATTTTAAATTATGCCAATCTATAAGGAAATGAATTATTAGTGTATTAATGTATATGTCATTTAGAAATAATCTCTCAATTAATTAGGAATAAGGTTACGTATTGTTGAACCTTTTCAAATTCTGCGTCTTAGCAAAATTTTTACTGAATATTGTTGTTGTTGTGATGCATTAATATATATATATATTAACATTTTCTTTTTAAACTGTATGATATATTTCTAAAAAAAACTTTAAGTAAAATGGACATTTGAAGTCTTTAATCTTTAAAATTAAGGTAATAATAACAATTTTGAAACCTTGTACAATTTTTCAAAAAATAATTTCCTATAAATTTATCAAAAACAGTATCCCTGTTAATTGCGAATAAGGTTAAATATATTTTTTAACCTTAGCAAATCATGTTTTAACAAAATTACTGCTGAAACTTGATATTATTGTAACAAACCATTAACCTATAAAATATTATCTCTAATAATAGAACTCGTTTATTTTAACTAAAATTTGTTTGAATTAATAAAAAACTAAAAAGAGATAAATATATTAAAAACATAAAATTATTTACTATATAAGGATATTAAAAGATGAGGAGGAGTTGAACTAAAATAGCAAATAAAATTATCCGTGTCAGTTTTGTTGTTCTAATTTTGTTTTAATTCATCTCATCAACACATTTATATGGATGAGATGGATTCGAACATGGTTAGAATAGTACAACTGTTATAGATAATCACGTCCTTTAAAATAATAGACCTACATAAATATATGGATAAGATAAATTGAAATATGATTGAAATAGCAAAACTAGAGTAGACATTCACGTCCCCTAAAATAATGGGTTTGTTGGAGGACTCAAATTAAAAAACTTAAAAAATAATAAAAGGGAAAAAATATAAAGCCAACTTGCTTATATAAAAAAGCATGAAAAGACAAACTACTTATCACGGAAGCCCATTTATTTTCCTTTTTTTAATGTATTTTTTAGATAAAGTCAATCACATATCTCTCTAATTCTCTCTCTCTCTTTGTGCAGATCCGAACTTTATTTAATGGCTTTTCTTTTTCCATTTTCTTTTTTATTTCTCTTCCGATAGAACATTCCAAATCACTATTTCTTTTTCTACATTGATTCTCACATGTAAATTGTTTTCTGGGTCTTTTTCATTCTTGCCCGACGATTTGAGAATCATAAGATTTGGCTGTTCTACTCCCTTTTTTTTTTGGTACGTTTACCTTGTTTTTAAGTGGATTGGTGATGTAAATTCTTTATATGTAGTAGAATGATCATTTATTCTTTTGTTTTGTATGTTTCAGATTGATGGTTTCTGGGTTTTGGTTATCATGACAAGATCTATCATCACCATATAGATTCACTAGGCATGTCTTTTTGTTTTGGTCGTCTGGTTTCATGTCATTTTTCATGTTCTTGTGTTGACATTTCAGAGGGGGGATTTTAATTAGACTTTTGTTAGGAGGATATGTGCTATGAATTTGCCTGATCAGATGGAGGTCAATTTTGATTTTTTGATTAAAACTTATAATTCATAGTTTAGGGAGTTTTCATTAAATTGTTAGGAAGTGAGTTGAGTATGTTGCTTTTTTGATTCTTGCCTCAGCCTTGTATGGTTTTGTAGTATGGGATTTCCATACATGACTGGTATTGGGTAGGTAACACATACAGCTCACTAGCATTCGTGCTTTGTTTAGTTGAATTCTTGTTTAGGTGTACTATGATTACGCTGCAGATTAATGGTGTCTTCGTTAATTGAAGATTGTTTGACTTTTGAAACTTTTGGAGCGAGTTTGGAGGTTGAGTGGACTGCAGAATCAAGATTGGTATATAGAGGTCTTGGTTTGAGGAATAATTTGGTGCCAGGGGTTATTTGGGCAAGAACATGTGAGTGATGGTATCAGCAACATTATTGAAGATTGTTGCTCCGTGCTGGAGACCTTCTGTTAATGGTGAAAATTCTAGTAGAGGTGGAGATAACGGTGGCCGGGCTGATGGCTTGTTGTGGTATAAAGATTCAGGATATCATGTTAATGGGGAGTTCTCAATGGCTGTAATTCAAGCCAACAATGTACTGGAAGATTATAGCCAACTTGAATCAGGGCCACTGAGCTCACTTGACTCAGGTCCTCAAGGAACATTTGTTGGAGTCTATGATGGACACGGTGGTCCTGAAGCTGCCCGCTTTGTTACTGAGCACCTGTTTAAAAATCTCAAGAGTATGTTCCTCCTTGCTGAAGTTTATGGAAAACATGAAAAATGAATAGAGCTAAATGAATATAAAGCACTTTCTTGTACTAATTTATTTGACCTTATACTCACTGTTTATGTCAGGGACAGAGCGCACTCCTCTGTCAGATTTAATATTATTTCTTTTATCTTTGCTAATTTAGAAAGGTTCATATGGCTGATACCTACGTTTGCTGACTTGAAATTAATGGTGCAGAATTCACATCAGAGAACCATGGAATGTCTGCAGATGTTATCACTAAGGCATTTTTGGCAACAGAAGAGGAGTTTCTCTCCCTAGTGAATAGCCAATGGCTGAATAAGCCACAAATTGCTTCGGTTGGTGCATGTTGTTTGGTTGGTGTTGTTTGTGGTGGACATCTATACATTGCAAATGCTGGAGATTCTCGGGTGGTGCTAGGGAGACTGCAAAAGACTGGTAAGGAGGTCAAGGCTGTGCAGTTATCATATGAGCACAATGCATGCATGGAATCCGTGAGAGAGGAGCTGCATTCATTGCATCCTGATGATCCGCAAATTGTAGTTTTAAAACACAATGTGTGGCGTGTGAAGGGTCTGATTCAGGTAACTTCACAAACTTTGTCAGACATTTATGCCTTGCTAAGTTGTTTGTCAACTAGTATGTTTTGTCTTCAACTAGCAACAATTGAAATTGGCCTGGAATTAGTCTTGCTATGATTGTGGATGAAAACTGATCATCTTAGTCAAGTCATGACTTTAATATCTCACGCATTAATAGTAGTTCTTAAGTGTTTAGTTATTTAACTGATATCATCTTGATAGAGTATATTGGATTAATTGATGAAGCCATAGTTCACATGTGTAATTGATAAATTTTAATTGTAAATTATCATGATCTTGCATTTTAAACTTATTACGGTGCATATTTAGTGTGTATGCCGCAAAATCTGCATGTTGCTTCGAAAATCAGAACATGTTAGTTACCCTGCTGATGAAAATCTGTTACTTCTTCAGGTCTCAAGATCCATTGGTGATGCCTATCTCAAGAGGGAAGAATTCAATAGGGAGCCCCTATTGCCTAAGTTTAGACTGCATCAATCATTCGATAGACCAATTCTTAAAGCTGAGCCAACAATTTCTGTACACAAACTACATTCTGAGGATCAGTTCCTAATATTTGCATCAGATGGCCTATGGGAGCATCTAAGCAATCAGGAGGCAGTAGATATTGTCCACAATTGCCCACGTAATGTAGGATTTTGTTTTGTAGTTTCAAATTCCATTTTCATTAAATGTGAGTTCTTCTTGTTGTTTGACTCCGATAATCCAATTCAGAGGTTGATTCCCTCTACAATTGGTGACTTTCTTTTTATTCTTCCGACTTTTTTCGTATCTTCTTTAAGCTTTCAAATTCTAAGCAATTGGAATCTTTTTTATGTTTGCAGTTTGCTTTAGCATTTACCATCACACCACCAAACATAGTCTGTTTTGCACATTTGCATTCCTTTTATTGCTAAATAGCTATTTCTCTTAGAAGATTGGTTAGTCTGTCAAAAGATTTTAGCTACTCTAGTTCTTATGTTTTGTGGCAGGATGCATGTTGATTTTAAAGTTTGTTGTGGATAAATTTTGATGGCATCTATGTTCCTGCAGGGTATTGCAAGAAGACTTCTGAAAGCAGCCCTTCAAGAAGCAGCAAAGAAAAGAGAAATGAGGTACTCAGACTTGAAAAAGATTGATCACGGTGTGAGGAGACATTTTCACGATGACATAACAATTATAGTTTTGTTTCTTGACTCAAATCTGATCAGCAGCAGCTCTTTCCGAGGCCCCCTACTTTCGGTCAAAGGAGGCAACGGTATCTCCGGAAATGCCAAAGCTTAGTCGAGAAGTTCCAAACTTATATACTACTCAAGTCTCAATTCCTTCTCCTGTATCCAGAAACGATTTTTTCGTTTATAAAAGAAAAGAAAGGTTTCTCTCAACCTTTTCTCTTCATTCTAAGTAGTATAGCCACCGGTATGATCTTCAGAATCACATCAACAATTTCATAAGAAACTTCCATAGGTAGTAGTGTTAAGGCTTGTGGATGACTCAGGAAAAGCTTATGGCTATTGGTTATGTTACTGGCATCAAGGGTGTTGCTAAATTCTTGACATTGGAACTTCAGGGTTACTTGAAATCTTTTCTCAATCAATTTGAAAATCAAACACATGAAGCATCTCTTCAGCTTCAGTTCAACTCTTAGGCCCCTTTGAAGTGCAACATTATTCATAGTTCTTAATGTTACAAGTTAGTCTTGGATGCAATGATGCAATTTGAACTCCCTTTCTATCATACAACATTAGTGTTCTCCTAAGCCTGAGAAAAGACTAATTCATCAGCCTTATCCAATACGATTGGTTTTCCTCTCTCTCTTTGTATCCAAAGTTGCATAATTTAAAAAGATTTACAGATTTCAGCTGCCGTAACTCTAGTTCAATCAAATAATTAATGTGATTTGCTTCCTCCAGAATACCATCACTAAATACTTTCACATTCAGAACATTCAACAAACTTACATCAAGATGTACATGTGAAAAATATTTGCTGATGGAACATACCATAAACTCAAGTCCATATGAGCTTTTTATTGCCAAAGAAATTTGATTACAAATCCAAGTTAGGTAATTCTGATTCACGTATACATATTAAACCGAGATTAAATTGCTCTACCACTCCATCCTCAGTTCTATCAGCTTCAGTCCATGCATTTCAAATACAGGATGCCTCAACTTTTAACCACTTTCAATGTCAAACAATTGGACAAGACCAGCAGACTAAAACCAGGAGGAGTCTATTTCAGCATTCCCGTCATACAGTTTCTTTATCATACCAACTGCTTAAGAGAACTCGGAAGATTTTCCTCAGATCTTGTCCCATGAACATAATGAATCAATCTGAGATGTTAGTGAGGAACCTTTTAAAAGAACAGCATTCCCCCTCATCCACCTATGATTCAATCTGACATGTTAGTCCTGAAAAATTCTGTGTCAAACTCTTCTGCAGAAAGGAGGGGGCTTAAGCAAATGCAAGTAGCATACCAGGCAAACTATTTCAGCAATACTCGCCATATCTTGCTCATATACACAGCCAAAGACCATACAGAAAGACCTGAAGAAATATAAAGCAAGACAACACCAGCAGCCACCAAACCTGATCCTCCAAAACTGGAGAAGAAAGAAGATAGAAAAGAAGTGTCAGCCATCTCGAAGAAATAAAAAAATTAGCCATGTCAAATTACCTCGTATCACAAGGTATTCACCCAAAAGTAGAAAAAAAACTAGAAGGAAAGCAGGCAGGACCTGTTATCTCGTGTAGCCAGGAGGATGATTAACGCAGTCATCTGTGTGGCAGTTTTCCATTTCCCTAAGTTATTTACAGCAACAGCCTGAGAATATGTATTATTCTTTGTTTTAAAATAACTCGGTGAAGCATTTCTGGACAGCAGGCATTCAAAAAAACCTTAAGAAGTCCGAAAATACAGGAACTAAGTGGTTGAAAAGGAAGGGAAATGGTAAACCAACCTCAGACAGTTTACTATTCTGTGAAGCAGCCCATTCTCTGACTGCAGACATGGTAATCTACAAAGATTTAAAATTGAAATGTTGTCTGAGAGAAGTACATTATATCAATGGCCTTATGATTTCACTGGAAGAAAAATTGTCAATGGCCTTATGATTTCACTGGAAGAAAAATTGCATTAGTAATTCATGTGGGCCTGGTCACAGGTGTGTACTGAAACAAGATTGGCATTGAAAAATAAGGAGAAAAAGGAAAAGACTCTGAATTAGTAGTACTTCAATTTCGTTCTAATAGGTGATACACTTGAACAACATAACATGCATGTGTGAAGAATATCCGTAAAGTTCATTGCAACTGAACTAGCAACATGATCGTCTAAGTTGACTTGCAAAACCAACTGAAACTACCTCAACAAAATCCTAGAGATTATGAAAGAACATAATTAACTAAAAACCAAGCCCATCGAGATGGACATTGTTCACCATTAGTGGATATAAGTATGATAGGTACAGAAGTATACTTGCCTCCCGTCCAATAATGGCAATTGAAGGCACGGTCAATAGCCATGGGTGTTGTCCAAACATTTCCAAAGGTCTAGTACACAGTAGCACTAAGGTGGCAGCAACCATAAGCTACATTAAGTAGGCATAAGAACAAAACAAGAATATTTAAATGGTTCTTGAAAGCCATACATGTTAAATCTAACTGAATTACACTAAAAAACAATGTCAGCTCCAGGAAAAAGCAAGTACCTTGTCAGCAACAGGATCCAAGAATGCACCAAAAGCAGTGCCTAACCTCATCTAAAACACAATTAAAACCAAAGCTTCAATAAACCCAACCTAAATTTACTCTTTCTTCCCTAAAAAGAATAGTATACCTTCCGCGCTAAGTACCCATCAAGCCAATCAGTAATTGCTGCAGCGATAAAAATACTCGTCGTAGCTGTTCTTCCCCACCAAGTATCCACATAAAAGGCTACCATAGCAACAAGCATAGGAGTTATTTCCCTCCTCTAAGAATTATCAGCTTCTGGGTTCTTCACAGTGAACAAAAACAATTCATAGACTACGAGATCTATAAGCATCCCACATTAAAAGACAATGCACTGAATCAGATCCTAAATATCCCCAAAAGTCATAAAATTCCAACTTCCCAACCATTTTACGGCACAGCAGAGAAAACCCAAAATGCATTAGACAAAAAACATAAAGATTAAACAAATTTTCCATAAAAAAATTGGGCAACAGAGTCATACTGCAAATGAGAAGAGGCACCGCAGCAACACGACCGAGAGTCAGGACCGTGGGCAATGTGAGAAATTTAGAGCACGCTTCCTGGTTGTGGCCGTCATGTTTCTGCACAGGAGATGATTTGGATAATTGATTCGCGTCCTTTAGATGATCATTATGGTACCAATCGACATCATTGATCTTGCTCTCGGACCCCATCTCGGCTGCAACACCCGAATCGGGTCGGGAAAACCCACCCGAATCGGAGGAAGCAGAAGACGAAGAGGCGTTGTTGCAATAGGAGGAGAAGGAGAAAGAGGGCTTGTTACGGCCACCAAATGTAAACCCTAAAAAATTACTATCACCATTACTACCACATCTATTATTAGTATAGTTATTACTATAATTGAGGTGTGCGCACGATAAGGGTGTAATCCTGCGCCAGCCCGTACGGCTATTATTAAGTGAAAATGAAAAAGGAAGGGAAGAATTAGAGGTCACAGCTGTCGCCGGAGCGGCGGCGGAGGCGGTGGAGGTGGAGGTTGGAACATTACGGGCCCAATTGTAGGGTTTGGTAAAAAGTGAAAAGGCCAAGCTCAGTTTCAGAGCTGGCATGGTCGGCGATTATGGAAAGAGAGAGAACGCAATTTCAGACTAAAAAACTAAGGGGGTTGCAGTTTTTTTTTTTTAATTGTAATGCGTTGTTTAAATTTGGGCTCGGTAATGGGTCGCCTGGCCCTAAAATTTTGTTCAAGCCCGAACCCAACTTAAAATCCGATCGAGGTCAGCCTAAATGGCTCGAAGCCCGGTCTAGCTATTTTTTCATCATTATTATCACTTAGTCCGAAATTTTGCAATGAATGGAGATCTGGAAAGGTCTGATAGTATGCAGCCTTACTCCTACATGATAGAGAGGAGTGATAAATTTAGCTATTTTTTATTTTTAAAAATTAAAAATTAAAATAATACTATTTAAAAGTATATAATTTGATACAAAACTAATTTAATATCTCTTGTTTATAATAATTTAAGTAAAAAATATTTTAAATTTTAAATTATTTTTTAGCTTATAAAAACAATAGCGATTTGATTAATGACATGTGGAAAAAGTCAAAACTTTGCTTTGCTTTCGCTAAACGCTGTTATTTCTTTTACACGATGTTACTGTTTTCTTAAGTTGTCCATAACAATTAATAATTAATTTCATATCCAACGATAAAGGTAGATATAGTTTATTTTCATAAATTAATTAAAAAACTTAACCGAAGGTTAAGTTGGTAAAATAAGCTTAATCGGAAGTTAAGTCGGTAAAACAAACAATTTAAAATTTAAAAGGTTCAACTAACGGTTATAAAATCGGTTAAAAATTAAATAAAATTTACAAATTTAAAATATGATTGAAAGAGATTATTCTTATTTATTTATTTATTTTAATATGTAAAATTTTATTAATTACTAAAATTTAGCTATTAATTCATAAATCGATCGATTTTAATAATAAAAAAATTAAAGTAAATCGAATAGAAAAGTTAAAAATCGAAACGAAATGTTAAATAATTCAAAATTTTAATGGTTGAATTGGCCAAATCGATTGAATTTTTTAAACATTAGACTATTAACATATTATTTTTATGTACATATGAAACGATTAGAATTATATGTATCTTTTAATAAAATTTTAAGAGAAGAAACGTAGCATAGATTAATTAAAAAAACTTTAAATTGAAGCATATATTTTATCATCAATAATATCAAGTTGAAGTTCCCTTGACGTGTAGAATTTAGGAATGTCCAATAATATGCAGTCTTACTTCTACCTAATAAAGATATTATTACCGATAAATCCATATGTACAGTGGTTATAATTATATGTATTTGGTTATAATTATATGTATCTTTTGAGGAAAAATTAAGAGAAGTAACTTAGCATAGATTAATTAAAAAAAACTTTAAATTGAAGCACATATTTTATCATCAATAATATCAAGTTGAAGTTCTCTTGAAGCGCGAAATTTAGGAAGATCCGATAATATATAACCTTACCTCTACCTAATAAAGAGGTTGTTACCAATAAATCTATAGGTGAAACCGTTAGAATTATATGTATCTTTTGAGAAAAAATTAAGAGAAGAAATATAGCATAGATTAATTAAAAATTTTAAATTTTAAATTAAAGCACATAAATTTTAAATATGAAGAACTCTAAGTGCACGCTCATGTACAGTCGCAGATTTAGGCGTAAGGAAAGGCTTTTTAGATTGAAGCAAAAGGACAAATCGGCGTTACCTTCAAGCAAACTTTGAAATTTTCACTAAGTTATCATTTTAATTATTAAAAAAAAAACACCTAGTGTTTGTAAATTGAAAATGTTATTTTTATTGTCAAAGTGAACAGAAAAAAAATAAAAAGTTGTGTCTAAACTTGCAATTATAAATACTTAAAGGATACGTTAAGAAATTGTTTATTACTAACCCAATACTAAAATTTAATATTAAATGATTCCTTAACGTTAAGTCTTAAAAAAATTAAAATTCATTATTTGTAATATCATTTTTTTATTCTCATTCATTTACGTGATTTATTTAAAAGAACATATCTACTAATTAGGGATAAAGTTATATACTACTAGATTTTTTTAAACATCGAGTCTCAGTAAGATTTTTATTGGGTGTAGTTATTGACACCATTATTTAAAATGTATAAAGATATTTATGAGATTTTTTATTGCTGACCAGTAATAAGATCTAGCAAATTTTATATGTTTAATATGAAACTTTAAAAATAAAACATTTAAACTCCAAAAATTTAAGTATTTAAATTATTGTAGAAAATTTTTAATATTAAGAAATATAAATTTTAAATTAACTAAATATCTAATTATGTAAAATTTGAATTATTGATTCATTGTTAAATTATCTATTTTTATAAAATTATTTACCTGATTAATTCATTCATTTTTATTTTATATTATATTTAATCACTATGAATAATAAAGATATATTTATAGTAATAATTAAATTTTTTGTTTTAAAAATAAAAAATAGCAATACAAAAACATAAGTAATATCAACCAATCCTTTATTCTTATAATTCATAATTTATGATTTATATCAATTATATTCCAAAATTCATCTTTATTAAAAAAAATAACCTTTATAAAATGTGACTAAAATAGCCAAACTGGCCATGAAATGTGACTAAAAAGGCTAAACTTTCTATAAAGGATATGGTACTAATAATTAGATAAGTGGACCTACTCCTACTTGATTGGGACCCCAATTATGCATGTTTGGCACTGAAGTGACTGCAATGAATATGTATGGGTAAGACATTTATTGGCACACCGGTTTTTCTAAGATGCAATCACCATCGTTCATCATGATCGATCAAGGTCAAAGATCGAGATTTGTTTTAAAAAAGAGAAAACAACTTCATTGCCGACACCATTTTAAATCTTTGTTCGTGAGAGCAACCCAAAGTCAAGTGAAATATCTTTGTGGTCCACATGTTACCAAGATTGATTAGATTGCAAACTTAAATGTACATAAATGAAATTTTATCAAAAATGATGCCCTTTTGGATAAAGTTTAATTCAGGTTTATATTTTTTATTTCAAAATTTGGACTAAATTCATAATTGGACTATCCAATTCTACTCGATTTGAAATTTGAAAATTTCTTACATCAAGTGACATCACTTTAAATAATCATATTTAAAACGAGCTCGAGCTTGAGTTAAAAAAAATCATGTCTAATCGAACTTAGGCTCAAACCTAAAGTCCCTAGTTTGAAACTAAATTTATAAACAAAATATTTTAAACTTATAATGGATAATGTATAATGAATGAAGTATATCAAAAGATTCTTAAGTTTGAACATATTGCCCATTTAACAATCCCAAAATAAGAATAGGTTAAAAGTTGGATTAGTGAACAACATTTGTTAGCATATTTTGATTTATAAATATTATTTAGTTTTTTATTATAATAAAGTGATAGTCAATTTATATATTTGATATCTAAGTTGATCAAATGGGCAATATGTTCCGAGTAAAATGTTTAATTAGTACCGTCATAAAATTACATAAATATTTAAAAAATTAAAGAATTTAAAATATGGTTGAGAAAAATTATTCATACTTTTCAAATAATATGCAGTTTAACTGAAAATTTTGTTAAATGCAAATTAATTAATTTATTTGAGTTAGTAAAAATTTATTAATTTGCGAATGAATTGGTCAATTTTTAACATTAAGAACTATTAAAATAAAATTTCAAAAAGTCAAAAATTGATCTAAAAAATTGGATGATTCAAAATTTTTAAGATTAATCGACCGAATCTGTTAGAAGTGTCTAACTAATCCCCAAAAATTTATAATAATGTGTAAACTTCCTACTATTGAGCTAATTTTTAGGGATAAGTTAGACACTTCTAACATAATCGGTTGTATTTTTTAATAATTGTTTTAAACATGTAACATTTCATTATTGCATATTAATTCCTTAATTTGACTAATGATAAAGTGAAATTGATTGAGAAAAAATAAAAAATATTTATTTATTATAAAGAGGATATTAATTGTGTTGTAATATATTTATAATTAGAAAATGGTTTATCCATATTTTAAAAAATGCAAAAAATACAATTAAATAACCAAACCTTATTTTGTGACCCTAATGTCTTCTTCTAACTCATTATTTGTAGCGATTAAAAAATATTTTAAATATTTATAAAATTACATATACAATTAATTTATAAACTATTAATTCTCTCAAATCTCGAGCTCACGTTACAAGAACACAGTTTTCATCTTTTTACATAAACAACCAAACACTGTCCACCCTTCGTGTCTCTCTCTCTTCTCTCGTCTCTCTTTCTTGTTACTGAAATTCAGTTGCAGAGTTTTAAGGAGATAGAGTTGGTTTTCCCGAAGATCTCTCTCTCACTGAGCCGCTGAATTTGGAGAAACTGACAGACCAATCAGATCCGTCCAGCTATGAAGGCCATTAACCCTCTCATCGCTTTCGAGCACAAGAGGTCAGTGTTACGCGCTCACTCTTGTTTTCTCTTCCCTTCTCGCGCCACGCGTACCTTTTTTTAAGCTTCTTCACTTCTTCCTCTTCGGTCCGATCGTTTCCGTTTTGCTAGTGTTCATTTTTAAAGTGTTGATCGTTTCGATAAGTGGAGATTTGGATTTGTGGAGTTGATCTTCGTAGCGTTTGAGTGCTTGATCGATTTGTGCTCTTTATTTGAAGTTGTCTGTAATTGGGTGGAGTTTGAACAATGTGTGATAATAGGCCTAGTTCAGGAGTTTTGATCATAAATGTGGTGTAGTTCTATAGTGAAATTGAGTTACATTGCGTACAAATTCGAGTAGCATGGAGATTAGAGTTGTGATTTTGAGTGGAACATGCTCTTGTCTAGTTTGAGTCCTGGATCGTTGAAGGTAGATTGCAGGTATGTTTCTGTTAATCTTTGCCTCATTTTAGTTGTGGTGCGGATTTTGAACTTCTTTTGTTGAAGTTTTTGTGTCATTTTTGTGTTTTTTTAATAGGTTGCGTGCTTATGTAGAACTAAGCTAGCATATAGTGCAGAATGATTTGTCTCTCTCTCTCTCTCTCTCTCTCTCTCTCTCTTTGTGTGAGTGTGTATGAGTGTTGCACTGTTTATTATGTTTGTGTTATGCTAGTTGCATCACTGCAATGGAGGATCTATGTTGTATGATATAGAAGATTTTGAAATAATGCGTTAGTAAATGTTCATATCGACAGGGATGCTTATGGGTTTGCAGTGAGACCACAACATGTACAAAGATACCGGGAATATGCTAATATCTACAAGGTTTCCTTTTAGACTCCTACTTATTTCTAGCACCTGATTGGTTGCCGGTGGAAAAAGTTTGTTTCTTTTTCGTTTTCACTATGAAGTGTTTTTGAGAGAAAAGGAAAGGAACTAACATACCTAGGGGTGTTTCTACAGTTTGAGTTTGATAGCTAAAGAATGAAAGTTTGCATATAATTTCTTGTTGTATTCACTCCGTGAACGATTGAAATTGTATGATGTAAAAGGTTAAAATATGTGAAAGTTTGCATATACTTTATTGTTGTATTCACTCCTTAGGTGATTGAGATTGTATGATTTAAAGGTTAGAATACTTTTTGTTATTGTTCATCTGTTTATCCACATACCATATCTATAGAAAAAGGAAAACGAAATTTAAACAAAGGATAGATAAAGGAAGATAAAATTGCCCCTTTTCTTTTTCTCATATCCTCACATGTTTAGGAGGAAGAAGAGGAAAGATCAGATAGATGGACGAGTTTCTTGGAACGAGAAGCAGGATCCATTAAATTGGCAGTGAATGGATCATATACAGAAGAAGGAAGCAAAGGACTGAGTACGCAAGAGAAGATTGAGAGTGTAGAGACTGATGTTGAAGGAGATAATGTAAGTAGTGAAAAGCCAGGCTCTGATACTTCACCTGAAAATGTCATTGAAAAGGAAGAGAAACAAGCAGCTGAGAATAGAAAAAACCATAAGATCCAAATATGGACAGTGATTAGACCATCACTACGTGTAATTGAAGATATGATGAGTAGCCGTGTGAAGAAGAAGGTCAATCAAGTAAGGGAGGACAAGGACCCTAGAACAGTTGTGTCTCCTATGGAGGATGCCAAGATGCTAAAAGGATCAGCTGAGGAGGATTCTGAAGATGAGTTTTATGATGTTGAAAGGTCGGATCCAATTCAAGATTCCCCTTCGACTGACAACATTAGTGTCTCTACTATGGTTACTACAACTGCTGATGCAACCACTTTTGAATCTTCGTGTCCCTGGAAAGAAGAGCTAGAGGTCCTTGTTCGCGGGGGTGTTCCAATGGCGCTTAGGGGAGAGGTATACTCGACCCTTATTTCTTTTCAACTTGTTTACTGATTTCTGTACTCATTTCTGATAACAATTTTAGCTATGGCAAGCATTTGTGGGTGTAAGGGCTCGTCGAGTGGACAAGTATTATCAGGATCTGCTCAAGGCAGAACTTAATACTAATCATGTTGATAAAGAGTTGGACAATCATGCTAAGGATTCGACCATGGATCACTTGTATGCGTCTGAGAAATGGAAGGGACAAATTGAGAAGGTCATTGCAATGCCTTCTCTATCTGGATGACAATCCTTGTTTCCTCCTTCCAACGTTTCATTGCGAAATTTCTCATCCTGCTACTGTTGTTAATGCAGGATTTGCCTCGAACATTCCCAGGGCATCCTGCTTTGGATGATGATGGTAGAGATGCCTTGAGGCGATTACTTACGGCATACGCTCGACATAACCCCTCAGTTGGCTATTGCCAGGTACTTTGTTCTATAATGCTAATTGCAGTCAGTTGAACATTTTCCTCACTTCAAATAGCTAACTCTTTTTTTACTTCACATTAATGATTATATAGGCCATGAATTTCTTTGCGGCCCTGTTACTGCTTTTGATGCCAGAAGAAAATGCCTTTTGGTATGCTTAGAAACTTAGTTGGCACAATTCATTTAAGAAAGTTATTTACCATGATATCTTCATAGCCAAAATAGTGCTATTTTTTACTGAATTTAGCTTGAATTCTCAGGGCATTGATGGGCATTATTGATGACTATTTTGATGGGTATTACTCAGAGGAAATGATAGAGTCTCAGGTACCAAAGTTCTAGTTTCTCAATGCCATTGTTTTTACCGTCATTTTATTTTTCTCATGGCAAAAAAAAAAAAATCACAGAATATAACTTGACATTTACAAATAGATATTCTGACTGATTTGTTTCTCCTTTTCAGGTTGACCAACTTGTTTTTGAAGAGTTGGTGCGTGAAAGGTTCCCTAAATTAGGTTGGTATAAGTATTCATATGATTTCTTATACCTTTCAAGTTCTTTAAATTAGCAAGAAATTGGATTTCATATGTCAACATCAATTCTATGTCAGTGAATCATTTGGATTACCTGGGAGTGCAAGTGGCGTGGGTGGCTGGGCCATGGTTCCTTTCCATCTTCATGAACATGCTTCCTTGGGAAAGTGGTCAGGTTTTTTGTTTTAATGCATGACTTACAAGACTTAGTACGTTTTAACACTGCATGCAAAGATTCATTAATTTTACATCAGTTCCTTAATTTGGATCCATTATTTCCAAGGAAAGCTAACACCTAAACTGGTGCTGTCCTCCTTCAGTTCTGCGAGTGTGGGATGTGCTTCTCTATGAAGGAAATCGTGTCATGCTTTTCAGAACAGCACTTGCCTTAATGGAGTTATATGGTACTGGGTGAACAATTCTGAGTTTTTTTTTTTATAATTTCAATGGATGTCATACTTATTTATCTAAGTTTCTGTTGCCCTTTTTTCTTTGTGAAACTTGATTTAGTTTCAGTTTTTTGTAGGCCCGGCATTGGTTACTACTAAGGACGCTGGTGATGCAGTAACTCTGCTACAGTCACTGGCTGGTTCAACATTTGATAGCAGTCAACTAGTTTTAACAGCTTGTATGGGTTACCAAAATGTGAATGAAACTAGGCTGCGAGAACTGAGAAATAAGCATCGGCCTGCTGTTATGACTGCAGTTGAGGAGAGGACAAAGGGGCTTCAGGCTTGGAGGGATTCCCATGGATTGGCATCAAAGCTATATAATTTCAAACATGACCCGAAGTCAATTCTGATAGATAAGCATAGAAGTGGTGATTTTTCTCGCTCAGAGTCTGGATCTACTAATGCAGATGATGTTGTCATTAGCCTGACTGGTGATGGGGAGGTAGATACTACTCCAGATCTCCAAGATCAGGTGGACCACATCCCCTCTTAAGCATTATCTTTCATGAATTTTAGGAGTTAATGCATTGTTAACTTTTTACTGTAAACTGCAATCTCTAGACTTTCAGTGTTTGCATGCTGTTCTCCTGTTAGTGGTTATATTTTTTATTTTTCAGGAGGGTGTAGGGGATTGGGACTATGATTGTACATGTTTGAGTGTTTTGATTTTCTCATATAAATGATGTTACAGGTTGTATGGCTAAAGGTTGAACTGTGCAAGTTGCTAGAGGAGAAAAGATCTGCTGTTCTGAGGTCAGGATTTCTATTGTGATGTGTCTTTGCAACCTTACAAGCTTACATGTACTACATGCTTCAAATCATTTCATGGTTGTCTTTGTTCTGTGCCCTGAAGTGTAAGTGTCATGTGGATTTGCATTGTTGCACTGTTCCTTGGAGATAGTCTCCTTTGGATCAGACTTCCACTATTGTGCTCTTCATTGATTTAGTATTTTTGTCTCTGTTAAGTGGCTTGACGTCATTTTACACATTTGACTTTTGAGTCCTTTATTATCAAACTGATAGTTTGTTCTGTAGCAATATGTATGATGGAGCATGGTTATTTTTCTTCTCAACGGAAGAATGGCGTAGAATAGCTGAAATGGTGGAATAGAGGGTTTAAATTTAACGTAGAAAGGGGTTGTGGCATGGTTAAGGTACAAGTAAGGGAACAAGACATACAAGTAGACATGAAACTGCAGCTTTATTCTAGTCTTTGTATGACCAGTGAATTCAGCGAATTTTGGTAGTCTTGTACATATTGTAATATGTTCTTGCTGGGCAGTAACGAAATGAAGTTTTTGACAAGTTCAATTATTAGGATGCACTATTCACAACTTTTCAGGTGCAAAGCTTTGGCCTGAGATGGAACATCTTTTTGATCACTTCCCCAGAAATGGAGCAGGGGTAGATATTGAGCAAGGATCAGACTTAAATTGTGAATGTAAATGATCAGACTTAAATTGTGAATGTAAATGAATAGAGTAGCAGATATTGTCTATATAGGTGGCAGGTTGTATTGAAATGTAATTGGAACTTTTGTGCTGTGGTTTATGTTTCTGTAGGCAGCATTCTTTTATTTTTTGCTTCATACTTCATCTCTATCATATGATGCTATTGGTTTGTGAAATTATTTTTGTTGAAAGATTATCTCATATTTACCTTGTATCAATTCTTTTTCAGAGCTGAGGAGTTGGAGACAGCTTTGATGGAGATGGTCAAGCAGGACAACCGACGGCAATTGAGTGCTAGGGTATACATAAACTTTATTTTTTCATTCTTATTTGGAAAATCGTTTTATACGAACTTTTGGGGCTTCATATTGCTAAAACAAAATACATAAGAGATAAGTAACTTGAGAACATATGGGTTTTTAGGGGAGGGGGTTTGCGAGAGCAAGTCTGTTTTCATGAAGAAATATCAGAATAAGAAGTCCTTCCGAATTAAAAAAAAAAAATTTACAGTGAATTTTGTCTAGATGCACAAGGTCTTCCATCCAACGCCACTGGAAAATGATAAAAGCTGCTATAAGATATGTTCGATGATCAGTTTTCTGAGAGTTTAGGATTTTCACTGACATGTTCTTGGGTTTTTGAATGAAATTATAATTTTTAGTTGAACCGAAATGGGTAGTGATTTTGTTCTTTGAATTGTTATTTATCTGAGATTCTCTTCATCCAGATCTGCCAATGCCTAATCCTGATTCAAATGCATTGCATTCTGAATATTTGCTTATGATCTCTAGGTTGAAGAGTTGGAGCGTGAGGTTTCCCAGCTGCAAAGGGCCCTTGCTGATAAGCAGGAACAAGAAAATGCAATGCTCCAGGTTCATGCTTGTTTCATATTTGCTTATAGCGCTTATCACACAAAAAGCCATTGGTTCTTCTCTCATATTTAACTTATAATTTTGTTCCCGATGCTGAGACCACTTAGTAACCATGCAGGTCTTAATGCGGGTGGAGCAAGAGCAAAGACTAACAGAAGACGCACGCAGATATGCTGAACAAGATGCGGCAGCCCAGAGATACGCGGCTCAAGTGCTTCAGGTTTGTATTTTTCAGTTGTTTTTGTTGAATATTTTGCTAGAGTTGTGTGAGTCATAGTTTTCAGTGATTCTTAAGATAATTTGCATGATGAGCCTGGAAAACTAATTTTGTTACACTATCACTGATTTGTTAGACAGTGATTATATTAGTGATGCTTCCTTTCTGCGAGAAGGCGTCTGAGCTTTCTAACTTACAGTTTAATTGCTTCTTTGATGATCATCAACTACTATAACTTTTACATATCTACAGGAGAAGTATGAAGAGGCCATGGCATCCCTTGCTCAAATGGAGAAGCGTGTAGTTATGGCAGAGTCTATGTTGGAGGCGACCCTGCAATACCAATCTGGTCAACTAAAGACACAACATTCTCCAAGGTAAGTATTCAACTTCCTTTCAGAGTAAAATGTATGCAGCTTCAGTTTTCTTATTGACTTGTTAATTATACTACGGTTGTTGAATTGTGTTGGATAGTATTTGGATTTTATGATGTTAAATAAAATATACTGGTTTGGCTTATGCTTCTGAATTTCCATTTCGATTGAGGTAATGTGCACATTACATCCATCAATTTCTGGAAATTAAACACGACACAAAACAAGGCCAAGAAATTCACAAACCTCTGTCTGCACATGTCTATTTGGCATGTGTAAGTTACCCAATTGGATCACGTAGTTGCTTAGAGATGAATCTAAAATTTTTCAGAACTCCTGGGCAAGCACATAAAGCAAATCAAGAGGCTATTCAAGACATACCTCCAAGAAAAGTTGGTTTATTAGCCCGACCTTTCGGACTTGGATGGCGTGACCGAAACAAGGTTTGTCTTTTACGTATTTACGTTGATATTAATTTCACACGCTAAGAGCAAGTCAGTTTTGATGTTGTTTAACCAAAATGGACAAAACAGGGGAAACCTGCTAATGTTGATGAGGCAGAAAATGGCAAGTCGTTCACCGAGGAGCAAAGTCCAAGCAATGAGCAGGAGGCAAATGGTCATTCAGTTAAGGAAAACGAGTAGGTTATTTTAGGGTCGGTGTAACTAAACTATCTTAAGTTGTCAGACTGGTAGATAATTTTTTGCCGTACCGTTCAGAGTGTAGATCACTTTTCTTCTTTGATCATCTTTTTATATAACGCCCCTTGTAGAGCTATTTCCATTTATTGTTTGTTCACTGCTCAATAGCAAGACTAGGTCTCTTTGCAGCTGAGTAGTATGTAAAAAAGAAACATGAAATCCTTCATGAAACAATTGTATAATCTTTGATTCAATATTGCTTCATCTGTGAATACTTCTTCATATCTTCAATGTGAATAACAGACACAAAATGAAGTTTATTCCGATTGGAAGAAAGTTTGAACCGAAGAAAGTTCAACCGTGAAGTTTTCGCAATTTGTAAGTGCAATTTTTTCCGTATCGTTTCAATTTTATCGGATGTTGAACTTTTGCTTAACCCCGTAGTTCTTCTCAATTCATGAGTGTCTAAACTTATCCGTATCATTCCAATTTTATGCAAAAGATAGCTATATGATCTGGTATTAAGAATATGGTAAAGTGAATCTCTTCAAGGATAGACCAATTTCTATTTAGATACAGAGCCATTGTACAAAAGAGCTTGTGCAAAGAAAGGGCACAGTTTTGGGTGGAGGGAGGGAGATCACTATAGTAAAACAAAAATAACCAAAAAAGAAACAAACACAAAATGGTGAGAAAAGAAACTAAATGGAAAAAAAAAGGGGTTTATGGATAAGATAAAATCATGTATTGCAGCAACAGGAATAACATTCTAGGTCGCTGCACCTGTTGAAATTGAATCCTGTTCAGTGACCTCATTGTAGATACATAAACCTGTACTTACAAAGCTTGCAATCATGTCAATTGGCTCCTGAGGATGGTATGATTCCCTAAACATGGGTGCATTCTAAAATTCGCCTATCAACTTCACAGTTCTCTTCTAGATCTAGGAGTAGACGAGCCTGTGCGGGAGCTGTGTACTGACTGAGTCTCGGGATCGTACTTTTGAGAAGCAAGATAAGTAAGAGCTGTAACTACATCGGCTATGAGGGGCCGCATGTTAGGCTGTTCCTGAACACACATGGCAGCAACCGCAAGCGCTTGGTACAAACCCCTCACAGGATATTGACCTTGGAGAAGTGGATCGGCCATTTGGGCGAATTTCCGTCGATCTTTGAATAAAGGCCGTGCCTGAATCACGGGAACAACGTTAGATCAAGATTCAAAAGCAAAACTATCCAGATCACTAAATATTTTTATTTCTACTTGGATTGGACCGCATAAAGTGAGTAACATCTTGAAACAATATACCAACAACTGATAAATGAGCACATAAGCCTGAGGCAAGAAGTTGGCAGAAATCTCAAGGACCAACTACAACTCTCACCCAGTAAAGACTCAGACTTCAAATCTTGAGGAAACTCAGCTCTGACACCCAAGGAAAAAGAGAAGAAGAAGCACTTAATTGCAAGTTTGTCCATGCCGAATCAATTAATTATAAGATGAGAAAAGTCCCTCAATGAAAAGAGTATAATACTTATCACAAGTTCATAACCTCAGTATGCTACCTAACGCTACATGAATTTCAAGAGTATTCACATTGTAAGTCCGAAGAAGTTCCGACAAATGAAGTTCACTGCAGACTTAATCTGATTTCCAAAGATAGTCATCTAATTGTCTTTCCTCCTTACGGGGTACCGGTTTGTCCTTTCTTTATCTTAGCACTACCTAGAAGTAGTTCTTCAGACATGGTTTGATTGTAAAATAATGGTGAATTAAGGAATTTGTAGTTTCATCAATTTCAGGTCCAAATATACCATGTGAAACGAAAGTCAAATTAACCATTGCTGGTCTTATAAGGTTATATATCCAAGAGCATATAATAGATCAGAAGTAGTTCATGCCATGCCAATAAAGAAAACATATTTTCACAGAAGTGAGAAGCTACTTCAAACTGACTACTACAATGATATTTCAAACCGAATACTGCAATGATAAGATGGAACTTAAGTTTACAAAAGGCCACAACTGTCTTACCCATGCAACTAGATTATGCTCCCCGCCGCCTCTGGAATTGTCAATAGCTTTCCTCCCAGTAATGATTTCAAGGAGTACAACACCAAAACTGTATACATCTGATTTTAGAGTAAGCTGACCCGTCATTGCATATTCAGGAGCACAATATCCATAGGTTCCCATCACTCTAGTGGAAACATGAGTCTTGTCTCCCACGGGACCCAATTTTGCCAACCCAAAATCAGATAGCTTGGGATGATAATTTTCATCAAGCAAAATGTTCGAGCATTTCAAATCACGATATATCACAGGGGGGTTAGCTTTGTCATGCAAATACTCCAAGCCCTTAGCAGCACCGGCAGCTATTTTCATTCTCGTAGTCCAGTCAAGTCGTTTTCTATCAGGTGGCAGGTCTAAAATATAAATGCAATAGAAGAAAATTACTGATGTATGTCAAAAAACATTAACCTTAAATGAGTATACAGATGCTCAAAGCGATCAATAAAATGGGCGTCCAAGAGGCAATGACTCGTGAACAGTTAGCAAAGTGATTGGAAAGAAATATTACATTCAAATGAATATGGAATATCTGTACGCTTCTCTAATTGAACTCAAGATAAGAACAAAACACATGTATTCTCATAGCACTTCCTTCTAATTTGTAATTTATCTAACAAAACCTCCCTTCTTTGACTCATTAATTAATATTTTTACCATCTTAAAGAGAGTATCAAACTTCTGAAGCCTAACAACTATAAATCAACTATTTGAGAACTTACCATGTAGATGATCTTCCAGAGATCCTAATGGCATGTATTCATAAACCAAAAGTCTTTGGTCCCCATCAGCACAGTACCCTATCAAGTTAACAAGATTTGGATGGTGAAGTAGGCTCAACATCAATACTTCAACAAGGAATTCCCTGTTACCCTGTAGCCCATTGCGATCAAGTTGCTTAATAGCAGCAACCTACAACGTATCAAAGAAATATTCAGGTCATTTGGAGCATTACATTTTGTGCTGAACTAATAGTTGCAATGCCAAAGATAAAAAGGTGTTCAGTCTAAAATTTGAAGCAATAATCTAGTCTTGGGTCAGATGGATTCACAATATCTTGAAATTAGAATCAATTACTCAAATGGTCCTCTTGATCGTTTGAGCTGACAAGTTTCATTATTATCTTTCCACGATCAATCAATTCTTCTCTTGGATATGAGCATCATAAGGTAATCAAGGAGATAAAGTTTCCTGGGAACGATTTGATCTACATCTACAAACAATGATTAGATACAAGGAATTGTCCTTTTGCAAATCTTCATTCAAAAAGCCGAATCCAAATAGTTCAACAAACCTTATTATTAATCTCCAATCTTCCTTTATATACTCGGCCAAAACCTCCTTCACCCAAAAGACAATCTGCCCTGAAGTTCTTTGTTGCAGCAGCCAATTCACGGAACGTAAATGTATGCGCTGCAATATGATCAGTGCTTCCCTCCTTAGGAATATCCTTCTTAATATCCAAGGTCAAGTTTACCTTCACTTTCTCTGCATAAAACAATAGAAAGACAATACGCATTACAATCAACCCACCAATAATTTGAAACACAATAAATAGTATTCACTATCACATCAGTTGAACTAAAAACAGTTCTGAACCAGGTCATCTAAAAATTCTTGTCGGCAAAATTTGAGAACATAACAAGAACCAGAAGATAAAACGATCATCTAGGAATGACCAACTGGATTGTTCCCCTTGCATACCTAACTCTATCGCTCTGACAAGCATTGCCTGCTGCCCAAAACTTAGAACGACCACGAATACTTGACAATAAAATGATATGAAACACTCTTTCATGACAAATTAGCACACATGTACCTTTAGAATTTCAATCAATCATTTAAGAAAAAAATTACAAGGGGCCGAATGTGAACTTAGTGTAACAAGGTATCCCACAATGCCGGACTACCGTTGAAATGAAACACTGATGAACACTTGGAGGGTTTCGCCAAAATAATGGCAATCTTAGCAATACTCAACAACCCTAAATAGAAAAAAGACACATTTTGTCAAACAACTTCGTGAGGTAGAATGATTGCATGTATAAGGATGCTGGCAATTAGGCCACATGCCTAGTGAAAGCCGCGATTTTGACTGATAGCACTTTCCCCGACAAAAAATATACATGCAAACAGAACTATTCAGATAAATTATCACTGAATCTACATCGTTAATATGTAATCGATTCCCACAGATTGGGAATTTATCCGAGAAATTTTAAAAGATCCCAGAGCTTCACAAGGATAGAAATGACTACGATCGAAATTCATCACCTTCAGGCCAAACAATGACCTTGAAACTGAACCACATTAGCGCAAAACTGCGATTAAATTAGCTTCACCAACAATAATCCCCGCGTCCAATCCAGATCAACACATACTTAAATACCCTCGAAAAGAAAGCTTCAAACTTTGATGAATGTGACCCAGTTCTCATGAAATTCACCAACTTTACATGAAATAACTACTTTAAAACGATATCATGAACCAATACAGCAGAGGAGGGGGGGGGAAAAAAAAAAAGAAGAAGCAAACTTTGAAGTATCCTCTACTTAAAAATACCTGAAGATGATGGGATCTGATCATCAGACTTGTTGTTGTTCTTCTTCTGGGGTTTCTTTTGGTTGTTTCTTGACTTTCCAGAACAGAGAAAGCAACCCATGATCGGCTTCTCTCTGTTACTTCAGAAGAGTATCCCCAGAGACAGAGACAGGGACAACAACAGAGACAGAGAAATATAAAGGGAGGAGAGAAAAGGAGTGTGTGTTCTCTTCGAAAATGGTTATATATTCTTTCTAGATTATGTCTTTTTTGCTCTCGTGCCCTTCCTGAAAACGTGTCCCTGTCTGTTTGATATTCACAAAACAGTCCCATAGTTCTTACATTTCTCTAAATTGACCCGGTGGGAAGAAGTGAAAATAGGACTTAATTTTGTAATTTAAAAAAAAATACTCAAAAAACCTTTTAATTTTAACTAGAATTAATAGAATTAAAAAATATATAATTTCAATTTTAATATGGTTTTCTCAATATTGATGTAACCCTTGTTTCTAATTACTAAAAAGACATAAATTAAAAATAAAAAAAGATATTTATTGAAGTTTCTATCTAAATTTTAAGATATTCATAACCAATGTTTTAAAAATCCGAACTGAAATTAAACTCGTAAAATAAAAAGTTTAAGATTTAAAAGGTTCAGTCGGTATTAGATTGTTATAAAATATACTAAATATTAAATAAAATTAAAGAATTTAAAATATAATTGAAAGAGATCGCTTTTATCCATCAAAAAATTTGATGTTTAATTGAAAATTATTGTGAAATGAAATTAATTGAATTTCTTTAATTTATGAAAACTTATTAATTTACAAAAAATTGACAATTAAATAATAAATTGATCAGTTTTTAACAACAAGAGTTACTAAAATAAATCGAATTGAAAAATTAAAAACTGAATTAAATAATTAAACAATTCAAAAATTTTACAATTAAATTGATCAAACTAGTTAAATTTTTTAACCCAATCGAAAGCTATAAAACTAATCGTTACCTATTTTAAAGCATTTACATAAACTTCTCATGTATAATGATTATTTTAAAGTATTTACATAAACTTCTCAGCAGTGTATAATGATTATTTTAAAGTATGTGTATAACACTTACTTGATTACTCATATTTAAAACGGTGATAATGAATAAAACAAAATAGCATCCAAAATCCACTTTAACGTATCTAAAACACAATTAATATGGGAATTAATTTAGCCGTATCAAACATTAAAGACAAAATGATGTAAATGAATACACACAACGTGACTGAGAGAGCAATGGTATTAAACTTTGGGGTCCACTTGAAATAAAAGCAACTTTAGTGGAGCAAATCGTGAATTTCCATAAACATGGAAGCTATATACCATTTTTTGTCTTGTTTATTAAACAAGTATTTATAAATTAATTATTTTATTTGAGTGACAAGTTTTGTCTTTGACAAATAGCCTATGGTCTCGTACGTTGTTGCTTAACGCCATGTTTAATCGATGGTTTATTAATAGAATCAAATGAAATGTAACATTATTTTATGGTTTAAGATAAAAGTTTATAATAAGATAAAATGAAAAGAGAAAGAAGAGGAAAGTTTTATATTATCTATCATTTTATTCTAAAAAGTAAAAATAAAAAATCTCCTATTTGAAAGATTAGGATAGAATGTAAAGCGAAAATCAATTTTATACTATATTGCATTATAAACTCTTTATTCAAATAATATCTCATTATATTATATTATAGATGTTTTCTTCTCTTCCAAATAACAATGTTCCAATATTACATTCATTTACATTTTATTCAATTATAAATTATTATATTTCATTAAAAATCTTACATCCAATCAAACATAACTTAAATTAATTTTTTTGGATGATTAAAAAATTCAACTGATTTGATCGATTCAACAGTAAAAATTTCAAAATTTACAAAAATTTAGCTCAATTTTTAAAATTTTAGTTTAATTTATTTTCATAATTATTTGTGTTAAATTTATCAATTTGTTAATTAGTTCGTCGGTTTTTATAAATTAATAAACTTTATATAAACTTTTTAATAAATATTATTACTTTATTATAAGTTTTTAATTTATTTCGTTGTTTTATTACATTATTTACGTCTATGTGACTTTTTTTGTAATATCTTCATATCACATTTATACGTGGGTCTATCGAAAATAACTTTGTACTAAATACATATAAGATTGCGTATTATTAGACCTTCTCAGACCTCCATTTATGTGAGATTTAACTAAGTATTAACAATGATGATAAATTAATTTTTATACATTAAAATTAATTAATTAATTTTTTAAATAACTCTTTAAATTTAAATTTAAATTTTTTATAGATAAATTTTTTTAAATTATTTAATTTTTGAACCGTAATCAAAGTTTTCATGTGCCCATTTTAGGAATATTAAAAAAAACACTTACGAATATAATATTTTATTTTAAATTTTGGGCGGTAGAATCAAAGTAATTCGAAGAGGTATTTTGTCAAATCAAATGCGCGTTTTAGGGTTTGTGAGTAATTAATGAATTAATAGGTTAGGACCCACGATAATAAAAATAAAAAATTCGATTTTTTCAAAACAATTCGGCCGCTTTTAGTGCGCTTTGGGAGAGAATCTAGGGTATTTTTGTCAGCTACTTGGTGATGGTATATCCAAACGAGATCCTCTGTTGCGTTTTGAGTATGACAATTATTTAGGTATCACACCATATTTTATTAAATTTTACTTGAATTAATATAATATATTAAGATATATAAAATTTAATAACAATAATATATGTAATAGTTAAATAACATTATATGAAGATAAATAACAATGTTTTAAAACATATGAACTTATGAGAAGATTATGAAAATTAAACAGAAAAGATCAATTGATTCAACCGGTATTATATTGTCATAAAATTAATTAATACATAAAAAATTAAAAAAAAATGAAAAACAGTCCATACTTAACGAAAAATTTAAAATTTAATTAAAAAATAAAGACTATTAAATTAAAACAAATATATAAAAATTGACTAATTAATAAATAAATTAATCAATTTTTAACAACAATAATATTAAATTAAACTGAATTGAAAAATTAAAAATTGAACAAAAAATTGATAGGTTTATTTTTTTGTTAACCCACACGGTGTCTTAGGAGATCCCAATTATAAGAAGGTGCCTTTAAGCCATTCATTCTCAGACTAATTCCTGCTCGTACCGGGTCAGCCCGTAAGGAGTAAAGTCCTAACCAAATAGATTTTTCCATTCCCAATGCTCGAACTCGAGACCTTTGGTTAAGAGATGAGAGTGCTGAATCACTCACACCAACTTATTTAATTAAAATTTTTACCGTTAAATCGGTTAAATTAGTTCAATTTTTAAAACATTTATTTTTAACACAAAACAACACAACAATGCTTAGGTAAGACTATTGAAAGTTCTTTCAATTAGCATACGAGCAATGATAAAAAAAGACAAAGCAGAAAATGTTACTGAAACAATGGTTTATAGTACGTATTCAATTAACCTTATCGATCATGTGTGACCCAATTGATCAGACACGACTTTGGTTAATGACAAAAAGAAAGAGGATGAGATCGTCTGCTCCCAATTCTCTGTGCCATCCTGTCTGTCCACATTTTTAACAATAAATGAATGGGGCAGTGTAAAATATGGGGATGGCAGAAGTGGGCACAAGAAGGGCAACAGCTGGTGCCTAAATTGGCATTCACCCTTTGGACATGTAATGATTAAACCAGTTTTGTTTTATAATGTACTTACTTCCAAGAATGCCCATGTAAAGAACTATATGGATTAGCGTTCACAGCGGTGATCGATATCTTCTCTTCTCTTCTCCAGATCGCCGCACTAGAACTTCCAATTATATAATTTTAGGTATTAACAAATTGTTCAATAAAAATTAGACTATTATTTATCGTCACATATATCAAAAGAGTAATAAACATGCCGATTGATTTACTAACTATACAAGTCATTTTGATGTCGAAGTCACTTACTTTAACACAACACCTATAAGGTGTTATGTAATCCTTTTAAGAGATTTATCGGAGATCTATTTCTTTCGGTTTGTTGTATAATTTTGTTAAGTTTTTTTTTTTTAAAGCCCAACAACTACTGAAGTACGGTGGACCGAACAAAGGGCCAAATTTTTTAAGGAGGCTAGAAGAAAACAGTTAGTAGTGTCCTTTATCCTAGCTAACATCCCTTATCCAATAAAGAATAGATGTGTGTCTTAAAGTCTCCATGTACTTGAAAAGGCTATTTCTACGCTCTTTAGAGCCTAGTTTCAATGCTAGTACCAGGCCATATTGATAAGATTTCTATCTAGACTGTAAAAAGGGTATAAGAAGATGATGAAACAAAGGTATTTCATTCATAGCTACGATCTATACAGGAGGAAACATTTA
>JANITW010000003.1:61744742-61756901 GCA_027564335.1 Erythroxylum williamsii | reverse complement strand
CTTTTACTATCAGTAAAAATTAGCATATTTTATATTTTAAATTATTTAAAAATAAAATTTTTTATTTAAGAAAATATGATTAATTGAATTAATATTAAAAAATTTATCACTTTTTATTAGGAAATCATCCTATTTTTTGTTTTAAAAAATAAAAATAAAACCTAATAAATATATGAAATTTGATCAAATGACTTTGATTTAGTATATACTTTTCTTTGGTTTTATTGTTTTAATAAGAAAAATAATAATAAATAAAAACTTCATTTACGAGTTAATGATTGTAGGGCTAATATCGTCATTCGTCATAACAACAACATATAGAATTGTACGAGAGATGGCAATGAATTTCTGAACAAGTTCGAATCATCACCACATCGCTTCGCTTCAGGTGAGTGTTCTCCCCATTTTCTTACCATTTGCTTCTTTGTATTCTATGCCTTCTTCAAATTATGTGTTTGATCTCGTGATTTCTGCATGGATCTCTCTGAATGATGAATCGCGCAAGTTTTTTCTTGATACCGTATTCTCAAACTCCTCGATAGCATAAATCACCTATTCTGGTGAATCAAGATCTAATTTTGAAGGGAAATTTTCAAACTTTTGGTGTCAAATCTTAGTGGGTAATTCTCGATTTGGTCATTTATGAAATCCGCTGTTGTATATATAATATGGCCACTGATCTTTCTGATATGGGATCGATGGGATCAGTGGGATAAACCCTTAAGAAAAGGCTGTCACGATTTTATACTTGGTTATTTAATTTTTCTGAGGGAGCCCTTGTGCTATGTTTCCTTATAATCAAAGTTCTGGTTTTTTTTTTCCTTCATTTTTTATTGCGATTTGCTTATTGTAAGGGATAATGATTCAGTTTTATAGTTCTTAACTTTATCTTGTAGAATTTGGGGATTTTGATCTGGTGATCCTGTGTGTTTCTGTTTATACTGTGTTGGAATTGTACTGCCTGACTCTAATTGTTTTTTCTGCCGGAATTGCTTACTGTAAGGGCTAGTGATTCAGTTTTATAGCTCTTAAATTACTTTCTCTTGTAGAATTTGGGGATTTTGATCTGTTGATCCTTTGTGTTTCTTTTGATACTGTGTTGGAATAGAACTGCCTGACTCTAATTGTTGTTTCTGCTGGTAGTTCAAGTGACAGCTTTATCTTATAATGTGAAAGCGTTTACCCATGTCTGCACTAGATTTTCTGCTGAACTTCTTACTTTACTCTTGTTTGGTTATAGCCATGCCAAATTGATTGGTTGCCATAGTTTTGGCTTTCCTGATTTTGAACATCAATCATTTCTGATTCACTCTGGTAATAAAGTGGGGAGATTAGTGACATGCAATTGATCTTACTCCTGAATTGTAGATTGACAATAAAAAGGTTGCTGAATTGTGAATTCCATGCTATGAAATTGTATCCCCAATGTGTCAATTGTCTAGTTGATATAATGTGCTCTTAACCGTCCGAAAATGGAAATTGTTTCCTGGATGTACTATCTCTGGAAATGCATTTTTTGTATTGCCACCAGAATACATCTATTGTTGTATTGTTCTAGTACTCGTCTGCTCGACACCAACTATTATTTGAGTTGCTGCTTGTTCTTCAGAATAGCTTTGACAGATAGAGGAAAATGGAAGCTAACAGGGGTCAGAATGGGATTCAACTCTTGCTAGCTGCAGAACAAGAAGCTCAGCATATCGTTAATGCTGCCAGAAGTGGTAAGCCCTGTCGTTTTCTATTCATTTTATTGTTTACAACCACATTCATTATCTTATTCTCTCTAATAATTTTACCATCCTTATGTGATTAATTCCTAGTCGCCCCACCTCCCAAAAATATAAGGTTGCTTCTCTAAGGTCCTTCATACCTTGTACCAGGACCAAGACTAAGTGATTGCGATGCTTTGTAGGCTTTTCGTTTTTCAGTGAAAGTACGGAACATTACTCTTTATATGAAAATTTGATTGTACAATTATCAGTATATCTGCTAGCTGTCTATAACTGAATTGAAAGAAAGTGTCCGTGATAGAAGATTATCTGTTATCTTGGTATTTACTTCTGCTCTTTATATTCAGCAAAATTGGCTAGATTAAAGCAAGCCAAAGAAGAAGCCGAGAAGGAGGCTGCCGAATTTCGTGCTCATATGGAAGCTGAATTTCAAAAAAAGCTTGCAGAGGTAAGATACACTGCAAAATGTTTTACCATCTACAAATTAACCTACAATGTATTTTGTCAAATGTATATCTCATGTTACTTGGTAAGTTTCGTTTACTTAATAATACATCAGGGATCTAGACCATATCTGCTTGCTGCTTGAGCAATCATTTTGTTGTTTCTTGTAATCTCGTTCTAAATTCAAATTTAATTATCATTAACTTCTCAAATGGTGTTTAAACTTTGAATTAGAGAACTTAATATTTCATCAACATTACATTACTACACACCATCTAACCAGTAAATACTGACGTAACATGAAACAGAGGAGTGGGGACTCTGGTGCCAATGTGAAGCGCCTGGAGCAAGAAACAGATGCTAAGATCCATCACCTGAAAAACGAAGCCTCAAAAATATCACAAGACGTGGTGCAAATGCTTCTGAAGCATGTGACCTCTGTGAAGAACTAAGGGTATTTACTTGCCTGATAGGCTATGTGTTAAAGAGTAATATCATTTGCTTGTATGCTTCTCAACTTAAAAATGCTGGAGCTACGGCTTGGCATGGATGCATCTACTGTTAGTTGTCTCATTTTTTGTTTGACTGTGGATTTCTACAAAATAAATGCGGATTCCGAGGAAAACCATTTCCAAGAAAAGAAGTTTAGATAATGTAATGATAGGATCATGACAAAGACCAAATCAACTATGAAGGGTCATGACAGGAGTCTAGTAATCCATCTGCAGTAAAGTGTTTTGATGTTTTTATCCAAATCCTCCTCGGCCTGTGAATCCTAGTTCATACCTTCTCATACTGTGTAGGAGCCTGTGGGAGTGTGGACCTTAGTTTTAATGTCTGAAGATGTTCCTGTCATGTGTAGGGCCTGACAAGTTCAAGTTTTGTCTTGTAACATGGATTCAGGATAATGCCATTATAGTCCATGTCTTCCTGGAATCTATCTCCAAGAGTTTTCGCTGTCAAATAAGGAATAGTCTGTTTCTATTCCTTTCTTTATTTCCCTGAACTCATGACATTATTACCATAAAAATGCAGGAATTGACTTCAAATCCCAAAATTATATTAACATGTTAACGTTAGGTAGGGTTTTCAATGGGTCGGTTCGAGTTTGATTCGAAATTTTAATTTGATTGCACTCGTACTAAATAAATCAAAAGATAAAATGATATTATTTTAAATCATATTTAACAAAAACAATATTGATTTAAAACTTACATATTTTAATATAACTTACATATTTTAAATAAATCATACCATGTTAACTCAGTTAACATTTATAAATTTAAGATTTTTATATTGAAAATTTTTAATTAAAAAAAGACCAATTTTTATAAAATAATGTCCATTTTGATAAATAATATCATTTTTTTTTATAGATGTCAGCTAGGGCCTGGATAGCCAAAGCCCAAGCGTGACCTGGCGAACCAGGCCCAAATGTCATCCCAAGAGATTAGTTGAAGGATATGGACAATTATCAAACATAGTCATCACCTTAATTAGTGGAGGAAATGTTCTCCAACATCATTCACTACAATGTTTACTTCCTAAACAAAATAAATTATGGACATAAGCTAATTTCACTCCTTCATATTGTTGAAAATGCCCTATTGAAAGTGAATAATAACAACTATTTGAAAGATATAGGCCATTCAACTCCACAAATATCATGAAAACACAACTTCTTTTTCATATAATTATATTATTTTCACAATACACAATTAGTATTTTTCATTTAGATATTAAACAAAATTTTATATTAAAATATTTTTATTATTAATATAAATTATTTAATTTATAAATTATTACAATAATTTTTAATATCATATTTATTTGATATTGATTCTTGTCCCTTTTGTTCCTTCTAATTTGTGTGTAATTGCTTTCATACGTTACATCTTATCAACTTCAAGCTATTTTATTCAGTTTCATCTTCAATATTTAATCAAGAAAGGGTCTAGACATCCACCGTTTTTAAACAATATATTAATTCCATGTTATAGGTTAAGAATTCACATCGAAATTTATAAATAATAAATTAGTTAAATATTTTATTTAAATTAAATTTATGAATTTGTCAAATAAATTATAAAAATAAAATATTTGAAACCCATTATTTATTAATTTTTAAAAATTAAATTAAAACTATAAATTACATATATTGAATAATTTATTTAGTGACTTAAGAACTAATTTACAGTCAATTTTTTAAAAATTAATTTAATAACAATTTTTAAAAAAATTTTCCAAATTAAATTAAAGAATTAATTTTATTTTATAATATTTTAATTAGATTACATGAGTTTTTAAACCAAATTATCACTTAATTATCCTAATTATAGTTTGTGTCCCCTAATTAGAAATAGACCACTCACAGGTCATCCATCCTCTGATTGGTGCGTCTCCATTGTTTTAGGGGCCCCGCCGTCGAATAGTAAAACCGAAAATCATATTTCTAACTTCCAATCAGGACCGTTGGTCACGGATAAACAATAGGAACGAATCATGACCGTTGGATTAAACTCCACGTAAGTGTTCACTGTAAATAGTTTGTTTGATAAAAATGGGTGAAATTAAAAATTAAGAACAGAAAAAAACAGAAGAGAGAGTTGTAATGATGACGTGGCAGATAGAGAGAGAATGAGCGTGTTTGTGATGTTCTGTTCTTAAAAGGCGGATATAAACATACATGCTCTGCAACAACTGCTCTGCGCGGTCTTGGTTCGTGTTTTGCGTTTATGCTACAGAGTTGGTTAAACTTAAATCCTCTTTTTTTGGTTTTCTCAAGACCTATGTTTGTGAATCCTTAATTAGTTCTCCTCTGATTCTGCCAAAAAAAAAAAAAACAGATTACAATTCATATAGAACAACACATGAAACACCCCAGATAGAGAGAGAACCAGAAGCAGAGTTTATATGTAGAGAGGAGGACATAGGACACGATTGGTCACAAGGGTCTTTGAAAGATTTTGCTTCTTCTTCTTCTTCTTGTTCTTTCGTGCTTTCTTGTCTGTTCTTGCTAAGGTTTTAGGATTGCTTGTAAAATTTCCAGGGTTGAAGGGATTAGTTCGTTGAGATATGTGTTTGTGTTTGTGTGTTTTGTAAGGGGAGTCGAGCAGGAACAAGAACTAAATGGGCGTGAATGTTAAGGTAGACTACTTGTTGCCATTTAAGACAAGCAGCCCACCGATAGAATCGAGAACTGTTGTTGTTTGAGGATTTCTTTTGGCCGAGGTTTGTAAGAGTTTATGCGAAAGAACCATTCTTGGATTTAGAAGGTTGATAGGTTTTTGTTTTTGTTTTTTCTTTCTTTCTGGGAAATGGAGTGCAACCCATCCTCAGAAATGCAAGAACCGAGCATTGATACGGACAAGCTTAGCTACGAAATCTTCTCAATCCTTGAAAGCAAGTTCCTTTTTGGATACGACGATCAGAAACTATGGGTTACGAAGCAAGTTGCTCCGGCTAACAATGAACAGAAGCCAGAGGATTTGATCACAGGTACCAACAGCGTCGTCTCTTTGACCAAGAACCAGCGAGGCAAAATCTGCATTTTGTCAATCGACGGAGGAGGCATGAGAGGTATTCTACCTGGGAAAGCATTGGCATATCTAGAACAAGCGTTGAAAACAAAGTCCGGCAACCCTGACGCCAAAATCGCCGACTTTTTCGACGTTGCTGCCGGAACCGGAGTCGGCGGCATCTTCACGGCCATGCTATTTGGAACAAAAGACCATAACCGTCCGATTATGAAAGCTGATGACACGTGGAGGTTTCTCGCTGACCAGGGCAAAAGATTCTACAAGTCCGGTAACGGTAGAGGTGGTGCCGGCGGTGGCGGAGGTTTCAAGAGGCTGTTCAAAACCGGTTCGACCGGGGCCACCTCCGGTCTAGAAAAGGTCATGAAAGAGACTTTCATCGATCAAGGTCGGAGCTTGACTCTCAAAGATACGTTAAAGCCGATTTTGATTCCATGTTACGATCTTTCAAGCACGGCGCCGTTTTTGTTCTCCAGAGCCGATGCGTTGGAGACGGACAGTTTCGATTTCCGGCTCTGGGAGGTTTGCAAGGGTACGTTGGCAGAACCGGGCTTGATCGAACCGGTCCAAATGAGGTCCGTCGACGGTCAAACAAGGTGTTTGGCCGTAGATGGTGGGCTGGCCATGAGTAACCCTACGGCGGCGGCAATTACGCACGTGTTGCACAACAAGCAGGAGTTCCCATTCGTGCGGGGAGTTGAAGATTTGTTGGTCTTGTCACTTGGAACAGGTCAGCTTCTTGAGGTGAGCTATGACTACGAACAGGTCAAAACGTGGAGGGCCAAGCACTGGGCTCGACCAGTGGCTCGAATTGCTGGTGATGGTTCGGCGGATTCAGTGGACCAAGCGGTGGCTATGGCGTTTGGTCAATGCAGGAGCAGTAACTACGTAAGAATACAGGTAATGTAACAAGTTTTTTTCCCAATAAGTTTGGATATTAATTCCAGACAACTTGGTATGCATGAGACATAATTAGCCAGGCTGTTTGTTTTATGGGGAGTGTTCTGAGGCAATGTGTCTTTTTCAGACAAAGATAGGCAGATTGGTGGATGTAGATACCACAAGTTTAGATGTGCCCTTTTTAGGTTTATGCAATTCAGTGAATGCTCTGTTTTTAAACCTCTTCCAATGTAAGATTACGGGCGTGATTACGATAATTATAGACGATATGAGCGTAATTACAACAAATCATAGTAATGGTCCGGATTGCAGTGACAGATCATAATCTAAAACCTAGGTCTAATGAAGATTTACTGGGTTTGGATCTACATGTACCTGCTTCTGCTTTGGTCTTGAGTTAAACTTACTATCTTTAGTGTCAAATCTCTGTCTCTCCTTAAACAGTGGGCTTTTCCTTAGTTTTTTAAAGATACAAGTAGATTAGTATCTATGGAGATGGATGTGGAAAATGAGTGGTCATAAAGCATTACTCATTTTTCACAATTACATAGTAGTTTTACCATAACTAAAGCTTTGGTGCTATTACTCTTACACTAGGCGCTATTGCTCTTACACTAGGCGCTATTGCTCTTACACTAAGGTAGCATAAAACATGAGTTCCTATGATCCCTTCTTCAAATGAAAAGGGGGTAAGAGTGATTGAATCCGAGCTCGATTATTTCCTAACAATTGCCGTACTTCACAAGTAATATTAATTTGTTGACCGTATCTCTTTCGCAGTTTATTTTAGAATAAAATGTTGGAAAATTTGCTTCTTAGGTGTCATAACTTGCATTCTTTCTCTTATGTATGTATTCATTGGTTCTTTTTTGCTTTCATTTGGGATAATTGGTTGATTGGATCTGCTTAAGACTCTAATTACCTTGTGTGTGTGTGACAGGCAAATGGGTCCAGTTTAGGTGGGCGTGGACCAAATGTGGACAATGACTCCAGTCCAAACAACGTGAAGATGTTGATTGGAATAGCAGAGGAAATGTTGAAGCAGAAAAATGTAGAGTCTGTTCTTTTTGGGGGCAAAAGGATTGGAGAACAGAGCAATTCTGAGAAACTTGATTGGTTTGCAACTGAACTTGTGCTTGAGCATCAGAGGAGGAGTTGCAGAATTGCTCCCACTGTAGCCTTCAAGCAAGCTCCTTCAAAACCCACCTAGGACTATTTTCATAACATTCTTTTAAAAAGAGGTATGTTCCACTTTCTGTTTCATTACTTAATTCACTCTAAATGCCATCTTTAGTAGAAGCAATCAAGTTGGGAACACTTTTGTTATAATATGTGGGGAAGTTTTGATGTCTTGAACTTATAAACCTAAAAGCTTAAACCCTAAAAAATGTTTGCCTTGCTGGGAGTATCAAGAAACATTGGTATCTCTTAAAGACATAATGATTTGGAGTGACCCAGTTGATGATTAGCCTTTTAGATAATGGGTTGCTAACACATTTAGCTCACTACTCTCTAGCTAAGCCTATTTGCTCTTTTGGTCTTAAACTTTTAATCAAAATTACCATTAACCAAGTAATTGTGTGATTTAGTGTGCCATATAGGCTCTCATTGATCTTTGAATGACATGCCAGAGAGAAGATAAAAGAAGATATCTCTAATAATGTCGGTCTACCGACATTGAGATATCTTTACTAATCTACAGAACAATAACAATAACAACAGTAACAAAAAACCCTTTTCTCTTGATCATCTCCAATATGCAATCAAATCATATCAATAGTACCCAAAAGTTACTGGTTTCCTTGTGATCATACATACTTTGGTTGTTTCACTTTTTTGAACACTAGGCCTTTGGTCATTTCTGTCTTCCCTTTTTCATTTCTGACTTTGATTTATGACTTTCCGTTTGGTTGGCACTTAGCACACGTAGCAGGAATCTATCCATGCGTTTGTGTAGTACTCTAATGTCTTATTCTCTTATTCATGTAAGTGTTGGAGTTCTACAAAGGTACAGACATGCAGTCCTTAGCCCCATCACACGTTGAGGGCCAAGAAGACGAAGTATTTGCTTTGATTCTTGTGTGGTTCTTAGCTCTTACCGTCTTCTATAATTTAATGTTAGGTGTTGGGCATATGATGAATAGACATGAACAAAAAAAGGAAGAATCTGGGTATCTACAGAATCATGAGCTAACATTTGAATGCTCTTTTTTCAATAATCCAAAGATTATAAAAGTGATTAATCTCTAAGTGTTTCTTAAAAAGAAAGACAAGCAAAAAAAAACATTCTTTTGGTGTTATGTTCCCGTTCTTTCCCTTATCAGAAACAACCTCTCTACTAAATGGAGGTAAGGTTATATATCATTGAATCTTTCCCGACACGGTGGATATTGCTGTTGTTGTTCTCGTTCTTGTCTTGTTTTGATATATTCTTTTTTTGTCAATTCTGATGATAAGTTCTTATGGGAAATGCAGGTAAAACATATATTTATGTGTAACATAAGCAAAGAGAACGGAGGAAGGAATGTGTGAGTAAGAGTAGCTTTTACTTCTGAAAGTGAAGAGAAGCAACAGAGGAAGATGGTTTCAATGAAAAGGACAAAGTTAAAGTAAATATGCATGTAAGCTAGAAGATCTCAGTGGGATACTTTGCCTGCCAGACGACAGGCATAGTGGTGTCCACTCCAACTATATCTCCAAGGCCATGAAACCAAGAAACAAAGAAAGAAAAACAAAATAATCTTCATATGTTAATGTTTTGATGCTTGTTAAGGTTTTAGGCTGAAAAAATAATAATTTTTTTCTCCTCCTCTTTTAATGAAAAAAGGTTGTTGTCTTTTTCATCTTCGCAAATTTAGACTCTTTGTATGAAAAAACCTCAGAAGAACTTTATTTCTTTGTTTGGCCTCATGTTCCTCATATTATTTATATAGATATGGTGGTTATTTCTTTGTTATTAGAAGATTACAGGTTCGAATTGTGAAAATAATCTCTTTGTAAAACGCAAAAAAAAAGTTACGTATATCATCTTTTTAGTTGAAAATTTGGGTGATTTGTAAAAAAAGATCGTAAAAAAATAATTACTTTAGTCGAAACTAAGAGGAATGTATAAACTAATGCTTCTATAGATTCGATCTTAGTTTATAATTATAGCTTCCTTCTCGAAGAAGCAATGTCATTTGGTTATTATCAAATCGACTACAATCTTTTTATGTCCGTGAGGATCTCACCATAGCACCTTTTATTTTTAATAGGCCATGAATTATATCATAATCATTCTTAATAAGTCCATAATAAGTGATCTTATTTTTTTCATCGAGTTTGGGTAGAGACCAAAGGTCTTGAGCAATCAATCCAACTGAACAACTCCAAAGATGAAGAAGTATTGTTAATTCCATCAGAGCCTTGTATATTGGAATTGTTATTGTTGTTTATATAAATATTGTATAAGTTCATATTTGGACTCTTCTGTTTAGAGCTTATATGGAATGTATGGAATATGTTCAAGATGTTATCATGATTGTTTAGAAGCTAGGAAATTTGATAAAGTCTTTGCAAATAAGAGGGAGTGGTAGTAGATGGGTTTGTGATGTTTGATTTCTATCGAAACAGAATTAAAAAATTTTGGTTTATTTAAAAATAATAAATTAAGTAGAACAGTTAAATTCAATTTAGTTAAACTTATAATTGGGTTTCAATAACTAAAAATTCAGAACTAAGTTTAAATTATAAGTTTAATATTTTTTGTAGATTAATTAATTATAATGATTTAATAAATCTTGTACACTTTAAAATTATTTAATAAGTTGAATTAGTCTCCAATTAAACTATTTAAACCTAATTGATTAGTTCATGCAATGTGATCATTTCAAGACTTTCCAAGTGGAATATGCTCGTGCCTTTGTATTGATTGCAATCATTGAAAAGAGAAAAAAAGCAAACAAATGAATACAAAAGAAACTGCTAAAGAATAAAAGTTGTCTTAGAATTCAATCTAATTAAAAACTTTAGTTTATTTAAAAATGATATATTAGTTTGAAACTAACTCAATTTAAAGTTATCAAGTTAAATTCAATTTAGTTGATTCTAAATTTGAGTTTTAATATCTAAATTCAATCAGATATAGACTTGAATTTATATTATAAATTTAATTGATCTCAAAATTAGCTATTTAAACCTATTACTATTTACTATTTTTAAATCATTTGGAAATACTAGAGATTGATTAGTTCATGCAATGTGATCTTTAGAAGACTTTCTAAGTGGAATATGCTCATGCCTTTCAAACATTGAAAAGTGAAGAAAGCAAACAAATGAATAAAAAAGAAACTGAGTAAAGACATCTTGGAATGCAATCCAAAGGCATAGTAATATCTTTAATTTATACTAATTGAACCAAAGGTTTCTTCCAAGCTCTAATAGCCTTTCACACTTTTCAAAGTTCATTTGGAATAAACAAATTAATTAGAAATCAACTAAATCAATTAACTAGAGAACTCCAAGACTTAGCAAATAGTATATTCAATCCTTGACAGAATCTTTCCCACCCAAATTGGCCTCATTTGTTGTCTTCTAAGTAAAGCCTAAAATAAAGTGATGCATTGATGCCACAGAGTCTTGATGATTGAAAGAAGAAAACCCTTTTCATATATTAATAAAATGAGACTAATGACATGATTAATAATTAATAATTTTTAACGATCGTTATTATTAAATAAATTTTGTTATTTTAAAAATGTTATTTTTTGTTGCTTTTAATATAGCCATCCATATTCACTAATTATATAACTTTTTTTAAATAAAAGATGCATATTTTTGCCTCTAACCCATCTTATTTAAATAAGATCAATTACATGGCACTAATTGGTGATAATTTATTATTATTAAATAAAAATTTATTCTAGAAAAGTTATAAATTATTTATAATTAATGAAATATAATCAATTACATGATTAACTATTATGATATTTTTAATAATTGAGGGTGAGTCTTCATGTTTAAGTTACAGAAATAACTTATTTGTAAAAATTCAAAAGAAAGGCTGCGTAAATTATAATTTTTCTTTTGCGAAGAATCTTGTGTACTAGATATGTTGACTTTATTTTTGATGATAATTATTTTAAAAATTAACTATGTGTAAGTAATAAAATAGAATCAATTATATGTCCAAGAATTATTTACTAATATAAATAGTAATAATAACAATCAATACCTACTAATTATGAAAATATGCATTTTTTACCTCTAACTTCTCTGTCTACTTTTGAAATTTGGCATATTAATCAATAAAACAAGAAAGCAACCCATTTCCCATATTAATAACATGATTAGCAATTAGTAATTTTTAGTGATTATTATTATTATTATTATTATTATTATTATAAAATAAACAAGTTTTATTTTTTAAAATTATAATTTTCTATTCACTAATTATATAATATGCATTATTTATTATTATTATTATTTATTTTAATATGTATATGCAAATGTCCATAATTTTTTTTTTCATATAAGTATATCAGAAATAGTCTCTCTGGCAATTAAGAGTA
>JANITW010000003.1:61679375-61690270 GCA_027564335.1 Erythroxylum williamsii | reverse complement strand
TAAAGTTTCTTCAACCATAAAACATTTATAACACAATTTTTCAATAATAAAATAATTAAAAAAATTTCCATAAAAATAATTTTAAGAATATTTAACCTTCCGTTTTTCAACTTAGATTACAACTCCTTTAGCACTGCACCACTAAATTGTTCATGATGTTTTATTTTCTAATATTTGTTAAAATCTGACTGAAAAAATTTAGATTAATATGATTTGGATCAATTATGTTGCTGATTTAAGTGCCTTTTAGAAAATATTGAATTCTTTCTTCCATCATGAATTATTCAGAAGATAGTCATAGAAAAATTAAGGACTTCAATGCATAAGGTTCCTCAGTTTATGAGAGTTGATAGAGGGATATTAATTGTGCGTAAACTTCTCTTTATATTTTTACAAAGAGTCTATTTTTGTGATTTGAATACATAACTTTTCAATTATAAATAAGTAATTTTACTGGTTACTCCAAAGTTTCAGTGAATTATTTAGAAGACAAATTATCAAAATGCAAATTTGAGAATGAAAAGACGAGTGAAACCCTAGCTTTGTGCATAAAACCCTAAATTAGCGGACGATTGTATCAATCGTATATCATGTCAAGACTAGTAAGAGATTAATAATCATCACTCAAACAAAAAAAGTTCCACTTATAAGTTGTCTTTGCTAGTGGATGAGTTGACAAGACTGTCTCGTCTCATTTCTTTGTACTTAAGGTTTCTTTGTTCTCAACTTGTTTTTTTTGACCTATATGCTTCGCCTTCCAAAATGAAGTCGACAGCACTGTTCTTGTCATACGAAAATTTCCAATCCTATTTTTTGTCAGATTCCCATAGATAATTGTTGTCATGTATTATGTCCTCTTAATACAATAGTTTCTGAAATCACAAACAATACATATAATTACAAACAAATTGAATAATACAATATAATATAATAGTAATTATAATTATAATTATAATTCGTAATGTAAATATGAATTAAAAAATTATAACTCATATTAGAGTCTTGTAAATATGAATAATCTCAAACTTGGGTCGAGTGTTAACAAATTTAACTAAGCAAACAGTAAAACTCAAAGGGCTAGCAAGAAAAAAAAAGTATTTACTATGCATATATATATATATGCTTGTTTCACAAAAAACCAACACAAAAGTTAAAGCTCACGGACAAGAATTGATGACAAGAAATGTCATACGGGGAAACTAAAAAACAAATGAACTTAAAAGAAACCCAAAAAAATAAAGAAAAAATGAAAAACTCTTCAATTTGGTCAATACACCGACAAAAGATATACTTAACATTGTTTTCAAAATTAGATCGAAAGTTAAATCGGTAAGATAAAATATTTAAAATTTAAGAAGTTCAATTGATATTAGATTATTATAAAACCAGCTAAATATTGAAATTAAAAAGCTTGAAAATTGTTTGAAAAAGATTATATTTTCACATCAAAAAATATAAAATTTAATTAAAAAAGAGACAATTAAATAAAAATTAATGGGTTTATTTTGATTTTTTACAAAATGATTAGTTTTATAAAACAGTCGATTAATTAATAAACTGATTGAACAAAGCTTATTAAACTAAATCAAACAAAAAATTTAAAAATCACACTAAAATATTAATTAGTTCAAGATTTTCATTATTAATTATTGGTTTGATTCTTAAAAAACCAACTATGAGTCCACTTTGGAATGCAACAAAACAAGTTGATGCGTGCATGCCTGTGATAAAATATATATAAAAAGAAAAGAGTATTAAAGAAAATGGTGAGAAGGTGAATTGATAGAGGAATCGATCTTCCTTCTGTCTTTGAAAAGGCTGCAAGATTAAGAAGGTGGTCGAATTTGTTTTCATTATTGTATGTAGAAAATGGTAAACGATCCAAAAAGCAAAAAGGAAAGAGTGTTGAAAGATGTTTATTAAAATTGGAAAAAAATATTTAAAAAAATAAATCTTTTATCGTGTATAGCGTTGGAAGCAACTAAGTGTGGGAATCATTGTGTCAGAGATTATACTTACGGGTATCTTCCACTCTGTTTGTATGCATCTAAGTGTCTCTCCTGTTTTGATATTCCACTGATCATCTTCATCTTTATCGTGATCCAACCCTAAGCAAACCCTTTTATGCTCTGTATCTATACATATATACGTATATTCTAATATACATGTATGATAGAACTCAGTTTCTTGGACTGATCAGCAAGCTTGACAGGCCATTTTTGTAACCTTGCTCTTCTTCTACACGCCTCGAACTGCACACTCGATACAACACATTCACGCACACACATATTCACAAATTAACTCACCCACGACCCACATATTGTGATGATGAGAGCAGGCAGGTCTCAGACCTGTCATGTGCCTGCCAGCTTCCGCACTTCTTCTGATCTGTTTCATCCTTAAAAAAAAAAAAGGTTTATAAACTTGAGAGCTCTTTAATGTAAAGTACTTTAATTAACATCTTAATTGTTCTATAATCGTTATAATATTGTAATTATGGTTCGATCACTTATTTTAATTTATTATGATTTATTGAAAAATTTGTAATCCAAAAAAATTCTAATTAATAATTTACTTAATTTATAAAGAACAATTGTTTCAATATTAAATCATGGTATAATTATTTTAACAAAATTTGAGTTTTAAAAATATTTTAATTAACATTTTGCTTAATTATACATCTTAATTAAGCATAGTAGATTTAATCATAATATTATAATAATAACAACTTAACAGAAGACTTGATTGGATTATATAACAAGAACTTCTTCATTGCCAACCCTTTTGAAGTTAGGTTGTATAATGGCCAACCAAGTTCATCACACACATATTCCAAGAGACCAGGAACTGAGGCTAGGTAAATTTATTTTAAAAAATACAAAATTTATATTACTTGTTCTGTATGTATATGTTAGGGATACTCATTACCTCCTCGAGAAAAGCTAAGAAAAAAGAAAAGAAAAGAGACACGCATGTTATTATGTTAGTGATGTTGTACTCTTTCCCATACATTTTGTGTTATTCTTCTCTACTTTTGAGAAGCATTTAGTAGTTCTATGTATAATCCCCGGCGTTTCTCTTAGTCAGCTCTTTTCGGTGTGTTCGAAACCCTACTTTGTTCTTTGGCTCACATCAAAACACTGTAAGATCATGTGTACAAAGCGTGAAGAGTGGGTGCTGAGAATGTCGAAACCCTAGCTAGCTAGCTTTGTCTTGTAGTTTCGTAGGGATTTACATATACAGTAAATTAGTGTTTTAGAAAATAAAGAAAAGTAATGAGAGTTTTAATTTGATTTGATTTTAACTTAACTTATTATACTAATTTTTAAATTATAAAATTGACCAATTTTATATTAAATTTAAATTTAATTAAGACTTTTAATCGAGTTGAGATGAAATCAAGCTAATTTATCATACATTCTTAATGGTTTGAAATAATTAAACATATCAAATCAAATGCCTCTTAATTAAGAAAAAAAGGATTACGTGTTTCTCCTGCATATCCTGAATTTTCAAAAATTAGTCATAATTTCATAAATGTGTTGATGAAAAAAGTTGAAACAAGCCGGTGATCAAGTTTGTTCAGGTTTTGAGGTTTCCAAAGAAAAGTGAAAGAAAAGCTGCTAGGTAAGACTCGGTTTGTGCTTTTGCGAGCAAGAGGGTAGGTTATTCAGAATGACTAGAAAAAGCATGACAATCAGAGTACTAGGACGTAGGGTTTCATTCAATTTAAAGGTCATTTTCTAAATTTAAAATATAAAGTAAGTTAACACAAACATAAACAATAACAATGCCTAATAAGATTCCTCTTGAAATGCGCAGATTCAATAATTCACAGGTCTATATTTACATGGTAGAGATATTATTTAAGGATAGTATTGATGGGTCAACTCATGAGTCTTTCGAGTGTTTTCAATGAACCGATCTATGAGTCAGATTTAATCCTAGACTAATTCAACATTCAATTATTCTAAATAAAATGGCATTGTTTTGTTTAGAAACGTTAGGTCTAAGTCTAAGCAGCTTAGATTTAGACTCAATTAAAAAAAGATGTTGTTTTACACTTTTAATCTTAAAAAATTGTTTTAAAAGATTTGGTAGGACTGACCCATGAATTGACTCATTGTCATCCTTAATGTATTTTTTTATATACTATAGTGCAAATTAATAATAATATAAAATATTAATAAATGTGTATAACTAAACATATAAATTAAGTAATACAATACATATACCAAATGGTAAAAATAAGCATTACAAGATAAAATATGTAAATAAATATACAAATTAGGATTTAAAAAAAGAGACATCTAAACTGCTATTCCAAATAAAATTTGATATTGTTTCATAATATTTAATTTGAAAATAAAATGAAACTTGACGTTGAGTTGATTATCATATCTTTAACATCTTCTTCTTTCAATTTTAGATGTTAAATATTTAAATATTTGACAAATTGAGTCTATAAATAATTCATTGCAGAAAGACAATTGATTACTAAAATAAATTCACCCGCATATAAATCCACAATATGATTCAGAAATCATGATACATAAGGATCAAATTTAAGTATTTTTGACTAAAATTAACTTTAACTAGCAATAATAGGAGTCTTTTCCATTTTGGCCAACATTTCAATAGAATTTTTATTAGGGATATCAATGGGCCGATCGAGCCTGGGTCAATCCTGGCCCAATTCACCCTTATTATTTTTTTAGTCTGACCTCAATCTACGGTCTAGTCTTGCCAAATTATTTTAATCTGTAGCCCGCCCGTAGCTCAGTTAATTTGAGTCAAAATCGAACCAAGCCAAGCTTAATATAAAAGGTTATAATATCAAATAGTAATAAAAATTCTTAGAATTTACCTAAAAGTTAAAACTTGGTTAGAAGTGAAGATTTAAATTTGTGAATACTAATTAATTTAATTCGTCATTTAATTTTTAAAGTATTAAATAATTGATTAAAATATATAATTTACAAATTTTACTTGTTTACTTAATGATATATAAAAATATATATTTTTGGTATTACCCAAAAAAAGAAATAGAGGACATGACACTTGGCTTCTTTAATAGGCAAACACTGAATGTGATAGATCAGTGAAAAACAGAGGACCATGTGTACGGTGTCTCAGGAGTAAAGTACAGGTTTCAAATTCAAAAGCTAAACACAAAAATAATAATTAATACATATGATATGACCCTTTATTATTTGTAAGGCCATCCTAATTTTCTTTTCCTTTTTCCCCTTTTCTTAGTACAAATATGATGTGAAGTTGCAAATTTCCAAAATTCATTGCAAAGGGGCTAGTGATGTTGATACAATTATGATGTGAAGTTGGAAATAATTGTAAAGCAATTGTGTATGCTCCAATTTACAAGGGAATCAAGAGATAAGGAATGAACCTTGATGAATGAAGAATGATAGAATAGAATAAGGTCTTACAATGTCAATCCCATTGTCATAATCTGATCCAACAAAGTTGCCACATTAGACATTGTTGGACGGTCACTGGGATTCTCCCTCAAAGCAAGCTCAGCTACATCTGCAAGTTTAAGGAGAGGTTCTACGTTTCGAGGTAGAGCTACATTCCGATCGATAATGGCAGCTGCTCTTCCGCTTCTGATCAAAGGCAATGCCCATTCGACCACATCGGCAGGTGTGCAATTCCGATCGTATGCTTTCCGTCCACTCAATACCTCTAGCAGAACAACTCCAAAATTGTACACATCACTCTCCATATCTCCATTTAAATCCCTGTCATTAGCACTTAAAAGTCCAAAATCTGCAATTCTTGCTCCCCAATCAGAGTCCAACAGAATGTTTGAGGTCTTCATATCCCGATGAATCACGGACGGTGTCACTTCACTATGAAGGTACTCCAATCCTCTTGCAGCCTGCAATGATATCTTCAGCCTCAAGCTCCAATCTAGAGGAGAGAGGTCACCATGAAGATGGTCATGAAGTGTGCCATGGGGCATGAACTCATAAACCAGCAGCCTCTCTCCCATTTCAGCACAATAGCCTAACAAGTTTACAATATTACTATGTCTTATGCTGCACAAAATATCTAATTCTGCTTCAAATTCACGACTGTTAGTGTGAATTATTGTGGCAGCATTAGCCCTTTTCACTGCCACTTGCCTACCATCAGAAAGAACAGCCTTATAAACAAAACCAAAGCTCCCTCTTCCAAGCTCATTGAATTCCTTGAAACCATGTGTTGCATCTTTCAGTTCCGAAAGACGGAACACTTGTGCATCCCCAACATACGCAGTTAAAGATAGAACAGGTTGCGGATTGGGGTCAGGATCAGCCTCTGCAACTGGCTTTCCTACACAAAAACAGCAGCAACATCTTCGATTCTCTTCACCTTTAGTCTTCTTCCTAGGTAGAATGAACCATCCAACTGAAACTAACAAGCAAGCTGACACAAAAGAGCCAATGAAGATCACTAGTTTCTTTATATTTTGCTGCTGTTTCTGATGAGCCCTCACCAAAGAAGGAAGCCCGCAAACATCCCAACAAGAGCTGTTCTGGCAAAGGGAACAAGCAGAGCATACCCTATCAGCATTTCCCCTACATGTACTAGATCGAAAGTAGCCCTGGGAACAATTTGTTCCACAAGGCAAGCAAATCTTCAACTCCTTTCTAACACATAGATTGGTTAACTCTGGCTCATTGAGAATGCTTGCATTGAAAGAGAACTTCCCAATGGGGCAGGAACCTGCAGAACATACTCCAGGACTGCATAACTGCAGAGGTGGGCTATAATCTGGTGATGATTGCCTGCGAACACTCCAGCAATCAAGCACCAAATCAACTTCTCTAATCCCACAAACAGTATAGTCTGATGAAGCAACAGCTATAAATCCAGAACTCCTTGGAACCGAAGACAAATCGACACTTCCCCAGCATTCGACTTCATGATTGTCCCTACGAATTCCACAAAAGTGACGTGCACCTGCCGTTAAACTCACGAATTGGTTTGCAGCCAGATTAACACCAAATTCATTAAAGTCCCCCCAGCATTTTACTTCACTGGATGCATTAGAAACCCCACAAACAGAACTTCTTCCTGAGGCTAAACTCACAAAATCGACAGAAGTACCTGAAACTCCTAATTTAGCTGATCTGGGACCCCAACAAACAGCCCCACCTTCCTCACTAATGCCACAACTAAACCCATCTCCAGAAACTATCCTTCTAAGCATAAGATTCTCAAAATGCGAATCGCGCAAGGAATCAGAAGTTCCATTGAATTCCCAACAATCTACGTTCCCAAACTCTGACCCGGAATAGTAATATCCTTTAATAGCACAAGCGTGATCTCTACCTACTGCGACTTGAGAATAAGAATTGTTCTGAAAAGTTCTGGGAACAAGATTTGTACCTGGGTTCGACAAATCAAAACAAAATGCCTGAGACATGTTCGACGTAATGCCGCAAATAAGCCTCTCCCCGCCTGACAGAGATGCCATCGGTGGCAGAGAGCTGAAGTGAGCTGACGCGGATGAGGCAGAAAAGTTATCATCTTTGTCCCAACAAATGATCTCTTGTTTCCCATCAGCATCAATCGCGCAGAAGAACCCATTTTCTCCAAACGCAGCTGCTATCGGACCCGAAGACCCGTACCCAGAAGCCGTAAACTGCAGACATGGAAGCACAAGAAGGAGAACGACGAGGAGAGAAACAGACAGGAATGGTGAGACTTTCATGTCAATGCCGTTGTCATAAGAATAGTAGCTGGAGATTGTTTGAGGAACTTGTGATGGTCATGAAGGGTTATGGACATTTTTATTACAGATTCAGATTTCAGACAGTTAGAAGTCAAAGGAAGGTGACTGCCTGAACCAAACGTAGAGTTAGTTAATCCAAATAACTGTAATTTAAAAATCAGGAGGCCTAACTGCTTCAGTCCCTGTAGCTCTAGTTGACTACAAGTCCTAACTCTTTAGCATATCAATCCATGAAAATGCAAGGTTTTCAATTGCGGATTGCGATCTACGGAATGATTCCGGGTTCAATTAAAGGCGAAATTGTGCCGTAATTCCTTTGAAAGGTTGAGCAGAACCAGGCTGTAACTAAGAGGACACAGGACAGGACACAGGTTAATGTTAACTAGGCCCTCAGGACAACAACTTTGTTTCTCTGAGTCAAGTTGGTGAATAAAGAATTGTAAACCATATCAGGTTGAAGATACCCTAGGAGAGTCTTCTCATTACCAACAAGTAGACACCATCTGCTTATGACCATACAGCTCAACAAAGTTAAATAATTCACAAACATAAATACCAGAACGTGGGCTGTTCATGCACATGTTTCCTAACTTTCAGCTCCCATCAATGTCTGTTATCACAACTTGTTGTAATTGCAGACACATCTGTAATAATAAAACTTTGTTGAATTATGGTTCTGTATCTGATAATTGAGAACAAAATCTAGAAATAATAGCAGAATGGTCCCTTCCATGAAAGAGCTTTAAAAATAAATTAATGGGGTTGAGCTGATAGTACTTCCGTACCCTGAAAACAGTGTTTTTTAAAAGCACCCAAAGTGGAGGTAAGATTTAGTCAATGGAGACAATAGGCACATTCTCTGGTGCATCAGGAGATTAAGTCCCCAAGTTGTGATTTAGTTGGTGGTTTGGCTTCAAGATTAACAACTCTAGCTGTCTCTAAATTCAAAGGTCAAAATCGTGAAACTTAAGGTTCCAGGTGAGAAGAACTTCATGACCGAGTGGTTCCAATTAAAGACTTTAAGATATTGCTTGTAATGTAACCTAGTAATGGCTATGGTTTTTAGGCTGGTTTGATCCCAAACAGTTTTAGACATATTCAAAAAGTTCAAACCCGTTTATTAGACTGAAGTTAAAATTTCTTCAGTTTGAATCTGATCTAACCAAACTTGGATCAACTACTCAAAAAGTTAATATTAGCTTGTTAGATTGAAGTTTCTCAGCTTTAATCCAACTGAAATAACTTGAATCAGCTGTTAAAAGTGCAGATATATAAATATAAATTAACTACCAACCGGATTAATCTGGACTTAGAGTTAATCTACGATTCATGATGTAATATGAAGTTTGAAGTAGAGACTTGTTAGACTAAATTTAAACTTTTACAATCCGAATTCGACTCGAACAAACTTGAATTTACTTGAAAAGTTTAGAACTTTTTTAAACTTGAATCAACTATTAAAAGTGGAGATCTCGTATAATTTATATAAATATGAATCAACTACTAGGTTTACGGATTATTATATGTTTCTACCAGTTTAGTCAATTGTACTTCACTCGATGCCAATACAAGGACGTAGGAAACCTGTTTTCATTAAACAAAACAGTTACATGAAACTTTTACAGTGAACAAGCGAGCAGATAAAAAAGATCGGAATTGTTCAAGGCGAAATTGATCTTGGGATGATAATGTCTCCAATGTTGTTGTGCCAGGGATCAGCCAAGTGAGTTGCCAAGTTCTCCAGAGGTCCAGTCCCAGGGTAAGCTGATTGTTGCACACAGAATCCCACAAATGCCAGTAGAGCTAAACGACCTACAGAATCGAAAAATTCATACATGTTTAGTGCTTTAATCCTTAAAAAAATATGTGAACTGAACTTGGGTTTTAATGGTTTTTTTTACCGTTTTTGATCTCTTTGACCTTGTACTCCTCGAACTTGACGGGGTCCTTGGAATAACCCAAAGGGTCAAAAGCACCACCTGGGTACTTCTTCCTCTCAGGGTCTTTCTCCATACTACGTTGGTGCTCAACGAAGGCAATTGCTATGAACTCGATCACCAAAATTGTTGGAAGAGTTCCCCATGGAACTGGTTGTCCTAAGTATGTGGCTTGACCACCTGGAATTGCAGCCCACTCCTGAGCCTGTACCCAGTTCCCATATCCCAGAGCCTCTGGTAATAGAATTCCAGGCTGCAAAGTGCACGCAATACAGGAGATAGTTCAGTTTTTTCACAACCATTGCAATGTCTTCGGGTTACCATATTCATGTTCCAGGTTTTGACAGAAACCTTAAAAGGAAAGTCATTACATATCTCCAGAGTCATTGGAACTTGGAAAACTGGATTAATGGATGCTAGTACTTGGAAAACTAAAAAGGAGTCACTTCAACTTACAACAGCAAGCATAGCCCATCTGCAGTGAATGAGTTCAGATTCCTTGTACCTCTCCAGGTTTTCGGGGACCTCACCAAGCCGAAGTGGGTCGAACCCAAAGTCACTGAAACAAACATGTAAGGAACATTTAAGAAACCGAACACACGAACAACGTAAGTGGACTAAAAGAACCAGACACGTTTGTTTTTACCCAGGGGCAGAACCATCGAGATAAGGAGGTCTTGGTTGACCAGGCATCCAATCTGCAGACATGGCCACACGAGAGGAGCTGCCATTGACACCTGGAAGTGGAACAGATGAAGCAAATTTGGACTTGGAAGAGGAGAGTAGTGAAGGGAAAGCAGTGGCAATGCCACAGCTCATCAATGTATTGGAAGCCATGGCCATTTTTCTTGGAGCTCTAAAGAGAAATGGAGGTTGTGAAGTGAAGTGGGAATAATAAGAGAGAGAGGTGGATATAAGCAAATCTATATGCAAACTTTGATTGGCTAACGTAACTTAAGTAGGATTATTTATTGGGCCACGTAGGATATGCCAATCCACTTACTTGCTTACGTGGAATATCCTTTGTATCTGTGGTGGAGGTCGAGCTTCCACCTAAAAAATCAAGATCCTTTTCTTTTATATATATATATAATTACCGATGAGTAAAAAATCTAATAAGTTTGATTGAACCGTTAATTTTTTTCATTTGATTTATTTTAATAATAATTAATTTTTATTTCATTTCGTATATTCGGAAAAGATCATGCGATAAATGA
>JANITW010000003.1:61581541-61603074 GCA_027564335.1 Erythroxylum williamsii | reverse complement strand
TTAGTAATAAAAATAAAAATGTTTTATTTTTAAGTCTTATTTAATTTATAATTATTATTAGTAATAAAATATTTATTATTATTTTAAAAACTTTGAAAAAAAAAAGAGGGAATGAGAGGTAGGACGGAAGGAAGGAAATTTTGAAAATTTTTTAAAATTTTACAAAAAAAATCTCCAATTTTTTAAAATTTCAAGTATCGTCCAATATTTTGCATACTAGCCAATACCAATCAGTATTCAAATACGGTACCAAAATTCAAAATATCATACTTGCCGGTATCTATGTTGTCTATATGAACTTCTCAGGATGGCCTTTCCTTCCTGTGGAGAGAAATTCCAAGCTACCTCTCCAAGAACAGGAAACACCATTTTACCCGGTGGGAGATTGGAGCGAGAAACAGATGATCTGTGGCTGTGGATATGAAGCAAGAGAGGTGTAGAAACTGCAGGAATGAAGAGAAATAAGCTACAGAGAAGAAAGTGGTCCATGTTTGTGACAAGCTGGATAGCTATGGCGATTCAGAGAGGATGTTGTGACTTCACCAATATTGCATCGGCTGTACCATCTTTATATAGAACAATCCATAAACTTTCCGGAGTATTGTGATCTTTAATTTTTTTTTCTGAATTGAGAAACTAAGCTAGATTAATAATTCTTAAACAAAGATTAGATCTTTTCTTCTTCTTCTTTTTTTTTTTTTTGCTGAAACTCATATATAATTGAGCTTTTCCTCTTTCTATATACTGTATAAGCAATTTCTTAATAACCAACACCAATAATCGTCATGAGGTAAAGTGTAATTGATGGACAGCATTCCGTCCAACCGTTTACGTTGCTTATACAGGATGGCTTTAAAAAAATTTTAACTAACCACTAGATCCTCTGGAACAAGAGCTTGAAACAATCCTGTAAGTGACTACCTGGTAAGCTTGAGATGTTACAATCTTTCCAAAACATATGGTTCTTTATTGTCTAAAGAGGTCTTCTAGTTTCTCATGTACAAGAAAATGTACACGTGAAAATTTACACCTTCTAACGTGTAAATTATACTTTAAATCATATTGCCATCTTCTAAATGTGAAGTCAATTAAATTGGTGTTTACTTCATGTTAAGTACGGATGGCAAAAGGGACGGGAGGCAGGCTCATTGAGTCTGAGTCTTCAATTGGCATGTCTCTATCCCTGTGACCAGGACTTTCACGCGGATGAGGTTCATAGGTTTCATGGTCGTTTAAAGTTCCGTGTCCCAATGATCAGGTTTATTACAGTACCTGAAGAGAACCAGGTGGATCAGGAAGAGAATGAGATAAGGGCGTCCGAACCAGAGAGATCATCAACTGGTTGGACCCACAAGAACCCTTAATCACATCTCCTCTATCTTGAATCCTTAGACCGACTTGGGTTATTATCACTTGGAACCAAGATAACCTGCAGATTGTCAATTTACACATATGAGCTCCTGAATTATGCAATTGATCTGCTATTTTTAAAGGCTTGACGAACTGGTCCTTACAATTAAGGGGATAAATGGCAACCATAGATAAGCATACCATCCAAGAGATTATACAAATTAGTTCTTGATCTGTACATTGTAATGTATAAATCTTAGAACTTTCAAGAAAAACAAGGCCTTAACCATACGTGTTGGACATCAGGAATGTACAGGTTAGCACAGGGCATTATTGTTAGTCAAGTTTACATGCCCACATTTAGTTCCATCACTGAAAATCTAGGACTTATTATACTAGAATAGTACATGGTCTTCTAGTTTCTCAAGTTCAAAAGTTCAAATTGACACCCATGGCAAATTAGCCTATAACCAACAAGATCTATCAACAACTAAAAGTCGGATTTAACAGTAGTATGAAACAAGAAAAAATACAGAAAGAGTACCTTATCAATCCTCATGGATTTCCGAATAAGAGCAACGCTATCAACAGGAACTTTACAAATTTCAGCACAAGAGAATTCAGGAAGTACATTATTAAAGACTGCAGACAAATAAAGGCAATAGCAATTACCGGACCTTGTTCTTCTAGCTCTTCCTGCACGTTGAGCAGCAGATGCCTTGCTAATCCACGAATTCTGTCCTTTTTGAGAAATGCAAAATTACAGGAAATTGTCTAGTAGGAACTTCAATTACAGGGGGGAGACTTTGAAACAACTTTCTTCCAAAAACAAAATCTTCCACCCGCAAGGTGGCACTTATTAGAATAAGTCTTAGAGGAAATACCCTCCCTTCAGGATCTATATGTTTCCCACAAAGAATCATCTTTTGCTGGTACCCCTATGTCTTCTGCATGGAGCAACATATTATGTCTAATAAGTACAAACAAGAAAGCAAAAAAGATCATAATATTGCCTGAAGTGTAAAATTTATTTGAAAGATTACCTCATCATCATCATCACCCAGTTTGAAGTCCCGCAATGAAGCAGGATATGGGGATGTCTGATAGTACGCAGCCTTACTCCTACATAATAGAGAGGCTGTTTTCGATAGACCCACATGCAAATGAGACAATATAAGAATGATGTGGACAAATCACACGAGAAAGCATTATGATAAGTATGTCAGTGTTCAAGCTTCTTTCATGTGCCTGATCCAAGACTATGACTGAATACCGCCTCAACAGAATGTCATCCTGCATAAAATAAAGAGTTTATTCACCCAACTAAGAATGGTTCAAAACTAGATGAAGAAACAGCAGAGAATACCAACAATACACAGCAAAATGCAAGAGAAATTCCAGTAAGTTGGAAACTGAAACGGAACTTAATGTTGGATCCTACAATACTAAGTTATTTCATATGTTTGTTTTATTCAAGGCAGTACATGTCGAAAATATTTTGTTTACTATACTTTCCAGAAACCAAGTGTAGAAATCATAGGTCTCCAAGAACGGAAATAAAATAAAAGTGTTCAGTTAATCAGGACACAATCTACAGAAAAAGTTCCATCACTTGAATACTGTAGATGGGCAAATGATATATTGGCATGGTTAACGTCCAAATTTCAACATAAAGGCAAAGAAAAAACAAGGTAAATCTGATAAAAAGGTCGAAGTTCATTATAACACTTCATAACCAGTCCAAAAAGAAGCAAAACTTGACAACTTGGAATCACGACAAAAATACAAAATAAGCGATCTTTGGTGAAAACCTGAACTTCACTGAGTAAGATTCCGTCAGTCATAAACTTGATGAAACAACCATCTCCAATCTTCTTGTCTAGCCTAACTATAATCACTATATGCGTTGGTGCTGTTAGAGGATTCTAAGGCATGAAATTAGTGATACCAAGTCTAATGCACGATCATAGGAGGAGAATCAGTGGAATAATGTTGTATATTATTATGATTTTCTTACCATAGATAGGAGATGACTTGTACTATAACTACGGTATATTGTAAGAACAATGAATGGAGGAAAAAAGAAAGATTTTTTTCTCAATTAAACAGGTGCAATCTGAACTGGTATGGTTTTGGGAAAGCAGAGGACAAATTAGGGCTTCAAGTGAGAAAATGTAGAAAAATTAGGGCTTGCAGAGAGAAAATGTAGAAAAATTAGTGGGTGAAAGTGAAGCTGTTTCCGTACTAGTACGACGGCGTTTAGGCTTGGGCTTAAAGTTCGATGACTCAAACCCAAACCCAATTAGATTGTACAATTTGATCAATTTTTGTGGTTCAAAATTGAAATTCGGTCAATTTTGAATTAAATTTGATATTTTTAAAATTTTAATTAAATATTATTTTAAAAGTAATATCGTAAATTTAACTTAAAATTAAAAAAAATCAAACTCTCAGGATTTGGCTAAGCCTAAACACAAATATCATATATTACTGTATAGTAAATATATTTAACAATTTTTTAAATCAATTTCTATAGTTTGCAAGAGTAAAATATAAATGTATTAAATTCAAAAATAAAAAAATAATACAACACGCTTGTTTATAAATGATAAATATATGAAATAGGAAATACATAAATTGAAAATTAAATAGAACAATAAAAATATAAGAGTCTATTACTTGGACTGATGCTCTATGGCCTTTTGGAACAAGAACTTGAAACAATCCTGAAGTGACCTGGACTTGTGCTTGAGATGTTACAATCTTTCCAAAAACATAAGGTTCTTTATTGTCTACAGAGGGATTCTAATTTCTCACGTACAAGAAAATGTACACATGAAAATTTACACCTTCTAACCGGTAAATTATACTCTCAATCATATTGTCATTTTCTAAATGTGAACTCAGCCAAACTGATGTTTACTTCATGTTGAGTACGGATGGCAGGAGGGACTGGAGGCAGATTCGTAGAGTCTGGATCTTCAATTGGCATGTCTCTGTCCCTGTAATCAGGACTTTCAAGTGGTTGAGGTTCATAGGTTTCGTGGTCGTTTACAGAATTCACAGCTTCAGGATCCCAATGATCAGGTTTATTATAGCTGTAATTCCTGGGAGAAGCTTGTAAGCTGTCAGGAGCTGTACTGCTACGGTAGTTTTGCAAGAGATGAGCAGGGGACATGCCATATGTTGGAGTTGTTGGTCTGCTTGACAATGGCGTGTGAGATTCTGAGTTTCTGCCGCCATGTTTAGCATGTTTTTTTGCTGTTTTGTGCCAGTTTCTAAGAGCTGTGGCCACTCGGTCGTTGAACACTGTTGGTCTCATTCTCGAACCCATCTGTGAGATCAGATCATTGAGAACAATAATGTCATATGAACAAGGAACCAAGTAGGGATCTTTTCCCTAAAGTGTTCAATCTGATTCAGTTCCTCACCTGGGTCACTAAAGCATAGAGAGGCATTGTTACGTAACTGCATAAGAACTGTATGATCACCCTGAAAAGTTACATTTGTCAGGGACGCTTGAATCTGAAAGCAGGAAAACAAATTTTTAATATGATCAAATATAAAAGTCACCCCATTGTAATTCTGATGACGATATCTTCAGTGCGGCTATGGAAGCAAGAATTTATGGTGAATTCGTACTGCAGGAGGAGGGAAAAAAACCATAATCAAGACATAGAAGTTAGTGAAAGTTCTCAGGTGCATTCTGCAACAGAAAAAACCTTACCACACTCCATATGAAGAAAGCTATCTGAAATGCATTCTGCAGCAGAAAAGAAAGAAAGCATGTGAACTATCAGATCAAAAAGAGAATTATTAGAATGTTCATAGGATTAAAGAACAGGAGTTTTATGAGTACCTGAAAGAGAACCAGATGGATCAGGAAGAGAATGAGACGAGGGCGTCCGAACCAGAAGAGATCATCACCTGGTTGGACCACAGGAGCACCCTTAACCACATCTCCTCTATCTTGAATCCTTAGACCGAGTTGGGTTATGATCACTTGGAGCTTAGCCCCCACCACCAAGATTACCTGCAGATTATCAATTTACACATATGAGCTCTTGAATCCCATTATGTGGTTGATCTGCCATTTTGAAAGGTTTGAAGAATTGGTCCTTACAATTAAGGGGATAAATGGCAACCATAGATAAGCGTACCATCCTGTCGGAGCAAGAGATTACACAAATTAGTTCTTGACCTGTACATTGTAATGTACAAATCTCATAATTTTCCAGGAAAACAAGGCCTTACCATATGTGTTGGATATCAGGAACAATACTGCAATGAACCATATAATCGGACTGCATTATATGCAAGGTAAGGTTAGAACTTGGAATCGAATAACGATTTACACGGTTTTAGATATAAGCAACACAAACCTGATCCCAACAACTACTTTGAAATCCTGTTCAAGCGATCTTTTGATGTACTTCTGAAAGTCAAATGTTCTCTCACTTCCAGGAGCTAAATGTGCCTGAAAATAAGATATTGCAACTCCAAGTTAGATTTCCTTTATCAAGATTACAGAATTTGCCTGGTGATGAAACTATATGCCTTAATTTACTTACTGTGATAAATCCATGTCTTAGTGTCAGATAATCGATCTTGTTAACTGATCCAAAGAATTGTCTGAAGAAACACACCTGAGAATTGAAGGCTAAATCACACTCATGAACAATAAGTTTCAAGCAAAAAAAAATCGTATTGTGATTATATAAACACAAGATTAGTTATATACAGTGCTTGTTTGTGGTACTTACAATCCAAAGCAAAATGGGTGATCGACTCCATAATTTCAAATGCCTCCTGCCAAATGATGTGTCCCTTGTAAACCTAAACCTCTCAGGATCTGCAGGGAAAAAAAGGGGGGGTGGGGTAATTCACTGGTTAACTATGAAACTACTCTAAAAGCATTTAGATTAATAGCCACTTGCCATTATGGTACTGATACTCGATTGTCTTTGTCTCATCCTCCCAATGCTTCCACTTTCTCATCTGAAATAATTTCGCATATGGTCCAAGAAGTGTATGAGAGGGATAGAGAAAAGGGAGGTCACTGAAAAGTGTAGAAACTGATCATTACCTTGGAACTTCCCAAGACATAGGTGATTGTGCAGTAGAGGACATGTGTAATTGCTAATACAAGGATGAATGTGGAGCTGGTGGATACCGTATGCTGATACGAATGCAACTTTTCCCTTAAAAAAAACATGGTTAAGTTCTGGGTTGCTGCAGAAAACTTGGAAGGATACAATAGCTTTTGACAAATTTCATATCAGACATGTTCTTTTGACTTCACTTTGAGCACATTCAGGTATTTGTTATTACCTTTTCAGTCACACTTGTCATACTTTGATGTTGCTAAACTGCGCCTAGGAATTGGATCCATGTCAATAAACTGTAGAAGTCTCCGAGGATTGTTGTCTGAATCATATTCTTCACTCTCCTGTTTTTTACTGCAAGGATGCCACATTGATGCCACACTCTTGGATATGCAAATATCAGAAATAAATCCTCGAGATACAGTCAGGAGCAAGGATATGAATCCCATAAACATGAGTTCTGCATTAAGAACAATAAACCAGAAAAGGGTTAGTTTCTGAATGAATCCCAAGTTTTCTCTGAAATTGTCAAGGAATGACTTTGAGCAAAATATGAGCTGTCTGTACCTGCTTTGACCTTTTCAAGAGCTTCCACTAGAGCTCGCTTGTTCTTTGAAGCCACTATAAAGGAATCACAGAAAACCAGAATTAGTCCTCGAAGGAGTTGTTCATGGCTGCAGGAGTTTCATCAGCTTTAAACATTCTTGTCAGGTTAGTCTCTAATCATCCTAAACTCTAACGGAATGTGTCGGTTACCTTTCCAATGATGTGAATAAGATGTTCAATGACAATGGAGATGGCAAGCAACACAAAGCAGACACTTGCAACAGCCCATGTTGGTGTCTCCTCCAAGGAACGAGCTTTATTGGCATCAGACATGGCGAAAGTTTAATGGATGTAGCTTCTGGAAATGCCAAAAAAGAAAAAAATAACTCTTGGGATATCAATGAGAAGTGTTTAACCAACTCAACCAAGATCAGAGCAGAAGGAATATGGTAGAGAATTGCAGAATCTCAAATTTATAACAACGTTACAGAAGAAACTGTTGCTTTCTTATACACGAAACTAAGAACAAAGACTTTGACTTTGTCAAAGAGAGAGTAAGCGTGTTCCGTTCAACGCTATCCAAGTTAGATGACTCAGAAAAAAATAATTTAAAAAAACAAAAAATAGAGACTAATCATTGTGATTAAATTAATAATAATAATAATAATTAGAAAAAACCATTAATTGTTTTCCTCATCAATATTCAAATTTTAAATATTATTCTATTTTTTTATGGACAAGGGCATAAAACAAAATGAGAAAATGTCAAGGACTAAAGAACAAAACTATGTTTTAATTTAATTTATTAATAGTACATTTCGTTATAAAATATAGGGTATTTGACTGGGTTATTTAGGTGGGTATTTTTTCATCCAATTGTTGACTTTGGAAGTTGAAAACAATATTTTTTATTCATTTTTTTATAACGATGGAATCTACAGTATATTAGAAAAATTGTCTGTTCAATGCACTAATTTATAAGACATGTAATTTAAGTAAATTATTTAATTAAAGTTTTTAGGCTAATAGTAATTCTTTTTGTCACATTAAAAAAAAAATAGATTCGAGGAAATATCGTAAACGAGCCAAGTGGGCACATCTCTTCGAAAGCTCGACTGGTGCACCATCTCATAGGCGGGTCAAGTAAGCGCACCTTATCATCGAATTCCCAACTAGTGCTTACGACTGCTCCACGCTCTTACAAGAGGGACTAACATGGAATCGAATTTAGGACCTGATCGAAGCTAAGATTCGCTCTTAACCATCTAAAAATCGGACCAAAAATTAAACCAGTAAAATGAGATATTTAAGATCAAAAAGTTCAATCGAAATTAGACTGTCATAAAATTAATTAAATATTAAATAAGATTAAAAATAAAATATAATTGAAAGAGAACGAAATAATTTAAAATTTAATTAAAATTAATAATAATAATTAATTGATTTATTTTAATTTATAAAAATTTATTAGATTATAAGAATTGGTCAATTAATTATTAAATTGGTAAGTTTTTAATAAAAATATTAAAATAAATTGAATGGTTATTATAATTTGATAAAGATTTCGATTACGTAAGTCAAACATTCTGCTATTATTTTTATCTTTTTTCCCCTCATCTGGAAAGGAATCTGAGTGATTTCGTTAGACAACTAACGGTGTTTGTTTATTTGCGCCAATCATTTTGATAATAGAGACTACTAAGTCATTATGATAGAATCAATGATCACACAAAAGTCCAAACTCAACCAAGTGTTATTACCCACTTCATTTTTCTGTTGTTTCAACCTTAGGATAATTAAAACAATGAGAGAGATGATTTTAAACATATAAATTAAAAAATTGTAAAATAACGTTTACCATATTTTTCTATAAATATTTTAGTAAAATTGTGATAAAATACGCATACATGATTAATCAAATACTATTTACACAAAGATCCACATAATTCTTAAAATTAGAATGAAATAATTAAATTTGGCTTAAATTAATAATTTAAGTTAAATTTAATTAATTCAGGTCAAGTTATATTATCATATCAATGATATTTGATTAATTTATATCTGATATTTTCTCATCTATGTTTTAAATTGAAGTTTTAAAAAAGGGTTTTTTTTATGAAAAACTAAAAACTAGAATATCTTTTTGAAGATCGATAAGTTTTTCTAAAATTATTTAAACTACAAAGGAGGTCTATCTCTTTTATCCGTAAAAATTATAATACCATCACCTGCTTAACATAATTTTCCCGACATATAATAAAAGACCTTATCAAGTTAACCTATAGTATTTTTAATATTTTAATATGTTTTAATTAATATAAATAATAAAAAGCATTTTTAGAATGAGTATAGTTTTTATAATAATAATAATTATTATTATTATTATTATTAGTGATAGAAACATGACAATTGTCAAGTCCTTGCTCCTTAGAATGGTTTCTAATTTTTTTTAATTATTATTATTGATAGAAACATGACAATTTTAAAGTCCTTACTCCCTAGAATGGTTTCTAATTTTGCATTTCTAACGAACTCAACAAGTTGGATTTTGAGAAGTCCAAGTCCTTGTGTGTTTACTGGTCTCGCCCTTAAAAGTCTAGTGTTTCGAGTTTCATGCACACAGCAACTTCTTATGGACTTCAGTGTTTCTTGACACGACAGCCTCTAGAAGACGAAGACCATTAAAATGTCGCTTTTGGATAGATCTAATTTTGGCACGATATTATCTAATTTTGACCCTACCTATGGGTTAGAAGTGGAATGTTCAATCGGGCTACAAGTTGAGGTCGGGCTGAGCACGAGTCGACCGGCCTGTGACTCGATAATTACTTAAAAAACGACATCATTTTGTTAAAAACATCACTTTTTATCTTTTTTAAAAAAATATAGAAGATAAGCTAAGTTAACCCATCGGGCTTGTAATTCGCTGGACTATGAGCCTAGCCACAAGTCGGTCTATCATCCTTATAAAATAAATAGAAATGAACGCAATTACGTGATTTATAAATGATAATCACATTATTTATCTATTACACGTCACATTTCACTAATAAATATTACAAGTTTTAGATATAAAAATAGATACAAAAATTTTAAAAAATTATATATAAATCCTTAACTGTCTTATTTTAAGGGATCAGATATTTTGTTCTGATTAATCAATTTTTATCTTATTTTATTAAATTTTATTCACATATTTATATTAAATCTATATAAATATATATACAAAACTAAATGACATAGAATACATCTTAAAATAAACAGGATGCTCTGACCCTATTCCAAGAGCGTTTCATTTGGACACTAAGAAAAACAGGAAGTGGTCATAATCATGGTAGGGGTGAAAGAAGAGAGTCTTAGTCCCAGCTAATGAAGCCGTTGGATTGGACCCCAAAGTCAAATATTGAGACCATAAGTAAATTCATACTTGGAAAAGACTTGGGAGATCGATTGTAACCTCTTCTGAAAATCAGAAAACTAAGGAGTTTCGTGGCTATTTCTTGGATTTGAAGTTTGAACTGATGCCTTTCCCTATTTCTCATGTGATGCGACGTAAAATTTTAATAAAAATGTACATAAAAAATTTTCGGTATGATACGGTGTAAAGTTGCTTATCATTTTATATTTTATAATAAACTTTCCGAATTGAAAATTTTTTATTTTTACTATTTATAATAGAATGTGATATAATATGAAACTTTTCTTGTCTCTTCTATTTTATTTTATTCTATTATATTATAAACTCTCGTCCCAAGCGATAAAATAATATTACATTATATTTTATTCTAAATAGTAAAAATATGTCAAGCCATTTTTTAATATTAATTTAATAGATAAATTGAATTAAAAATTTAAATTATCTCAATTAAAATAAAATTATAATATAATAGAATCAACTAAATTAGGTTTGGAGCCAAGCTCAAATCTAGGGGGCTAGCCCGAGTCTTGACTTGACAGCCCAAAAGGCTTACTTCCTTGAGGATAAAATGGTCGTTTTGGAAGGCTCTAAAAAAATAATGTATTTTTCAATTTAAGAAATGGTTAGTTTAAAACGACATCGTTTTAAGAAACTTTATAGTTGCCAGCCCAACCCCATATTAGGTAGCACAGTGAAAATATTTTATTGAGAGTGGCACAGTGAAAATATTTTATAAAAAATCTATATAAATGTATAGATAAGATTTAATGAAACATAATAAAAATATTATAATCGATACAAAAGATTTGATTCTTAGTACAAATCCGTGCCATTATATTGAATACTATAATTATAAAGAATACTATGAATTATCCTATATATAGAATGATGTTGACCCTACAATAATATTGACAATGGATTCAGCTCGGGCTCTATCCACCTAAAGTTTGAATTTTAAGTCTCAAAACAAAAGTATCCATCAATGGCTGAAACACGTTAAAGTTTCTGCTGCTTTGTCCAATTCAACCCCATAAAAGAAAAAGACATGTAGATACAGTGTATGAACAGAGTTGATGTAAACCGAGCAGCCTTTAAGATAAAGCTACCATCAAAAGTAAGTAAAGTGAAAGAGAAAGACAATACTGGTGCAAGGTATGGTCTTTGGATATGAATCGATCTTTGTATAATCAGAAAAAAAAGTGAGGGAAGAAAACAGAGAAGACTGTAAAACAAAGTCCTGATCTTTAAACCATCTGAATTGTCTCTTCTTTAAGCGATCCCTTAGTAGGGCCTCCTCGTCTGTCTTCTCTTAGTAGGGCCTCCTCGTCTGTCTTCTCTTAGTAAAGCCTTTCTCTTTGGTCTTGCAACCATCTCCAACTGCAAAAATAAGTTCCCATTTCTCTTTTAGTAGTTTTTCTCATGATTGTAATGACTTTACATTTAATAAAAGATTCAAATCTCCTTTCAACATATATCTAATTACTATTTGTCTTATCTAAATTCATAGATGTTTATTTATCAAACTTCACAAATTTTTATTTTTTACAGGGAGAAAATCAACCCAAAAAAGTCTAACTATCGCACTGCTCTGCAGTACAAAGCTCCTTGCTTATCCCGTTGTCAAACTTCACTAAGTTAGTTCTGATATAAACTTAGGATTAATATTAATAAAGAATTATAAGCAAATTTAAGGAAAATATTAGGGTAAGTCTGAAGAACTTATATATTAGGAAAAGTGCTTCAACTAACAGTAGTTTTCCAGGATCTAATATTTGCAAATGAGTAAAGAACTTATAGATCATGGATTGGAGGTTTGATGAACTCACCAATAATAATCCCATCTGGGTCTGATCTTGGTCATCCTGTTGGACCTGTTCTCTTCATTGGGATAATCAGTCTCAGCCCTTTTCGTATTCCTGAAAGCACAACAGCCAATAGAGTAAATCCCTATCAAGAACACAAGCATGACGATGTTTAGAACCGATAGCTTGTGCCAATCCCTTCTCACTTCCTCCAAAACACCAGCTTTACAAGAATCACATTCGTAGCAGAGCAGATTTGGTGCGTTGTTCCACTTGTAACAATCCGGGTCTTGACTTGTCTGTGTCGCCATGTTATAGCTGCATGAAGTTGGTGGCTTGCAGCATCCGGACTGAACCAACAAAATCCATAACCAACAACCTACAAACCTTAGCTCCATGATCCTACGAAAAAGGTCAAGTATGTGGGAAAAAAAATCAGTTGATGTACCTGTATTGGAGACATATCTTTCTGTAGATAATCGTATGGAGTCCAAGAAGCAATCTGAGCACAGGTTCGGGAACCCAATATGCAGTTCCTGATCGTGGACCAGTATTCAGGATCCTGAACTCTGTTCCTTAACCATGTAGAATAGTCCTCAAGCTTGTACTCCTTGTAAACTCTTCCATCAACTGCCTTCCCACCACCTTGGCTTGTTACTACAAAACCAAACAGAGTTAACCCCAGCAAGGTCCCTATAAGGAGCAGCATGACCACTAAGTAGAGCCAAGGTGCCCATGCAACACGAAAGCAAGCGCCAATGAAGCCAGCCAGTGAAACTAATAGCACCACAAATCCTAAAACAAGAAGTGGCGTTTGGAGAAAACTTTCGCAGCTTGTTCTGTTCCTTGCCATCCACAAACCTGCTCCAATTATGGGTATGGATGATAAGAGAGTGAAGAGGTTCAAGAACCCAATCAGAGTGTTGCTGAACCGGTACATGATCTCCTGATCAGAACCCAGGAATGTTTTCTCTTTGGTGTAGTTGCTGCTTCCTTTTCTTTTCCTTGGTATGTTATCCTTCCTCAGCTTTTCTTCTTTTCCTCTCTGAAATGGGTGGCAATGCTTTTCTCTTCATTTTATGTTACTCAAAGATTCTTAATTCTATGCATTTGTGACCCTTTTTCCTGTTTTCCTTTCTCTGTTATATAATAAGTGTGCAGAATAACTAATTAGTTACACTTCTTAGTTATTAATAAACTTTCTTAAACCTAAACCCCAATTTTTCATCTTATGATCACCGATTAAGTTTGGCAAAATGAGTTCAGTCCGAATTGGCTTCGATCATAACTTAATTAAAGTTTAATTCAAATTTAACAAATGAAAACAAATCAAGTTAAGCCGTGTCAAGTCTAGAATGTTACCTTCAAGTCACCATCATATTGTGTGTGGGTAAACAATATAAAAATATCATATAAATTTCTTCATTTTTTAAAAAATATTATTTAAAATTACTAAAAGAATACCTTATTATCTTAAAATAGAAACTTTATCTACTATTTAATTTATATTAGTTTATTTTAACTTAAACTACGATCGAAGTCTGCAGATAAAAAATGTAAAAATATCATAGAATGTTAAAATTTAAATTAAATGTTTAGTTTCCATAGGTAAGAACAGATTGCTATAGTAAAAGGCATTTGATTCGTTAGGGAGAAGAAGGCAAGGCAAGCAAAGAATAGCAAGGCATATAGGAACTTACCAATTTATGATGGGCATGATTGAATCTGGACCGTTTCTTTTCCTAGGATTCTTTTTGTAGTAAGAATAGCATCAGAATTAAGTTATCTTGGTGAGTGGAACATAGAATATAAATTGATGCTTCTCGTTAATGGTCGAATTTTGTTTTGCCTTATTCTCTTTTCCACGATGGTTTATGAATCATTGTTTTAATTAGAGATGAAAATGGGTCGGACCTCGAACCTGATCAATCTTAAAGTCCAACTCGGTTCAATTTTATTTTTTAAATTAAAAGTAGAATCGATGTATTTTTCATTATAACTTTGTGATTTTGGACTTGGATAGTCTAAGCCCAAACACAACCCGAGGCTTAATTTAAAGAAAAGAAAGTCGAAGGATAGTCAAATTGGGCATATCAGGATCAGGTTGGACTAGACCTGATCTAGTGCCAAGTTTAGTCTCAATTCCGAGGATAGTAACGAGTAGGGTGGGAATCAAATTTGGTGAACCTGAACTCAACTCAAACTTGAATGTTCAGGTCCAAGCCCGATCTGAAATTTGATTGAGTTAAGACTCTCAAACCTTAGCTCAAGCCCAATTAACTTCAAGTCAAGTTCAATTGAATATATTTTTAAGTGTTAAAAATTAAATTGATGCTCTTTATATTGAAAATCAAATATCAAAACAAAAAAACGATCACACCTCGAAATCCATTCAACTCGAGTTGAATATGTTGATTTCGGATCGAGCCGGGCGAGCCGATGCAAGTCTTGTCGTTCCTACTCAAATTATATCCTCTACTAACAATATCGAAAAATATCATCAAATTTGAATTAAATTGCAAGAGACCTTTCCATGCTCATTTTTATTTGAAGAAATTAACAGAAAGTTAATTGATGATATTTGCTCTTGTTTGAGTTTATGTATTAATATTTTCTTTCTCTTATTAAGTTAATCTAAAGATACTACATTATCAATATTCAGATTTTGATAATTACAACCAAGTGCTTTCCGTTCCACCCATTTGTATTATACGCCGAAAAAAGATAAAGGTCTCTAGCTTGCTTGTTGACTTATATATAAGATTGAAGTTAATAAAGAGAAGAAAAATGACTATTATGAGAAAACAACTAATAGAATGCTAATGAGTTTTAATTTATTATTTTGATTTGGAATTAAATATTGATCAATTCAGATTTCCTAATTTAAGATAGATTATATTTTCACAAATTAACTAAAAATTAACTTTGATTTCCTAATTTAAATTAAACTATTTTTTCACAATTAAACTTAATATTGAAGAAGACTTCTAACTCATTGTTCAATATAAAAGAACTAGAATACGTAAGTTAGTGTTATTGTTTTCAAACAATTATGCAACAATTGAAGATACGCAGGCAAAGGTTCTTTGTTCTTAATTATAATTTGTACTAAACTCGAGTACAATCAAAGGTATGCTTATTCTATTGTAATAGCATGATTTCATTACTTTCTAAATTGGAGAAATTATAGTTTTGCTTTTTCTTTGTTCTTTGTTTGGTCATAGGGAAAGTTATGAAGATCACAAATAGATGTGATAAATATAATCTATTAACCATGCAAATGTAATAGTATATTCTTTAGATTTTTTCGTTGAACAATTATTTAATTGTATTCAATTGGAGATTTGCATAATATGAATATGTATTAGTATATTTTGTATGTATTTAACTGGACCAGGTTGATAATGATTGTTTTATACTGACTATTAAAACATATTCTTGAGGACATTAGAAATAAGATTTCTGTTCTTAATCTTGATTTAGTTAATATGAGCAAATATACATTGTTTTGTGCTAATTCACTAAAGAGTGAGTTTTAATTATCGGGACAATAATACTCGGTGAATAGGGTAAAGGTAATTTATATTTCCGAAATATTAATTAATGGTGGTATCCATGTCTTGGTATAGAGAATGATTTCACTTTAAGTAAGTTTATAAGGTTTCATTATGTAAACCCTACAGGTAGATTTTTAATCCGATACATGAAATAAGTTGAGCGACAATCTTAAAGATTAAAATTGTTATTTAAATAAATTGTCAATAATTTATTTTATTTGACAAGCATCTGTAATCTTAACATGGGGAACATAATTTATTATGTTGTGTGGATAGTTAAAATTAATAAGGAGTTCAATCATAAATTTTCAGTGGAATAATTTATGATTAATTATAATAAGAATATACTGGTCCTGTATAGATTTTTATTATACTTTCAGTCTTATTAATTTTTCGCTACGATCCCTGTTGTGTCTTAATTATTTGGACCATATGTGTGTTATTTGTAATTTAAATAAGCAACAGATTATTTTAATTTAAAATTTTATTTATTAATATTTAAAATTAAATAAAAAATTCTATTGATTTGAATTACAAATCGCATAAAAAAGTATAATCATATTGGTAATTTCTTATGCGGAAAGGAGAGGCTTTTCGATATATATAAGATTTTCTTCCTATTGAGGAAAGGTTGGATTATTGTTTGGAAAACAAAGAAAAACATAAACTCTCTTGAAAACAAATTTGGTATTTATGATATGGTGAAGAAAGATATTTATAGATTTAAGGATTATATATCTAATAAGTTGATATGGCCTCCACTCGTATGCATTACGTTAGATTCTTTTTAATTTAAATATAACATTTCCTTTTGTTATTATATTTAGTCTTTTATTTATATATGTATTCGCTATTTCATATTTTATCATTTATAAATAAACTAGCAGATACAAATGCACAGCGATAATTCAAATAAATATAATGCCTATATAATTTAGAATTAAAGAGTATTTCACTGGCAAGAGTGCGTGATAAATTTCCTTCAGCCAAGTCTTGAACACTAACTTTAGATTAGAGAGAGAGGTTGCGCTCTCTCTTTACATTGGAGTAGGTGATTATCTTATACTTCCAAGGCTATTTTTGTGTTTTCCCTTCTCTTATTGTCTGCTTGCCTTGCTCTCTCTTTTTTTTGCCACGAAGTGTCTTAGGCGAGTTTTAACTATAGAAAGGCAATTTTAAGTCATCCATACTCAGATTAATCCATGTTCGAGCCGGATAGGTTCCTTGCGGGAAGCAAAGCTTTAACTTCAAGTTTTAAACGGTTACATACATGAGAAGGGGTTCGAACCCACGACCTCACTTAAACTAGGAGAACCGCTTACTAACTCACTGCTACTTGCTCTTTTCCTCTTTTGACTTAAGTCCTCTTCTTCTAAGGGCTTTTTTGTCCTTTCATTACTTGTTATCAATTTTCGTCTCGATTTTTTTTATTATTTATGAAATGGCATTTCAAATAAGTCTCAAACTTTTTTCTCTGAACATTCCCTTTCAAGGTACGGCAGTCAACTCCTCTTGTTCAAATTCGATTCAAAGTATTGAGATAAAGAGATATTAGAGGTTGCACCACGGCACCTCAACAATTGCCCAGATTTCTTCATCCGTGGAAACTAGGAATCACCCTATGAGTGGTTCCTAGATTTTTAACCTCTATTCTTTGTGTTACTCGCTAAATTCTATTAATATATAGTAGCTAATAATATAATAATTTGTCACAACTGTGAATAGATGTAAATATTAAGATATTAATATATAAAATTTAATAATAATTAACAGGTTATGAGTAAGATTTAAATTTAATATTAGTGTGAAAAATTAATAACAATGAACAATTAATAATGCACATTTATAAATAACATATAAAATTAATATTAACATACATACTTATTAAAATAGTTATAAAAAAATAAAAATTTCTAAAGGCATAATTAATAGTCAATTAATGATAATAATGAACTAACATAACACAATAATAAACTAAATTAACGATTAAATCATAATTAAATTATATTATGAAAGGATTAATAAGAAAATTCCTATTTATTAATTAACAATAAAGAAAAAGCCTATAAGAGCAAAAAATAAATAATATGCAAAAAGCCAAACAAGCCAAAAATTAAATATATGCACAGTTTTAAGCTAACAATTCACAACCGTGCATGGAAATCACACTTGTGACTTAATAGTCACAGGCGTAACTATTATTCATATAAACTTAATATTATTATATAATACTTAATAATAATTAGCAATTAATAATGCACAGTTGTCACTAATATATTAATATATAGTAGCTAATAATATAATAATTTATCACACCCATGAATAGGTATATATATTAAGATATTAATATAAAATATAATAATAATTAACAATTAATTATTAATACAGGGTTATGACTATGATCTAAATTTAATATTGGTATATAAAATTAATAATAATGAACAATTAATAATGCATGGCTATGAATAGTATATAAAATTAATATTAACATGTGGTACTTAATAATATAGTAACAATAATTAATAAATAATAAATAATGGATGAAAAATTTGTAAGGGAAGTCAATTTATAATAATAACTAATTAATAATAACATAATTATAACTAAACTAATAATAAAATTATACTAATATATAGTAGCTAATAATATAATAATTTGTGACAACTGTGAATACACATATATATTAAGATATTAATATATAAAACTTAATAATAATAATAAACAATTACTAATACAGGCTTATGACAAAGATTTAAATTTAATATTAGTATATACAAATTAATAATAATGAACAATTAATAATGCACGATTATGAATAACATAAGATACATAATAATATAGTGAGAATAATTAATAATGGAAGAAAAATTGTAAGGGCCCAGTTAACAACCAATTAACAATAATTTTTAATTAATAATAACAAAATTGTAACTAAACTAATAATAAAATTATATTACGAAAGAATTAATATATTAATATATAGTAGCTAAGAATATAATAATTTGTCACAACCGTGAATAGGTATATATATTAAGATATTAATATATAAAACTTAATAATAATTAATAATTAGTAAGACAAAGATTTAAATTTAATATTAGTATATAAAAATTAATAATAATGAACAATTAATAATGCACGATTATGAAAAACATATAAAATTAATATTAGCATATGGTACTTAATAATATAGTAACAAAAATAAAAAAATTAAAAATACTCCAAGTTAGATTTCCTTTATCAAGATCACAGAATTCGCATGGTGATGAAACTATAAGCCTTTACTTAATGTGATAAATCCATGTCTTAGTGTCGGATAATCAACCTTGTTAACTGATCCAAAGAATTGTCTGAAGAAACACACCTGAGAATCGAAGGCCAAATCACACTCATGAACAATAAGTTTCAAGCGAACAAAAATCGTATTGTGATTATATAAACACAAGATTAGTTATACACAGTGCTTGTATGTGGTACTTGTCAAAGTATGATTCAAAGTCATGACCTATTCTTCAGGGTGGTTGCTAACCGTTGCTATTTTATAGGAATCATTGTTATTATAGGGTAGCAGTAAGTAAAGTAGATAAGGCTTAGAATATAGTTGTTGCGTATATTTCGTTTGTTCTGTTTTATCTTTGTAAGCCTTTATAAGGCATGGTCTGTCTTTTTCATTTGTATGTTAATAAGAAGCTCTGCTACTCTTCTTGCACTCTCTGTTTTACCAACATCGTGGTATCAGAGACAGGTTCATTCAGTTAGAGAGTAAACACGTGAGAAGAGGGAGTGAGCTTATTCTCGTTTAGATGGCAAATAACGGGAATGCAATGGGAATGGCGCAGCCACTAATCCCTGTGTTCAAAGGGGAGAATTATGAGTTCTGGAACATTAGAATGAAGACATTGCTTCGTTCTCAAGATCTGTGGGACTATGTTGAGCATGGATTTGCTGATCCTGATGAGGAGAGCAAGCTCAAGGAAAACAGGAAAAAGGATGCAAAAGCATTGGTGATAATTCAACAAGCAGTGCATGACAGTGTTTTTTCCAGAATTGCTACCGCTGCTACGTCCAAGGAAGCATGGTCAGTACTGAAAAAGGAGTTTCAAGGAGATTCTAAAGTGATGGTAGTTAGGCTGCAGTCATTGAGGCGTGAGTTCGAGACATTGATCATGAAAAATGGAGAATCAATTTCTGATTTTCTGTCAAGGAGTATGGCTATCATCAGTCAAATGCGAACATACGGTGAAAATGTCAGTGACCAAACTGTTGTTGAAAAGGTACTACGTAGTCTAACTCCTAAATTTGATCATGTTGTAGCTGCAATAGAAGAATCAAAAGATTTGTCTATATTTTCTTTTGATGAACTAATGGGTTCGCTGCAAGCACATGAGGCCAGAATCAATAGGTCCAATGAAAAAAATGAAGATAAAGCATTTCAGGTCCAAGAGAGACATGAAGAAAAAAGCTTCTATTCAGGCGAAGCAGCGGATAGAAGAGGTCGTGGGCGTGGAAATTTTGGTGGCCGATTTCGAGGACGAAACAGGGGAGGATATGGACGAGGAAGAGGTCGTAGTGAAGGACACTGGGAGTCGAATATCCAGTGCTACAACTGTAAAGGATTTGGACACGTGAAAGCAGATTGTCCATCCCCTGCCAAGGAGCAACAAGCAAATTTTGTCAAAGATGAGAACCAAGAAGATGAGTATGAGGATGATTTCAAGCTCTTTATGGCTCATACGACAGAAAGGGAAAATGAGCAGCTGAAAAATATATGGTTTGTGGATAGTGGGTGTTCCAATCATATGACAAGTATAAAGTCTATTTTTCATATGCTTGATGAAACCATAAAGCAAACAGTGCAGTTGGGAAATGGTAAAGTATTACAAATTGAGGGACAAGGTACGGTGAAGATTGTAATTAGTCCTGGAAATTATAAATTTTTGTATGATGTGCAATTTGTTCCTGCTCTAGAATTCAACTTGCTGAGTGTAGGTCAATTGATGAAGAAGGGATATTCAGTAATTTTTGATGACGATGTATGCTGCATTAAAGAAAAAGCAACCGGAAGAGTCATGGTTAACGTTCATGTGACTCAAAACAACATGTTTCCTTTGGATGTGACACAGAAAGGGAACTTTGTGTTAGCTGCAAACACAAGAGATGACTCAAAATTATGGCATCTTAGATATGGCCATCTTAATGTCAAAGGATTACAACTCCTTGGAGATAAAGGTATGGTATCTGGTTTACCAAAAATTAATTCTATTGACTTATGTGAAGGTTGCGTGTATGGAAAACAGACCAGAAAACCCTTTCCTTCGTCTGGAAGTTGGCGAGCTTCTGAGTGCCTTGAACTTCTTCATGCTGATCTGTGCGGACCTATGCAAACCAAGTCATTGGGAGGTAGCATTTATTTTTTTATGATTACTGATGATTATAGCAGGATGAGTTGGGTTTACTTCCTTGAAAATAAGGGAGAAGCATTTGAAAATTTTCAACATTTCAAGAATAGAGTTGAGAAGCAGTCAGGATTATTTATTAAAACTCTTCGAACGGACAGAGGTGGAGAATTTACATCAAAAGAGTTTAATCAATTTTGCAAGGAGCAAGGAATTCATAGGGAATTGACCACACCATATACACCTGAGCAAAACGGTGTTGCAGAACGGAAAAATCGAACGGTAGTTGAAATGGCTCGAAGTATGTTGCAAGCTAAAGGACTTCCAAATCTTTTTTGGGCTGAAGCAGTAGCAACCTC
>JANITW010000003.1:61569065-61581441 GCA_027564335.1 Erythroxylum williamsii | reverse complement strand
TGCTTCATCTAGTTAGATCGCAAGTTTCTCCACACAAAATCAGACAAGTACTATGCCCTAGTGCCAATTGCCACAAACACCAATCACCCAGTTAGACTCCACCAAGTAAATCAGTTGGCTATATGCAAATTAACTAACTCTACAATTAGGCCCTAATCGCAGAATCAGTTAATAAACAATGACAGTAAAACAGAAACAGTACGAATATCATAAACCAAATAATCTGAACAAAAGGTCTCACGGGTCAAAGCATAACAATTAGAATTCTCCGACTAAAACAAATTAGCTACTCATAACAGAATTAAACCTAACAAAATTCTTAAATAACATAATCTAAAAATCAAGAAAAGAAAGAAAAACTAGAGGATCTCTCTAAGCCACGCTGCTGTTTGCTTCCTTCTCTCTCCACTGTTGCGTGATTTCCTGTGCCCCTAAACACAGCCGCCGCCAGCCCCTTGCCTTCTGCGTGCGTAATTCTTTTTTTATGCTCTGCACGTGTTGCCTCCTCAGTGTGCGTGATTCCTCTCCAAAATCAGTCCACCTAATTGCTCCTTGGCTCACGTGCGTCGCCTACGTTGGACCTTGCTTCTTGCGTGAATTTCACTTTTGTCTTTTGTTAATTCACTTTTCCCCCAGCCTCCACGTCATAGTTGTTGCGTGCCTCTCCAACGTCGTCATTCCTCTTGCTCCTAATGTGGCTTGTTAAATGATTTATCATTTTATTGCTTATTCAGCTACTGTAGCCTGATGTTGACAATTTGATTTTTGCAAGCTCTAAAACAAACCCTCCACGCTTCTTCAGTCCACTTGCGCTCCAGCGTCTGCGTGCTTCAGCTGTTGATTAATTTCTCTGCCCATTTATCTGTGCGTCGTCGTTCTCCAGTGTAGCGTCTTCCACTTGGCTGCCTTCACGTCTCTTGTCTTTTAATTAATTTGTCTCTTAATTAATTTGTTGCTTCAGCTTATGCCTCGTGTCTCTGGCTCATTAATTGTCTCTTTATTGCTTCATCCTCTGACGACTAATAGCTCTCTTCATATTTCTCATTTGCTCAGCCCACGCCTCTTACAATTTTAATTTGCTTCCAACGCTGGCCATGTGAAGCTCACCTGCTGTATTGATTTAATATTTGCGATGTCGTCCTCTTGAATTGATGTACTTGTATAATTCTCTACAGGAAAGTATTAAATTAAATTAAGTCTCGATAATTGCATCAATAAGAGAAATAAAAAGAGATAATTAAAACATAAATATCAGACAAATATGTACTTATCAGGGCGAATTAGCTAGATAGACTCTGAGTTACCTCGCTATAACTAAAGAGTCAACACCAACTCTTTCACTATCTTAACACTAACAACCCCAAATTATTAAATAAAGCCAAAAGGTAGAAGTACCTAATACTTCGATCTAATCTATGAAACCCGATGCTAAAAACCCATCTAAGTACCAATCGAAGAACACCCAAGACCTTAACAATGGAGACTCCCAGAGCCCACGGAAGCAGAAGGACCATTAGCATGCGTCGAAAAACACCAAACAAGCATAAATCAAACATATCAAATAATAGAAAAGATCAGTCTGAGCTGAGAGCAAACACAATAACACCGATCACAAATATACACCCTATTAGGGTTAGGAGTTGCAGAGATCGCCATCATGTTGAGGGGTCGATTAGGGTTGGCTATTTTACCCAAAATGTCGTGAAGGAGAATCCAGTTCAGGAAGTTAGATGAAGAGGTAAGAACAATCCTTCCTAATCAAAATTTTTATTCTTCATATTTCATGTCTCAAGAAAGAAACTTTTTGATGCAGAGGGACGAGACTTTTCTCATGGCTCTTCTTTTACCAGTACATCAGCGGAGTGTATCAAGTGGATGGGTTCACACCCAAACCCCCGTACCAAAGTCGCTTCAGCCTGTGTCTCCAAGAGGTAAGTCTCACATCACATCTAATGTTTTGCATTTCTTTTGAATTGCTTGCTTCGCAATTTCCCTACTACTGGTGATATAAAAAGTCTATATTTTTCATAAGCTAGCTAGCTGGATGAACATTACTTGATAGAGCTCGAGGAAATTATTTGTTCTCTGACTTTATAGGATAGACACACTCCATTACCTGTTGTGCACTTCTACAGATGCCCTGGTACCTTCTTAGGTTCCCATATTTGCAGCAGCCATATAATTTATTTGTTGTTGTTGTTGTTAGTCAACTTTGAGATATTTTGCTTTCCCTGTTACATAACTAGAGAATAGAATAACTAATTAATTACTCTTCTTAATTATTAATTAATCTTTCTTAAATTCCCAAACAAACTCGCCCCTGTTGAAGCCCAAATTTTCTTTTATTAAAAAGACGTTATTTGTACAACACAGTTTGTAAGTGAATACCTAAATCCCTAATTTCTCCGTCTCCCTCCACTGGTCAGATTCTCTCAGACCGGAGGTGGCTGGATCGACGTTATCCTCCAATCCAGCGATCCCTACCGTTCTTGCTTCTAAAATCTTCAACCATCTCTTTCCAAACTGCACTCTGTTTCAGTATTATTATATTCAAAGGTAAAATTAAAGAGGGTTTGATGAGAAGATCCTTCTCATTCTCCGGTTCAACCTAATTTTCTTTTCAATATTTTCTGTTGTGGTTTGCTTATTACCAAATTTTCAAAGGAAATAGTGAGATTACGAACATGGTCTCCGTTAGAAGAACTAAAAGATTCAATTAAGTGTTGTATCAATTAAGAAGAATGTATGTGTAGCTTCTTACTTTCTGTCTTGTCCATCCTCAATTACTAGCCAGCTGTATATAGGTTGGGATTGTGTACAAGTAGAGTGTTGTCTGATACTTTTCGAGTTTGATTCTTTTCTGTTGTAAGGTCACTGGGTTCACCTTTTCTTCACATGTAAATAGAAGGGGAATGCGATGTTTTGCTTACTTCATTTCTATATTCCTTTCAGTGAAAGGCGAAGGCTCGTAGCAAACTATATGCATGTCTGACCTTGGTGTTGAAGTTTGTTTTTGCAAGTTCCAGTCTCGGCCAATTGAGTTCCAACCACGGCACTTCCTTTCTAGCCCTGATTCTGGATTAAGACAACGAAACTTGAGTTGTTCCTCTTATAGTATCAGCACTGTTGGAAGAATAAGAGCACCTCGGGCTGATGGTAAGGAAGCTATAGTCATGGTGACACCTTACAACTTTGAAAAGAAAGGATAATTTGTCTCTGAGCATCGGATATGCAGTATTCTTGTTACTCACACCAGTGACCTGGCTGGCCAAGCATATTGTTTGGCTCATTGAAGACCCACAGTATGGAGAGTATAACCCTGTTGTAGCTTGGCTAAGAGATTATCATTCTCCCACATTTACCTGTTTGGACAGTCTAAATGCTGATACTTATGTCAAAGGTAGCAACTTTAATGCACTTGAAAAGAACCTTGCTGCCCAAAGGAATATATCTGATGATTTTATACGTGCTGGGAATATGGTTGCTGCAGTGGTTATAAAGGTTTCAGATAGAAATGACCAGTTTGAGGACATTTAAATGCGAAATATTTCGGATGAACTGAACATTTATTTCGAGTGCTATCATATCAATATATATGTTCTTAATGACTTTAACTTCATTTTATGTGAATAAAATTAATTCAATGCAATAAATTTGCCAAACCCCAATGAGAATGTGCGCATTGAACTTAAAAAGTGTGGCTTTGCTTAGCTCTTGTTGCATTGGGAGTGGAAATGGCTCTTTGTGTTAGCTCATGGCGTAAAAAATGGTTGTCTAGGGAAAGTTAATTATACTTTCATTTGTCTACTTTTGTTTGTGAATCAAGAAACGGGTGGACATGTTTTATCTAACTAAGATTGCATGAAGGCTTGAATGCTCTTTCTTATCTGCCGACAGTTATCCTGTTACTTAATGCAAGTTAATTGAAGGAGTTAAGATTAGCAAATTATACATATTTTTTCTAGCCTGCATCAGGCAGTAATCATTTCAAGAGGTTTATTCTACGGGTTGGTAATTTAGCTCAGTCCATCAGAAGTTAATGAATCAAATTCGATTTGATTGAATTCGAATTTAGACTCAAACTCGAATTCAAATTCACTTCATAGAAAATTAGTACTCAAACTTAAGTATTCAATCCTATCAAAATATAGATTGAATTTGACCATTTTTGTCAGATTGAAAGATCATAAAATATTAGTCCAATCGAAAGGCCTTAATTCAAAGTTAAGATCAAACTAAGTTTAACCAAGCTCAGATTTATCTATACATCAGTCTGCAAAGATGGAGATTTTTATGTTTCAAGCAAATCGTCAGAATTTTTCAATCACAGCCTGCATGGAAGATGATTATTCTTCCTTTTCCAGAAAATTTTATGATCGGGTTCTGCTTTTCATTTTTCTCCTCTTCTCAGACGTTGCCTCTCATCAAGAACTGAATGATTTTTAAGCATACAAGAGCTACTGCTCTTTCTGTAAATTGAAGCAACCCATGCTTGTGTGATACAAAAGTAATATCAACTGCAAGAATTTCAGAACATGTTCCATATCCAATCAAAGAAAACAAGAAAAAAAGATGTACTGTTCTCACTATTAACTTCATTTTGTTCATTTTGCAGGAAACTTCACATTCAAAGTAGCATTCATGTATCCATGAAGCGTTTAGCTCTCTAATGTATCAGCTTACTCCGGTTTCAGATGTCCTTGAAACGATGACCATGATGATTTTATGACATTGATATACTACAAGTACAGAGCTTTTCATGATTTATGGGTTCTACAACAAAAACCCTTGATTCATTATGATGCATTAAGGACTTGTTTTTGTCAATCATCAAACTTTCGTGATGGTTTCCCCCACTAAACTTGTGAAAAAGAGGCAAGCGTGTGATGTGATCAATAGCCACCAAGCAAGAAACATGCCGTTGTACATAATAAGTGTAGTGTCATGTTTGTGACTTCATAATGGCACTTGTCTCTTTCTTTCTACACTTTGCATGAAGAAGAAGAAGACACTCTAGTGCTCTTCACAAGCGTGTGATCTACGCGCATTTGATGCAGGTATGTGAAGATATACAATAACAATTATGATCTGCCTGGCGGGTTAAATTGCAGGTTAATTATAACAAATTCAAGAATGTGTATGGATTTCATTGAAAAGTTGAAACTTTATTTTTTAGGATTAACATTTTTTCTAATCTTTTGGTTTCCCCCAAACATAAGGAATTTTTTTTGGCTGAGAAAGGTTAAAAAGTGAAAGGACAGCGAAGATTCTGTTAATATTGTTGATAACAACGATGATGTCGTTGTCGCTGGTGGTTGTTGATTTTGGGGGATAATCTTAAAATCCAGTTTGCAGTGGGGTCCACCCAAAGAATGACCCTAACCCAGAACTATTATTGATTCTTCCATGACCGAAATGTTGGCGAGATCTGTTCTGTCCCTTCAATTCTCTCTCGATCTCTTTATCACAGAAGACGTCTTTTCATGAACTGTTCTGTGGATAGCTCTTTCGAGAGGATGTTTTAAAACCCCGTTCATTTAATAGGGAAAAACATTTCGTAAATTCCTTGCTTGTTTCTTGGTTGATACATTTGTTAAAAGTTTGTTTCTTTTTAAATTTGGAGGTGATTCTTGTCCTTTTTCCTTTCTGGGTTGTTTCTAACTCTGAAAATTTTTGAGCTGTGTTGTGTGTTCTATCAAAATCTTGCCAATTTGGCATCTGGGTCAATGACCATCTATTGATTAGACTGCATAATGGTTAGAAGTGTAGCTAATTTTACCAGGCTTGATTGGTTTTTGTTCCTTTCTAACTTCATCGGAAACAAAGCTCATTAATGTCGTTAATGGAGGTGGTTGTTTCAGATCTGTGCTATGGCTTCGATCCCATTCCTGTGAAAGTTTTGACCTTTTCTTTTTTTTCGTAAACATGTTCTTAGGGCTGAAGTATTAATTTCATATCATTACCTTCAACTGTTTCGTCCCTAATGGTAGTTTCCAGTTTTGAGCGATTTAACGGTCAACAGGGTGTTGTATTATCTATTAAGTTGTGCTTCCAATGTAACAGGGTTCTTCCTTCTCATTTCTTTTTGGGTTTAGCTTGAGAACGCTTAGTCTTTAGGCGATGGGGGAAAAAGGAGGTTGGTTCTCCGCTTTGAAGAAAGCTCTCAGTTCCTCCAAGGTATGCTTATTATTTGCCTATTTCTTAGTATGTTGATATGTTCTTCATGTCATTTGCTATTCTTCAACTTTTTGGTCGATTATCTAACCTTTTTGTCCCACCAGAAATCGAAATCAAGCAAGAAGCTTTCAGATAAAGATAATGAGAATGGGGTTGCTTCCTTTTCTGAAAACACTACTTCATTTGGTCTTCGTGCTCCTCCTCCTCCTCCTCCACCATCACCACCTCCTTCCCTTCCATTAGAAGGTGTAAAATTGAATCAAGCTGAGAATGAGCAGAGCAAACATGCCTATTCCGTGGCAATTGCCACTGCTGTAGCTGCTGAGGCAGCTGTTGCAGCTGCCCAGGCTGCTGCTGAGGTTGTTCGGCTCACAACTGTCGCACGCTACTCTGGGAAATCAAAGGAAGAAATAGCAGTAATCAGGATACAAACAGCATTTAGAGGATACATGGTACATAACATCCTACATGCTTTAAAAACTCAAAAAATTCATGCTTAAAATGGTTCCTTGTATAGAGAGAGGTAATTTAGGACTTACCGTAGATTGGTGATCCTGTTTTTGCTTTTCTGGCGAGAAAAGGCTGGAAATAAGATCATTTTAAGCTCCATCTTCTGCACCATTCTTGGATGTGAAAGCTGTATTCAGTCAAAATGTGACTACAACGTACTCAGGTCTCTTACCCATTGATAATTTGATGCTTCATGAGTTAAATTGGTTGGTTGCAACTGGTCAGGACTTTTTATAGGCAAATCTCCGGCCTCCTTTTGAAACTTTTTTGAGTGATTAAGATGTACACTGTAGGATGTTAAGGAACACTAGTTGAAATGTAATCATATCCTCTTTGTACCATTCTCTAGGGAGTTATGAACTACATTTAATAAATAGATTCTTGCTCTTACTGTCAGGCAAGAAGAGCATTGCGGGCTCTGAGAGGTTTGGTGAGGTTGAAGACTTTGATACAGGGGCAATCTGTGAAAAGACAAGCCACAGCCACACTAAGAGCCATGCAAACTCTTGCTCGTGTACAGTCTCAGATTCGAGCTAGAAGACTCAGAATGTCAGAGGAGAATGAGGCCCTCCAACGACAGATCCAACAGAAAAATGCTAAAGAGCTAGAGAGGATGAGAACATCTGTAAGTGCACGTCAATCTCCTTTTGTTTAGTTAGTATCCTGTGCAATTTCTTCTGTTACTCTCCCTTATATACTACTACCTAATTTGTTGATTACTTATGTCAAACAAGAGTATATGGCTTCTATTCATCCAGTCCTGTTTGGTTCTCCCTCAGGTTGTTGTAGACTTCTTTTTTTACCCAAATCCTTTTCAAGGCTTGCTTCTGCACTATATACATATATGCAGTAGTGCTGGATTGTGATGAATTCTACCTTTTCCTGTTTATTTTTTCCTTCATTTTGAATATTTCATTCCCCTCTGCATCCAAAAGTACTGTATAAACCCTCATGAACTTGTCAAGAAAAGTCCCAATTCATCGAATATGACATCATTAAGTTAGCTCCTTTAAACTAGTCTTGTTCGTTCACTTCCTTTTAACAACAGCTATCGACACTTCTAAGAGTAAAACATTTGAACTTGCTTCATTCTACTAAAATTAAGCATATGTTTCTCTTTCTATGTGACAGTGTTTTGAGCTTTTTTTGCTTATTAATGGATCACTCAATTGGTAATTGCTTTTAAGAAGTCTTTCTTCTCACTATACTAAGTAGTTAATATGGCTTGTTGCTTTATTTTCTCCAAACTTTGCGTTTCAAAAGGGAAAAAGACATTCTTCCATTGCCTCAAAAAAGTGTAACTTTATTTTCTGTTAATGGTTCATATTTTCTGCCTTTGTTTATGCAATAGATTGGAGATAACTGGAACGATAGCACGCAGTCAAAGGAGCAAATTGAGGCAAATTTACTACACAAACAAGAAGCTTCTCTGAGAAGAGAAAGGGCTTTAGCATATGCATTCTCTCATCAGGTAACCTTAGGATTTCATTAGTTTGTAATTAATCCGTAAAACTCAATTAGTTTGACTAGGATGGCGTCGAAGTCTACGTGTTTTTCTGAGTGTCGTTATAGAATCAGGAGGAGGCAGCTTATTCCCCCTTTTATCCCATAGTTCCTTTTCCAGGAATTGTTTTTTTTGTTATTCAGATGAATGATGCATGAATTTGGATATTAGTTCATAATCTGCACTTTTTTTCTTGACGGACACTAAAGGAGATCTGTCTCCACAAATATGTTTGATGGGAATTTGAGCAAACGTTCTTATCTACATGTCCGTAACGTTTGACACTAAAAGTTCTTTTCTTTTCTTTTCTTCCTCTTCTTTTTATTTGTGCTAAGAGACTTGAATTCTTAATCTTGAATTGAGAACCCTTTTGAAGCTAATGAGTGGTAACTTATTACACAGCAAGCGTGGAAGCAATCTTCAAAAACAGCAAATGCAACATTCATGGATCTTAACAATCCTTGTTGGGGTTGGAGTTGGCTAGAGAGGTGGATGGCAGCGAGGCCTTGGGAGAGCCGAAATGCGGTAGATAACAATGACCGAGCCTCTGTGAAGAGTGCAGTGAGTCACACGATGTCCGTTGGGGAAATCACCAGAGCTTATTCTAATCGCGGCATGAATTATGGGAACAAGCCTTCCCCTGGTACTCCAAAGTTAAGTCAGCTCCTAGTCGCCGATCCTCTTCAACTCCTCCATCCAAGGCACCTTTGATAGCATCAGTAACAGGTAAAATGAGGTCTCCAAGCCTAAAAGGAAGTGCTTGGGGTGGGGATGAGGATTCCAGGAGCATGTTTAGTGCCCAATCTGAGCTCTATAGAAGGCACAGTCTTGCAGGGTCATCAGTCAGAGATGACGACAGTCTTGCAAACTCTTTCAAGAGGATGTTTTAAAACCCCGTTCATGTAATAGGTAAAAACATCTCGTAAATTCCTTGGTTGATACATTTGTTAAAAGTTTCTCTTTTTTCATTTGGAGGTGATTCTTGTCCTTTTTCCTTTCTGGGTTGTGTTTTAACTCTGAAAATTTTTGAGCTGGGTCGTGTGTTCTTTCAAGATCTTGTCAATTTGGCATCTGGATCAGTGACCATCTTTAGTGATTGATTTTCCTCCTTTGTTCAGTCCATGTTTCTTGAGAGTAGTATAAAATTGTTTAAACATTTACAAATATCTTATTGGTCAATAACATTCATTTTTACCATATATGTTCTGAACCGAGTTGATTTGTGTAATGATGAATTGATTAGTTTGATACGAATCATGTTGATTTAAATTTAATGAGTAATTTAGTTTAATTAAAACTCAAATTTAACAATTTTTTAATTAGTCAATCGTAATTATTATATTTGGTATATAACAACTCAACTCGAATTAACAAACTAAGAATCAGATAAATCAATGTATTATAATGTTATGCTCTAAAAGATAATTATGATAATGTTTGTATTACAAGAGAAAAGGATGGTTCATTCATATCATATATTGTTGTTTAAAATTTTTTAATCAAATTCTGTAATATGCGAGAGTAAAACATCACGTAACAAAATAAGAAATTAATAAAAATTCAAATATTACTTCTTTTATTATTTAATTGAACTAAACTAAATAGATTGCATTATTAATATTTAAATATTAATAATTACGACTAAGTCCTCTCCATCTATTTGTATCCTGTGGATTCCATTTGCCCACGCACTCATCAATATATTCAATATATAATGAAACTCGAACTAATAACTGAACATAGGGTGATAACAAAGGATTTTCTTTTTATATTTATAAACGACGTGGTTTAAGAGAAGTTGGACTAGGACTATTTTTATCGTTATCCTATATAAACTTTGATAGGACTCTTAAGTCACTTCTCTTATTAAACTAAACTAAAGAGTAAAGAGAAGAAAATGACTATTACCAACTAATTGAATACTAATGAGTTTTAGTTTTTTAATTTGAGTTAGACTATCTTTTTTAAATTAAATATTGATCAATTCAGACTTTCTAGTTTAAGTTGGATTATATTTTCACAAATTAACTATGAATCAAATTCGATATCTTAATTTAAATTAAACTATCTTTTCACAATTAGATTTAATATAAAAGAAGACTTCTAACTTATTTTTCAATATAAAAGAAACTAGAGCATGTAAGTTAATGTTATTATTTTCAATCAATTATACAATAATTAAAGATACGCAGTTAAAGTTCTTTGTTCTCAATTATAATTTTTACTAAGCTCGACTGCAAGCGAAGGTATGTTTATTCTATTGTATTAGCATGATTTCTTTAATTTCTAAATTAGAGAAATTATAATTTTTTGCTTTTTTTTGTTTTTTGTTTTGGTCTTAGGGAAAGTTATGAAGAACGCAAATAGATGTTGGTCAAATCTTCCACCAGAGTTATTGAACATTATTGAAGATGAGATTGTGGTGTGTACTGATAAATTACGTTTTTCTTGTGTTTGCAAAATCTGGCAATCTATAGTTGAGATACCTAATCAGAATGAAATACCATGGTTGGTGGTACCAAATTATAGATCCAATACCATCTCATCATCCTATGGATTGCATAATTTAGTAAACAATAAGGTTTACAGTATTGATCTGGAAGAAGCCAAGGGGAAACTATTTAAAGGTTCATCACTTGGTTGGCTCGTTGTGGTTGATCGTATATCTACTACGATTAATCTCATAAATCCCATTACAAAAGCTCAAGTGCAGCTTCCACCAAGACACAAGTTCCCTGATGTTATAAGATATCAGCCAGGAGAAGATGAAGACCTCACATATTGGGATTTTCGTGCACACGAAATTTTAACAAGATCTTCTTCCGATGCCAATTATTATCAATTGCATAGGGTTATTTTATCTTCTAATCCGAGTTCAAATAACTACATAGTTGCTTCAATATACGATCAGTACTCTAAATTGGCATTTTGCAAAAAGGGAGATACATAATGGATTAATATAGATGATGAAACAAATTACGACGATATTATTTTTCATAAGGACGAATTATATAGTTTTAGCAGTAGGATGAGTCTTTCAATTTTTTATGTTAGTTCTTGGATACCAAAACTCACAGATGTTATACCATTCCCAAAAGGTAGATATGGGTATTTTTGGCCATATTTGGTAGAGCATTCTGGTAAAATTTTATTGATACTACAAAGGTTAAAATGGGACGAAGTACGGAAAAGAGAAATAACTCGATGCTTTAATGTTTACAAGTTACATAGAAGTGATAAATGTGGTCAGAGTTGTCAGATATTGGAGGTGGGTTGGTTTTTGTGGGATTAAACAGTTCGTTCTCTATATCATCGGTTAATTTACCGACATGATGGAAGGGAAACAAAATATTTTTTACAGATAATCTTTTTGATTTTCTAGAAGAAGGTGTTAGAGGTGAATACGATTTTGGTATTTATGATATAGTGGAGAAAGATATTTTTAGATTTGAGGATTATACATCTAATAGGTTGATATGGCCTCCACCAATATGAATTACATTAAATTGTTCTTAATTTAAAAATAACACTTCCTTTTGTTATCATATTTAGTTTTTTACTTATGTATTCATTATTTCATATTTTATCATTTATAAATAAGTAAATTTTTTTGAAATTATATTATTATTTTATTTTAATGCACGCATATTATAGAATTTGATTTTAGATAATTATTTTTGTAAAAGTGATTGGCATCATCCAAGAGAATATATATATGGTGAATAAAGTTAAAGTTCATATAAGAGAATGATAAAAATAGTCCAACTTCTTTTAAAACAGTCGTTTATAAATTTTAACACAATGTTCAGTTTGTTAGTTCGACTTTCATTATTTAGTGTGCCAAATGGATATCCTTCCAAACGTTCAGTTTATTAATTGGAGTTTCATTATCTATTGATGAGTGCAAGCCCAAATGGATATCCTTACCATGCGTAGAATACAAATAGGTGGAAAGGACTTAGTTGCAATTATCAATATTTAAATATTAATAATCAATTTTCACCTACTAGGTCATACTCTTTTAGTTGGTCCAAAGACACCTAATAAATGTTTAGCTCCTTAGAAACATTTCATATTTAAATATGAAAAAACTAATGGCAGTTTCACGTTATTTATTAAAAAATGGACAAGCTACGAAGGAAAGCAAAACAAATAAGAACTATGCACTGACCCAATTACACGATT
>JANITW010000003.1:61411501-61426734 GCA_027564335.1 Erythroxylum williamsii | reverse complement strand
TACATTCTATTACATTCATTTTTTAAATAATATTTTATTATATTATATTATAAAACTGTTCTATCTCTCCTAAATAAATTTTTACTATATTTTATTATATTCTATTATAAATTATTTGATTACGTTTTATTCCATTATATTAATTAACATTCAATCAACCAGTAAATAGCGTAAAAAAAAAAGATTACGTTTTATTCCATTATATTAATTAACATTCAACCAACCAGGAAATAGCGTAAAAAAAAAAAAGCACCCATTTCTGCATTGGTTTCAGAAGAGCAAGGAAGAAGGGGATGTTGTTTTTATAGTTGGAGCGATATAAACAAGAATTCTCATCCGAGCAGCATGAACACGTACATAAAGAATACAACAATTTCTGCCTCGTTGCAGGTTTAACTTTGTATATCTTAAACTTTTTACCTCGCGGTTTAAAATATTACTAAATTTTAAAGGGAGTGTCTAATTGGTTCCATTGGTAGTTGGTGCCTTATCCATTTTTTTGGCTTTGTCCGGCTAAGAAATTAGCAGCATGGAGACTGAGAAGTGGTCCAGACATGCCTATTTCATTGCTCCACTAACAAATTTGGTGCCTTGACACGGACTATATGTTTTATTTAATTGGTTCTTATTTATGGAATTACATGTTTATTTTATGTATATTTTCATCATTCTCTGGAAGATAATATAAACTTTGTTTCTTTTAATCTTGCCTTTTGTTAGGGGTCAGATTCAACATTCAAAGCTTTCAACCTGTTCGATCAATTGTCTGATAGAACTAGAATCCAACCCAAGCGTCATTGTATAATAATGGAGGGCTGTGTTTCTTTGTGTTGAATGATTAATTACCGGATTATATTACGAAATGCATTTGCGTGGACTCAAGTCGGGCTATTATTTATACAGCTCGACTCCAACAAATCACAACCATCGACTGGGTTTGAGAGATCAGTACCCAAAATGCGCTTTATCAATGATCACATATTTCTTCTCTATTTTATAGAGCTCTTCATTTTGTAAATTCTTAGATAAATCCCAGAGATATTTTGGGATCTGGGTTTTTTCGTGTATTCATTTTAGAAGCAGCTTTTGAAACAAGTTTGTGTTTTTGTTACTGGGTTTTCTTTCTCTGTCCAGATGTTTATCCTACCATGTTGTTAAAGATGCTTTTTTTTGTGTACCTTCTTTGATATGCACTCTCATTAAGCGACTCTGTAGTTGTGCCCTGTCTGAGTTAAGGTCTGAGATAGGGCATTTCTCGAGGACAGTGTAGCTAAATTTGGAATCTCGAAATCCATAAACTCTTTGGAACTGCTGTTTCTGGATTTGTACTTTTTTCCTGCTCATTGTTGTTTGACTGTACACAATGGAACTTTGGTTGTTCTGTGTTCTTTCCCTTTTATCTCTTCTCCTCTGGGCTCCTGTATCCTCTGCTATTGAGGATCAGGAAAGGGACAAAATCAGATATTTGCCAGGCCAGCCAGGAAACGTGGACTTTAATCAGTATGCAGGTTACGTGACGGTGAACCAACAAGCTGGAAGGGCATTGTTTTACTGGTTAGTTGAGTCACCGGCGAGTCGTCAACCAGAGTCCAGACCACTTGTTTTGTGGCTCAGTGGAGGGCCCGGCTGCTCATCTGTTGCTTATGGAGAAGCTGAGGAAATAGGTCCCTTTCACATTAGACCAGACGGCAAAACTCTGTACTTAAATCCCTATGCTTGGAACAAGGGTATGTGAATGAAAGAATCGAGCACATTCCTTTCTTTTACAATGTATATTTATCTTCTGTCTCTTTCTGGTGTCTGGCAGTTGCGAATTTACTCTTCCTTGAATCTCCTGCCGGTGTTGGCTTTTCATATTCAAACACAACCTCAGATTTGTACACAGCGGGTGACCGGAGAACAGGTAAGTGGTTTTGTTAGTTCTGTTGGATCTGTTGGTTTTAAAAACTAGTAAAATTTTCTCTTTGGTACAATTACATGTAACTGATGCATGATTCAATTTGATTATCTAGTTTCAGTTTGAAAGTAGTTGATTTCTATATGTTTAACCTTTGTTGAAATTTGGTGTTGTGCCTTTTAGCTGAAGATGCGTATATTTTTCTAATCAATTGGTTCGAAAGGTTTCCTCAGTACAAATATAGAGATTTCTATATTACTGGAGAAAGCTATTCAGGTTTGTTCATTCTTCCACATTTCATTTCATTATCAGCCCTTGTTTGTTCATCTTACATATTTCACATGTTTACCTCTTAAAACCAATTTCGATTCGCTTTCAGGACACTATGTCCCCCAGTTGTCCCAAATTGTAGTTGAAAAGACTAAGGGGCTTCAGAATCCTGTGATTAATTTGAAAGGTTTTATGGTAAGTACATCAGAAAACGTTGAATTTCAGATGCTTAGCAGATAACTGCTGTTGGTAAACAACTTTTGCTTCCGTTTTAGGTCGGGAATGCTGTCACGGATGATTACCATGACTTCATTGGCACCTTTGAGTATTGGTGGACCCATGGCTTGATTTCTGATTCTACATATCGTATACTACGGCTTACTTGCGATTCTGGATCCACCCAACACCCATCAGCAGAATGCACCAAAGCTCTCAAGCTTGCAGATCTAGAGAAGGGGAATATTGATCCATATAGCATTTTCACACCACCATGCAATGATACTGCCTCTCTAAGACGCAACTTGAGGGGTCATTATGTAAGCTTTTACCGTAATTCAGTGTTATTTGCTTTTTGCAGTTTACTTTGACCTTTGGTACTTGACTAAAAGGCGTCTAGAGGAAGTGTTGTGCGTATCAAGAATTCTAACTAAACTAGTTTCATACTTATATATGCCTTGTGAATATTCAACAAATTTGAATTAGTTATAGGCGGCGGCGTAGAAAGTAGAGGTGGGATCTTATGTTTGTAAGGTCATTGTTGAATACAAAGATTAAAGCTGTTAGGAGTCCCTTACTCTAATCATGATGTCCAGAACTAGGGCCACACCTACCATCAACTTTTTTCCTTCACTTTTTTTCTTAGCAAGATCTTTCCAGTAGTGGGTAGTAGCAAGAGTTTGTCAGTACTCCACCATTTAAGTTGATTAAAGCTTCATTTAGCTCTCAAAGACCACGTAATCCGCTATTAAATTGTGAATATTGAACAGAATCTGAACATAAAGACTGCATTCAAATCCATGGACTTGCAGTGCCTTGGAAAGAGACTACTGTAAAGCAAGATCCACAAAGTACCATCAATTTAAAATTTTAGGTTGCATTAAACATTTCAAATTGTATATTTGTCACAACAATCTATTTGATGAGATGAAGTACAGGTTATCTTAATTTGAAATTGGCGCTAACCAGAACTAGCTGGAAAACATGATCTGTGGCGTGTCTTACGTGTAGTTGTTAAACATTACCTAATTTGACCTTAATCCTTCACTACTTGCATAATCAGCCGTGGATGTCGAGAGCATATGATCCCTGCACTGAGAGCTATTCTACAGTGTATTTCAATCAGGCAGAAGTTCAGAAGGCACTTCATGCAAACATTACTGCAATTCCTTATCCATGGAAAACGTGCAGGTTGGTTTCTGGTTAATTGTGAATCATGTTGTCTTCTAGATCCTAAACTGAGATTTTTCTAACTTAATTGCTGTGGGATTATCATTTTCAGTGATATTGTTGGGGATAACTGGGCAGATTCTCCACTCTCTATGCTTCCAATTTATAAAGAGTTGATTGCTGCTGGTCTGAGGATATGGGTTTACAGGCGAGTTTCAACTTCTGTTTTTAATCTCTCTTGCTTCCTCTTCCGTTTGCAATCAATGCAATAAATATGTTTCGTTGCTTGACACCCTGAATGCCCCAAACAACAGTCTTCTGATCTCTGGCACCAGTAAGTGAATGAATAGTGTTACTTTCCTTTAAAGGGCAGTACTAGGGAACTGACCATAGTGAAATGCAATTCACCATTTTTGTTGGTCGTGTAGAATAGGTTTGTTGATTTTACCGTTAATGACATGGACATCATGTCTACACGTCAAAGAAGCCACCTCAAACTTATCAGCAACCAGACCTTTCTTGTTCTATTGTTTATGGGCATATTTTGCTTTTGTTCTAATAACATGTTGAATTTTGGGTCTCAGTGGAGACACTGATTCAGTGGTTCCTGTGACTGCAACAAGATACTCCATTGATGCCCTTAAGCTGCCAACCATTACTAACTGGTATCCCTGGTACGATAATCGAAAGGTTAGTGTTTCGATAACAACCCGTCTTCCCCATTCAGATTTTCCATTTTTGCGGTATTAGGAATTTGCTTTGGCTTTCTTTGGTACAAATGAATGTTCTCTGTTAGTCGTAATGAAGAGTGCTGCAACAAAATTCTTGCTTCTTGTCCATGTTCACTCCAGGACCGCAAAATATTACTCACAGAACCTAGTTCTTCTATCTTCTGTTATAGGTTGGAGGTTGGAGCCAAGTGTACCAGGGGCTAACTTTTGTAACTGTAACTGGAGCAGGCCACGAGGTTCCGCTCCATCGCCCTCGACAAGCTTTCATTCTTTTCAGATCATATTTGGAGAACAAGCCTATGCCAAGCTAAACCATCGAATCCTGTTCACTGTCTTATCCCAGCAGAATAAGAAAAGCATTCACCTTGAGTGCCATCCCATTCTTGCCTCAACTGTACCATTTTTTTTCTCACGTTTGATTAGTCATATATTAGAAATTCATTCTTTATAAGGGTTAAACTTGTTGTATCCTCCAATCCATGTTATGAAACACCAACTTATCTCTTCTGCAATTCTTAGAAATGTATTTGTTTGTAAGAACTTGCACTCAATACCAATATAAAATTTCTTCAGATGCTTGTATCCACTGCTTCACTGACTTGCGATGAACTCGAGCTTTGACTCCTCAAATAATATAGCCTTGGAGCGCAATTCAATCTTCCTTTCCTTAAAATCATGTTCAAATGATGAATTTTGATGAATATAACAGATACCCTTTAAATCATAAGTCAATTTGAGTTCTGATTCTGAATCGTGTTCTTTATTAATATTGGATCGTGGGACATGGTTTGTATTCTCAAAGTTTAAGACAGGTAAGCCTGTGGGAATCGTAGGTTCCCAGGATTACGGCGGATGTACTGTTGCTTTAGTTTTGGATCCAAGAAACTATAAAAGAAAGCTGAAGGAATAATCCAACGGTGGAGATTTTCCCCACGTGGCCAACATGGGCATTCCTTAGTGGAGAACCGAGAACCCACGCCGTCGAATGTGCCATAAGAAAAGTCAATCCAACTCATTGCATTCCTATGGTCAACTCAACCATTTAGGTCTCATTCTAAAATAGAGGCTTTGGTCCAATCTCATAATATTTTTTTTCTTTTGCTTAATTGAAAAGAGACTCATCCCATTTGAAACCTCTCTCAACAAAATAAAATATTATAAGATTTAGCAAATTTATTCATAATAATTAAAATAGTTTAATTATTAAAATCAAGTGTCATGAGATACTTAAATATTCATTTAAATAATAATTTTTAAAAAAATTATGTTGAGTCCTATTGAGATTTGAATTCACTTAGAAAATACCTAACAACTCAATTGACAATTGGGCAAGGTTTAGTAAAGAGGTGAACTAATTAATACAATGCGTGCAAGTAATTGGAAATTATAAAAATAATATATGCATGAAAAAGGGAAGTCAAGATTTAGCTATATAACTAAGTTTGGTCTGCTCATAGACCTTGAAAGAAGCTAGCTTTAATTGACTATTGAGATCATGCATATTAAGAGTTCTTCTTCAAGTTCAAGCTCTTTCCTCTCTTCAAGTTCAAGCTCTTTCCTCTATGTCTTTTACTTTGTCATATCATTACTTTCTATTGCCTCTCCTTCAACTTTGGCCTCCAATGGCAAGCATGTAGGAGAGTATGAGAAGGATAGAATTATCAAGCTTCCGGGCCAACCACCAAATGTGAATTTCTCTCAGTTTGCTGGTTATATTACTGTTAACTCGAATGCAGGTCGAGCCCTCTTTTACTGGTTAACCGAAGCCCCAAAAGATGTTCGACCTGAAACAAAACCGTTGGTCTTATGGCTCAATGGTGGGCCAGGTTGCTCGTCCATAGCTTATGGGGCGTCCGAGGAGGTCGGCCCTTTTCGGGTCCGGCCCGATGGCAAGACCCTTTATTTGAATCCTTATGCTTGGAACAGAGGTGAAGTAAATGACATCATGAAGCATTCTCAGCTACGTTTTGTTTGATGACATATTCGAGCAGTATGATTATGATTATTTTTTGTTTTCAGAGGCAAACTTACTGTTTCTTGATTCACCTGCTGGCGTGGGATTTTCATATACAAACACTTCAACAGATTTATACACAGTTGGTGACAAGAGAACAGGTGTTCTAACCTTTTTCACTTTTCTAGTTTGGTATTGGTTTTGTTAAAGTTTTGTTAGCCGACCAGACCTAACTGAGTCGTCACTATACTTTAAAAAATGCAGCAAAAGATGCATATACATTCCTCGTCAACTGGTTGGACAGGTTTCCTCAGTACAAGCATAGGACTTTCTACATTGCCGGAGAAAGCTATGCAGGTTTATTTGTTAGCAATAGTCACCAAATACACCTAAAAGATGTCATTTTGGTCCGGGTTAGACATACCCGAAGTCAACGAGTAAACCTCGAGTTTACTAAGTTTTAGGTTGAGTTCGGACACTAATTTAAAAACATTATACTACTTTTTGTTCAGGTCATTACATTCCTGAGTTATCTCAAATCATAGTCCGGAAAAATAAGGGACTGAAGAATCCTGTCATCAACTTCAAAGGTTTTCTGGTAACTCATAAAATGTCCTGACAACGTACACTTCCTTTTGTTAAAGGTTCTACCCTCTTGTTGATGTTGTTTGTCTAATCTGTTTCAGTTGGGAAATCCACTAATCAATGACTACTACGACAACATTGGAACTCACGAATATTGGTGGAACCATGGTCTGATCTCAGATTCTACATACAATGATCTGAGGAGCTCATGCACCAACGACACATTCCTGTTTCCTGGAAAAGACTGTGACAAGGCCATAACACAGGCTTACTCAGAATTTGGAAGCATCAATCCCTATAGCATTTACAGCCCTGCCTGCAGTCAACTTGGCACTCTTAAAAACAATCTGCGGCATTCACTTGTGAGAATTTCTTGTTTCTCGTCTCTGATTCATCCTGTTTTCTCACTGTGATTATGTAAAGCTAAACAATGGCTTGTGAAATGATCAGCCATGGAAGTACAGAGGAAATGATGAGTGTGTGGTGGCCTACACGAAAATATATATGAATCGACCTGTGGTGCAGAAAGCTCTTCATGCTAATATTACCAGAATTCCTAATCCTTGGAGAACTTGCAGGTACTAAATTATTAAACAAGGTTGTGTTCAGTTTCTGTTTTAAGCTGATCAAAATCTTTTATGCAGTTCTGTAATTAGGGGAAAATGGAAAGATTCTCCAAAGTCCATGCTTCCAATCTTCAAAGAACTCATAAAAGCAGGCATTAGAATATGGGTCTTCAGGTAAACTTTAAAAAAAGATTAGATCGTTTCTTGTTTCTTGATAAAACTCATATAATTGAGCTTTTCCCTTTCCAGTGGCGACACAGATGCTGTTTTGCCTCTGACAGCAACTCGATATTCCATTAATGCTCTGAAACTGCAGATGACAGTAAGTTGGTACGCTTGGAACGATGGACATAAACAGGTTAGCCATCATATACAATTTCCAGTAATAGCCATTTCGACAAAAACCATCTTCTGTGTTTTAATGGTTACTGGGTTGTTCTCAGGTTGGTGGTTGGACTCAAATCTACAAGGGATTGACCTATGTGACAGTGAGAGGAGCAGGTCATGAGGTTCCATTGACACAGCCTCGACTTGCACTTATACTTTTAAAGCAATTCCTGAAAAACCAACCCATGCCTTATTCAACTTAGTCCAACACATTCTTTGTGTTACTTTCATTTTCTTTCTTCTCTGCAGAATCAATTATTTCCAGGTGTTTTTATTGCAGTACTGTACTATTCTATAGTTTGCATTTACTCAATTTATGGAATTGTTAACTCATATTGCATTAATTGTCAGCAGTTGATATTGCCTTTCCATTAACATCTTAAGATGCTTTTGAAGGTGTTTTCTTCAAATCAAAATGAGCATGGAGAGGCCAATTTAAGTCAGATGCTTTTTTTCAGTAGAGGATAGGATTTGAAACAATGGTTCATAGTAGAATTGTGATGAGCATCAAGCAAGACAAATTGTACCATTAATGAGAAGCATCAATATATTCTAATGTTCCACTATAACTTAATTCTGATGCTGATCATGTTACAAGAGAAAGTAAAAAGAAAAAAAGAAAAAGGATTCATGTCTGAAAAGTTACTCATGCTGATAACGGGTTGAGCTAAGTTAAACTACCCAACTAACTTTAGAAAAACATATTCCAAAATCAAGGTAAGTAAGTCTCGTGTATTTAACATTTATATATTAAACAATGTTTTAAAAATTTAAACTGGGCATCGAACCAGTTAAAAAAAATGTTTAAGGTTTAAAAGTTCAATCGTTATTAAACCATCATAAAACCGGTGCATAATAAATAAGAAATAAAAATTATAAAAATAAATAAAAATATATTATAACATAAAATACCTTATTAAAATAAAAATGCACTAATAATGTATTTTATTATATAATAGACTAATAATGAATGTAATAATTTAAACTAAGATTGAATCTAACATAAATTTATAATAATAATAACAATAATAATAATAATAATAATAATAATAATAATAATTGTATTTTGATATTATAATTTATTTAAAAACTTATAAAAATTGAAGTATATTTAAAGAAAGGCAATAGAAAAGACTCTAAGTTTATTCTAATTTCTTTTTTAATGTCCTTTAAATATATTTCTTTTATATTTTAAATATTATTTTAAACACATTTTTAATTATTTTAAGCAAAATTACTTACATATACTAACTAATAATTTAATTTATTAAACAAAATTATGATAAAATAATTAAACATTTTTAATTAAAATATAAGGAGATAAATAAATAATCTAAAATTTGAAAAATATAATTTATTAGTGAGATTAAATAAATTTATTATTTAAGAATAAAATAGTATATTGTTTTAAAAATATTAATTTAAAATACCATTTTTAATTAAAACATAAATAAATAAATAAAATTTTTTGTTTAGATTGTATGAAAGAGTTGAAAAGAAAAAAATTTTCATTGAAAATTTAAAAGATTTATGGCTCTATCTTTTAAATTCTTAACTTTCATTATAATCCATTATAGTAAAACTCAAAGCTAAAAGATTTATAGCTATAAGTACAGGCAGCGGTTGGTGTTCCGCACCTAAAAGAGGAACTTAAATGTTCACCTAAAAGAGGAACTTAAATGTTAGTGGTAGTAGGTCCGCATTATTATAAAGAAAGTGGGTCTCATATTATTAAATAGACCATGGTCCCATATAATTTAAAAACAATAACTTATCCAAAAATCGGACGGTCTTTAAAGAAATTGGCCGGTTTGTTACTTAACTGGTCGGTTTTTTCTAGATCATGAGCATAAATCGGACCAAAAACTTGACCGGTTTATATTTATTCATATTGAACCAATTGATCCGGTTCAATTTTAAAATCATTTTTTTATAGAAGACATGTTTACTAATTAATTAAAGATATTGGTAAGATATGACATGAGGATAAACAAGTAATAAAAAACTCAAACAAAACGATTTTCTATTTAAATAATAAAATATGAATTAATAATTACATAAATTGAAAATTAAATATGACAACACAAAAATCTAAAATTATTTTTAAACTAAGAAGAATTTAATGTAATCATACTGGTGGAAGCCAAATAAGTTAATAAGATGTATAATCTTCAAATCTATAAATTTCTTGCTTCATCATGTCATAAATACACATCGTACATTCATAAAAACATGGTCCATTCATATCATATATTGCAGTATAGCAAACATATTTAACAATTTTTAATCAAATTATATAATATGCAAGAGAAAAACACATATGTATCAAAATAAAATTTTAATAAAAAATTCAAAGAAGATAATTTATGTTTACATGACAAAATATGAAATAGTGAGTATAAAGATTGTTTTTAATCTTTGTAGATTGAAGCAGCCATATAGTTATTTGAACTCAGACTAGAAGATGAAATAACATTGTGCAATAAATAATACCGTGTATGAGATGAAGGTCTTATAAATAAGTCGCATTTAACAGGTATCCTAATGTATGTATTCTTCATATATAACTAATTGCACTGTAGGCTTTAGTGAATGAGGATTGTTCACAAAATGAAATTACCTATTGGTTTGAACTTTGAGCTTTTCTTTAATCTTCGTCTTAAGCACTACTTTAATACACATTTTGTGAGAAGAAAAAGAAGGGCATAAAATATTTTATTCTAAATATTAAACTTATTGTCTTTGATACGAGTTATGGTGCTTAACATGTACTAGTATTAGATTGGTGATCATAAGTCTAATAATATGATTTAGTTTGTAAGACCCCAATATATACCCTAGAAGCATTATAGTATATCTAGGGTGTATTAAGAAGTGAACATAAAGAATTAAATATATCTAAGCATAGTAAGGGACATAATGGTAATTAATTTAAAAGATAGGGTAAATTGATAAATTCTTCATTTAGGCATAGACATGAATAATTATATGTAAGTTATGTACTAGAATGAAATCGATTGATATGTAGGAGTTAAAGAAAAAAGAAGGACTAAATGTGCAATTTTGCCAAAAATCAACATATAGACCAATGAGATTGAAACATGTGTGTAAAATTAGAAACTTCTTGAAGTGGGGAGAGGGACGTGCGTGGAGTGTTTTAACTCCATAATTTTCTCTTCTCACCTCCTTTCCATTCCATCTCTTTAATCATATCATTTTGTATAAGGAATCAAGTCAATCTTATGTGAAAATCAAGATAAAAGTTAGGGATTTTTTCTTTACCATTACCTTTCTTGCTTTGCTTATGAAGAACTAGAATATAAGGTTGGATATAGGATTGAGATAAGTATTTTGTTGTGTTTTAGTTAGTGAATCAAGCAAAGACAAAGGGGAAGAGAAGGAAGGGTATTAAAAGAAGAGTTAATTGACAAATTTAAAAGTTTGAGACTCCACTTAATTTCTGTATTTATGTATATTTGAATGTGTACAAAAATTGATTTGAACATGAAATGATTGCTAGAATGGTGATTTGGTGTTACTTTGCATGAATTGGATGAACATGACAAGAGAGAGACGTTTAGTGAAATTTTGTGTTAGGCTCTCGGTTCACTCAAACTAGTCCTATTGTTTTGGCTATAACTCGCCCTATAGACCTCCAAATTAGGTGATTCTAATTGAAGTGGAACTTAAGACATATAACTAAGATTCTCTAGAAGAGATTTGAACCTAATTTTGGTTGTATGATATTAGAAATTGAGATAAAAAAAGATGACCTGATGTTGCCCATGTATTAGAGCAACTTATGATGTTTGGTGCCTATCTCATAACTTAGAAGTTCAAATGGCGTGATCTTTGATGATATGGAAACTAAAGACATAATTGAATAAATGTTTAAAAGACCTCAAAGCCAAATTTAAAGTTTTCTATATGAAAATTTCAGAACAAGTGGAGACTATTGTGTGATTTACTTTAGGACTAATTTGTTTGTCTATTTTTAGACCCACCATATGCTTAGCTCATTTTGCACTGTTTTAAGTTCTTTCTTTCATTAAACCTTGTCGAAACCTCTTCTAATGTTTATGAAAATTTGAAAACACCTAGAAATAAATGAAATATAACTTACTATATGTGAATTGGGTGATTAACCATTGAATCTTAAGATTGAACATAAAGCATGCTAAAGAAAATTTACATGTACATAAATGATTTATATGTATATAGATTGCTTATATGTGTATAGCATGACTATACATGTGCGATTTTGATAATCTCCTAATGATGATAAGTTATGACTTACATGTATAAACTAAAAAATAGATTTTATGATTTCAAATGAATATCATATGACTTGTCAATATATTAATTATGAAATTGGTAAATGATTAAAGGAGAATGTTACAGTGTCTGCTTCATTGTCTTGGTGATAGATAAATAGGCATACCTATAGGGTTAGTGCAATTGCTACAGTTTGACACCAAGGTTGTCTTTTTTTCAAGACTATAACGTCTCTACAGTTCGATACCTTCGGGTATCCACAGTTCGATACTTTTGGGTATTTATAATTTGATGCCTTTGGTTATTTACAGTTTGATATCTTTGACTATCCATAGCTTTCGTTTTCTACACCCACAGGAAATTTGGAAACTTATCATAGAAAAGAAATTTAACAATCATAAATAAGAAATACAACATGTCAACATGAATAATTTGTATTGATGAGCTTTGGATATCAACATTTGGTTTATACATGTGCATTTCAATATAAGGATAATATATTGAAGCATATTTGCACTACGTACTTTGCTTAATTATGCCATCATTGTTTATAAGAGTTTATGATATTCATAAATGTATGTGTGCTTGGTGGATGATTGTTATGGGTGGTCATCCAAACTAAATGTTTCCCCATTAAGCTTTCAAGCTTAGAACGAGTGTTAATCCTTATAGGTCCAAGTAATAAAAATAAGACATATGGATCATTTGTAGAGACCAAGGCTAATTGTTGGAAATAAAAATACCGTTAGATGTATCTTTTAATTAAATAATGGTTGTATATGTAATGAAGGAAATTGTATTTTCTTATCAGTTTGTAATTAAGAATTCAAGTTATATGTAATATTTGTTTTGGATTATCGTATTAATATAATGATATAATACTAATTTTAAATGATATTATTAAGGGGTATGAAAATTTGTAATATATACATGTACAACATTGAATAGAATTGTATCTCATGAATGTATGTACAAGAAATTAGTTGCCATGTATGTGAGCAGTTGTAGGTTCCATATAGGGGGTGTTACATAGTTTGTACCATAAATATTGTCAAGAATATGATTTTCTAAGTCATTTATGAGCTTTTCTTCTTTTTACACTTTAGTTTGGGTTCCTTAGATGATGACAAAGAAACGAACTTGACTTATTGATTTTCCATGACTTGCCTACTTTTAGTCTTTGTTCTTATAAAATTGCTTAAACATTCACACATATGTTACTAGCCAATAGCATTCATTTTTAGCATATATTCTCTTGTACAAATTTTGATGATAATGCTTCTATTTTCTATAAATAATGATGAAAAGAAGAAAAGTTAGAACTTAAATTAGTTATGAACAAAATATTTGGGTGACAAATTAGAAGGATTTTCATTCAGGTCAAAGTTAATAGATCAAATATGGTTTTGACATTTTCATTTGATTGAAAAGTATGGAAAATTAGTAGGACATGAGTTAGGACGCTTTAAATTCAATATTTCAAAGTAAATTTAAAATTAGTAAGTTAAGTCTAGTTTAATTAAATTTATGCTTGAAATTAATAATTTTTTTAGATCTATCGATCATAACATTTATGTTTTGGTTTAGATCCACTCGACCCAAATTAACAAGCCAAGCATGAGAAGTATCAATATATTATAACGTTCTAGTCCCAATGATAACTTAATTTCAATGTTGTTCATACTATAAAAGAAAAGATACTCTATTCATATCATATATTGTTGTCTAGCAAACACGTTTAACAATTTTTTAATTAAATTCTATAATATGCAAGAGTAAAACATACATCTATCAAAACATAACATTAATTTAAAAATCCAAACATGATAAATTATACTTAAATGATACAATGTGAAATAGTAAGCATATAAATTGAAATATGACAACAAAAAAGGTAATATTATTTTTAGGCTAATAATAATTTGATGTAACTGATGGAGGCCAAATTAGTATATCAGATATATAGTCTGCAAATTGAAAATTGAAAGATACTACGTACTACTAAAAGCATATAACTGATCCTTATAAAACATAACATCATTATAACCTGTTATATTATTTATAGTGAACCATTTTGTGTCTCCTCTATTGTAAAACAACAATCTCCCATACTCTTCATAGGGGGAAGCAAACATGAAATTATTTGAACTTGGACTAACAGAAAGAACAACTTTCTGCAAACAAGTAATAACATGGATGAAACGAAGATTTTGTCAATAATTTGTATTTGAGCACATCTCAGTATGTATATTCGTCTTTATTTGGTTGATATCCGAAACGGGTCGGCATCGACCTGTATTTAAATTCTGTACAATTAACCTTTTATTTTATACTAATTTTAATCCGATATGATACATACTGGCCAATATTGAATGAAATCCTAAACTCTGCTATGAATATTCTTGCATATCACCGTTATCGTCCATTTGGAATCAAGTATATTTGTTGAGAAGCAAGCAGTGTACGTAAACAATGAGTAAAAAGAATGTGATATGGACATAACATAGGCTTACTCATAGGCTTACTATAGCATTTATAGCTTTGCCTACAGTCAACTTGACACACTACAAAAAATATTAACTACCATAATTAATTTCAAGTATCCTTTTTAAAGTCATAGCACGAGTTCATATGTCAATGATATACAAACACTTTTATGATTAGGCTAGAAATAGATTGACCAACTTGAATGCATACATTCCTCAATATTGATTAACACTTTTTCCAATAATAACTTTAATTCAACTGTTACAATCTTTTCAATCCTTGTGCAGTATCATTATTTGAACTCAGACTAGTAGATAAAACAACCTCAAGCAATAAGCAACAATGTGTATAAGATGTAAATCATATAAATAATTTGAGTTTTTGAGCATCTTAGGGGGTGCTTGGTTCATAGAGAGTAATGGGAATGGGAATAGGAATGAATATAGTGAGGAATGGGAATGGATATAATCATTATAATTATGACGGTTGGTTAAGATGAAGGAATGATTACCATTACCAATGATAGTGGTTGGTTTGTTAAAAATGTTAAAAAATTTAATTATATTTTAATTAACATTTTAATTAATTAATTTTAATTAATTATATTTTAATTAATCATGTAATTAATTATATTTTAATTAACTAATTAGACTTTAATTATTTATTTATTTTAATTAATTAATAATATTTTATGT